>SJYO01050590.1:19143043-19293484 GCA_006410555.1 Capra ibex | reverse complement strand
TCCTGTACCTTTGTTGGATCTACAGGTAGTCGTCTACTTACCTATTCTTTCGACACCATGTATATGTGTTACCTCATAATGAGTCGGCAATTTTTCTTAAGTAAACTTAGTCAAGACTACTCTACCTACTTTGACCTCGGTTAATATGTCTCACTTCATTCGGTCTTTCTTTTTGTGGTTATGTCATATGATTGTGTATATATACCTTAAATCCTTCTACCGTTACTGCTGGGACATACGTTCTGTCCTTTTTTCTGTGTCTACACATATGGTCTGAAAACCTGAGTCTCCCTCTCCCTCTCCCACCCTACTAAACCCTCTTACCCTTAATATTGTACATATGACAGTACATTCTTAACTTAGCGGTCAGGTACAGACTGTATCCCACGTCGAACGAACCCCGACCACGTACCCCTACTGAGTCTCTCTACAACACCCCTCCCTCCACCCTCCCCCCAAGTACAAACCCTTGCGTACATTCTTAATTTCTAAAATTTTAATTTTTTTTTATTTTTTAATTTTAATTTTTTTTTTTAATTACAACGACAATTACTCAGTCTTTACTCCTAGATTCGGACAAGTCACGTGTGTAAGAGATTACCATGGGATAAGAGTTTTTATAGACGTCTCGTTCCTGTAAAGTATTTAGTGACTAAATTTAGATTAGTAAAGTCAAACTTCTTCTTGAATTTGAGACTTTTCTAAATCTAAATGGTTCCAGTTTGTATTGATTCGTTATCTAGTCTAATATGGATCTTGTGGACTTATGATGTCATCCTGAGAAGAGTGATATTGATCTATACTCGGCACACACACACACACACACACACACACACACACACACACACACACATAATAGACTCGTAAGTAAGTAAGTAATTTGTTAATAAATATCTTGTAAGTGATACGTGGTCCGCGAGACGAACCGAATCCCTATCTTACCATTCATCCGTTGTTATTAAAAAGGAGAGTTCCACGAAAGTTAGAAAACCCCTCACTCAGTATTTTATATTAATGTATTTTATTAAATTAATTTTAGTACTCTTCCTTTCATCGTCCTTTAAGTTCCAGTCACCGTGAGACTTCAATTAAAGACTTAGGTAGAAGGAGAAGGATGATAATCTGTGGTTTTTACACTAGTACTGGAGGTCAACACTGGAGATCCATTGTAGTCACGTCTACTATAAATCTTAAGATAACAAACATCATGGTGTCGTCCGTGTTCCATCAAATTTGACGGGAGATTTATTCCCCTACTGTCTCATACTACCAACCTGCCGCCGTAGTGACTGAGCTACCTGTACTCAAACTCGTTCGAAGTTCTCGACTGCTACCTGTTCCTTCGAACCGTACGACGTCAGGTACCCCAGCGTTTCTCAGTCTGTGTTGACTCGCTGACTTGACTTGACTTTAAACAAAAACACAAATAGAAACGAAACCCCATTTTCGGGCATATGGAGAGACACCTAAGTCACTAAAGATGTATCAGTCTTCCACGGACACCGATGGTTACCGTTTTTTAGAGCGTCAAGGTAACGACGCTTCTCTAACATCCCTTTAATCAATTCGAAAGATTCCGGAAGTCTTAAAGGTACGACAAGAACTCGGGTAACCATGAGTAAGATGACGAGGGTAAGTTAAGACCCCTGGACCCTTGGAAACACTCCCCACATCCTGGGTAACAGGATCTCTGTATGTATCTTAGAATAAAAAAAAAAAAAAACAGAGGATGAGATTACTATATGTCCTTTACTTCCTTTACACCTTATGAATACGATGGTGTCCTAGACGAACCCTAAGGAAGGGTTTGAGGTTGAGATACACTACAAAGAAAGTAGAGAATAGTAGTGACGAACGTGGTTAGGGGTTGTTCTTCTCTCGATTCTCTTTAACCCAATGTAACCAAGAAGGGACCCCTGGGTATTGATTTAACAAAGGTGAAGTATAAATTAAGACGAGAGTAAGATCGGGGATCTTATATATATTAGATATCGTCCACCACCCTCTATACCTCGTTTATCCTCCAATAATAACGATTAAATATTAAAGTCAAAAAAAAGAAGACGGAAGAGGAGGGAGACCTAGATCCCATTTAGAAACTAGAACTACAGACAACATCGACAAACCAGTAGGGAAGAGACCCACGGAGGACAATCCGTTATTTACACTTTGGATAATCGATGGAACTATGACTTCTTTTTTATCCGATTTTTAAGAAACTCAATTGTATGACTTTTTGAAAAAAGGTTGTTTGTCATAAACTATTTATGTCTTTTTTCAGTCTAAGACGGTTCTCAAAAAGGGTGATATTTGTTCGTGTGTACCATCCTTTTTTTTTAAATTATCTTTACCTAATCAAAGTTCTTTAGATCGATTATTAAAAATTTTATTGTAGATTATTAATTTTCTCGTACAGTTATCACCTCTCTTCATTTTATCTTTTCTTTCTGTCTTTTTATCTGGTCTATTTAACTTATCTCTCGGTTATTTTTACACGACTTGTATACCCCTAAACCCTATTGTGTTTAGACTGTAATAAAAAAAAATTTGAACACTTTCTTATTTACTACGGCCCTGTTAATCGGTAAGCACACCCTTTTTTCTTTTTTTCTGAAGTAGAGACGATGAGTTATGTGTTTATATTTAACACCTGTCTAATTACCAGATTTACAGTTTTACGATTCCAAGTTTTAATAGGTATCCTTTTAGATTTGTTATAAATGTTACTCGTTTTCTACTCTTTGTTTATCTCATTCATATTTAATGTTTAATCTTCTCTATAAATATTACGTTTAAAGGTTCTTTATTGAATATAATTCATTTATTCACTTGTTTTGTCAACTTTTTTCATTTACTGTGTTATCTTTTTATTCGTTTTATATAAAATACTTTTTCATTCAGATCAGTTCCGATACCACAAAGGACACCAGTACATACCTACACTTTCAACCTGACACTTCTTTCGACTCACGACTTCTTAACTACTAAAACTTGACACCACAACCTCTTCTGAGAACTCTCAGGGAACCTGACGTTCCTCTAGGTCGGTCGGGTAAGATTTCCTCTAGTCGGGACCCACAAGAAACCTTCCTTACTACGATTTCGACTTTGAGGTCATGAAACCGGTGGAGTACGCTTCTCAATTGAGTAACCTTTTCTGAGACTACGACCCTCCCTAACCCCCGTCCTCCTCTTACCCTACTGTCTCCTACTCTTCCGACCTACCGTAGTGGCTGAACTACCTGCACTCAGACTCACTTGAGGCCCTCAACCACTACCTGTCCCCCGGGACCGTACGACGTTAAATACCCCAACGTTTCTTAACCTGTGGTGACTTACTGACTTGACTTGACTTGACTTGACTTCCGGTTTGATGGGTAGTTGTATAGTCTTTTCTATTTATAGGTGTTTTTTATAGTTTCCTTCAGTTTGATTTTAAATCTCTATTGTAATCGTTTTAAATTTACAAACAGGTCCGTTCAAAACCGTTTTAAAGTTACAGACTGGACCGTTCATCAATCATTCGTCCGTCTTTGCTCTTTTTGAGTTTTTGAAAATGTCACTTTCGCCGTTGTCGTTTAAATTTCTTGTTAAATTACTACGGTCACTTAAAATTCTACGTGACCATGACGTTGGGTCTTTTTTTTACACAAATCCAGGAATGAGATCTCTTTGGGAAATACTGTCGGACTCCGTTATCCTTGTTTCTAAAAGTAAAACCGGAGGAAACAGTATTGTCTTATTAAATGTGTTAGACCTTCAGACAGTTGTTTTCTACTGACGTATTTTATGGCAAATTTGTACAATGACTTTTTATATGAAGTCAATTTTAGTTACTCGTCTTAATGTACTGAATTTTACCCCTCTAGTGTTTTTGTGTTACTCTTTCCCTTTTATTTCAATATTTTATTACGTAAGACATACTACGACCAAAACATTTGAATTTTTTACGTTTTTTGTTATCACACACACACACACACACACACACACACACACACACACATATATACCAGAAAGGACCACCAAGTCTGGTATTTCGTAGACGGACGTGACATCCTCTGGACCCAAGTTAGGGACCAGTCCTTCTAGGGATCACAAAAAAATTCACTTTACGAAAACCCCAAAAAAACCGAAGGGGTCCAGGGTCAACATAGATTGTGTACCCTAGGAATTAGAAACAACGTCGTACACCCTAGAAATCGATACCGTACGTTTCAGAATCGACACCGTATACCTTAGATCAAAGGAATGGCCCCTATCTTCGGTCCGGGTCATGTAACCCTCACGTCTCAGAATCGGTAACCTTGGTCCCTTCAGGGTTGTTATCGTATATGACTAATACCTGTAATACCTGTACAGATATACATACTTTTAATGGTTTTATATATACTCTTACGACGAGAGGTTCGTAGTCTAAGATTTCAAAGACGGTAAAGAACAAGGAATACGTGTCTAGACAAACTTTGACAGATCTCCATTTCTGAACTGTCTTCACTCCCACCTCTTTTGTCTGTGTATACCCATTGTTCGGTACCCGGAGTTCAAAATCACTTAGATTTGACTTATGAAATAAAGAGAAATTCGTGTCTCTTTAGACTACGTTTATATCTTCTTACAATTGTGTAGTCTAGACCTGTGACCTGTTGAAGAAAACAAACATAAATTTATTTTCAAATTATCGGGAATAATAACCTCTTCCGTTACCGTGGGGTGAGGTCATGAGAACGGACCTTTTAGGGTACCTACCTCCTCGGACCACCCGACGTCAGGTACCCCAGCGATTCTCAGCCTGTGCTGACTGAAGTGAAAGTGAAAAGTGAAAGTAAGTAACCTCTTCCTTTTACCGTTGGGTGAGGTCACAAGACCGGATCTCTTAGGGTCTCTACCCCCTCCGAACACCCGACGGTAGACACCCCAACGTGTCTCAGTCTGTGCTGACTTCACTGAATCGTCGTCGTCGGGAATAATATACGGTTCGTGACTGACCTTATGAGTTGAATAGAATTGAGTTAAGTAGTAATTAAAAAACACATACAAACTTCTTAAGATATAGAATTGTAAAAATAATTAAAAATCCAGATCTTCCTGTTGTACTAAAGGTTTTGACCTTCTTTAAACTCCCATCCTTCTTTTCTAATATAAATAAAAGATAAAGAGATAAGTAAAAAAAAAATTAAAAATAAAAATGAAATAAAATGAAATGTTATGACATAACCAAAACGGTATGTAACTGTACTTAGGTGGTACCCACATGTACGCTAGGGTTTGTACTTGGGGGGAGGGTGGAGGGAGGGGTGTTGTAGGGAGACCCAGTAGGGGTACGTGGTCGGGGTTCGTACGACATAGGACGTAGCCTGTATCTGACCACTAAGTTAAGAATGTACTATCATATGTACAAAGTTACGGTAAGAGGATTTAGTAGGGTGGGAGAGGGAGAGGGAGAGGGAGACTCAGGTTTTCAGACAATATGTGTAGACACAGAAAAAACGACAGAACGTATGTCCCAGTAGTTACGGTAGAAAGATTTAAGGCATATATACACAATCATATGACATAACCACAAAAAGAAAGACCGAATGAAGTGAGACATATTAACCGAGGTCAAAGTGGGTAGAGTAGTCTTGACTAAGTTTACATAAGAAAAACTACCGACTCATTATGAGGTAACACATATACATGGTGTCGAAAGAATAGGTAAGTAGACGACTACCTGTAGATCCAACAAAGGTACAGGACCGATAATATTTGTCACGACGCTACTTGTAACCCCATGTACACAGAGAAAGTTAAGACCAAAGGAACCACACATACGGGTCTTCACCCTAACGATCCAGTATACCGTCAAGATAAACGTTAAAAAATTCCATAGAGGTGTGACAAAAGGTATCACCAACATGATCAAACGTAAGGGTGGTTGTCACATCCTCCCAAGGGAAAAGAGGTGTGGGAGAGGTCGTAAATAACGAACGTCTAAAAACCTAGCGACGGTAAGACTGACCACACTTCACCATGGAGTAACACCAAAACTAAACGTAAAGAGATTATTACTCACTACAACTGGTAAAAAAGTACACAAACAATCGGTAGGCATACAGAAGAAACCTCTTTACAGATAAATCAAGAAACCGGGTAGAAAACTAACTCAAATAAAAAGACCTTAACTCAACGTATTCAACGAACATATAAAAACTCTAATCAACAAACTGTCAACAAAGTAAACGATAATAAAAGAGGGTAAGTCTTCCGACACAAAAGTGGAACGAATCTCAAAGGAAACAACACGTCTTCGAAAATTAAAATTAATCTAGGGTAAACAAATAAAAACGAAAATAAAGGTCTTAAGACCCTACACCTAGCATCTCCTAGGACGACACTAAATACAGACTCTCACAAAACGGATACAAGAGGAGATCCTCAAAATATCAAAGACCAGAATGTAAATCTAGAAATTAGGTAAAACTCAAATAAAAACACACGCCAGAATCTTTCACTAGAGTAAAGTAAGAAAATGTTCACCAACTGGTCAAAAGGGTCGTGGTGAACAATTTCTCTAACAGAAATGAGGTAACATATAAGAACGGAGGAAACAGTTTCTATTCCACAGGTATACACACACCTAAATAGAGACCCGAAAGATAAAACAAGGTAACTAGATATACAGACAGAAACACGGTCATGGTATGACAGAACTACTGACACCGAAACATCATCTCGGACTTCAGTCCGTTCAACTAAGGAGGTCAAGGTAAGAAAGAGTTCTAACGAAACCGATAAGATCCAAAAAACATAAAGGTATGTTTAGAACTTTAATAAACAAGATCAAGACACTTTTTATAGCGACCATTGAACTATCCCTAACGTAACTTAAACATTTAACGAAACCCATCATATGAGTAAAAGTGATATAACTAAGAAGACTAGGTACTTGTACCATATAAAGAGGTAGATAATCACAGGAGAAACTAAAGAAAGTAGTCACAAAATATCAAAAGATATATATCCAGAAATCAAAGAAATCCATCTATATAAGGATTCATAAAATAAGAAAAGCAACGTTACCACTTACCTTAACAAAGGAATTAAAGAAAAAGATGAAAGAGTAATAAGCACATATCCTTACGTTCCCTAAAGACACACAACTAAAATATAGGACGTTGAAATGATATAAGTAACTAATCGAGATTATTAAAAGACCACCTCAGAAATCCCAAAAGATACATCTCCTAGTACATTAGACGTCACTCTTAAAATGAAGAAGAAAAGGTTAAACCTAAGGAAAATAAAGAAAAAGACGAACGAGACTAACGACACCGGTTTTGAAGGTCTTGATACAACTTATCATCGCCACTTTCACCTGTGGGAACAGAACAAGGACTGAAATCCCCTTTACGAAAGTTAAAAAGTGGTAACTCCTATTACAAACGACACCCAAACAGTATATATCGAAAATAATACAACTACATACGAGGATAAGGACGAAAGACCTCTCAAAAATAGTATTTACCTACAACTTAAAACAGTTTCCGGAAAAGACGTAGATAACTCTATTAGTATACCGAAAAATAAAAAGTTAAACAATTACACCACTTAATGTAACTAACTAAACGCGTATAACTTCTTAGGAACGTACGGACCCTATTTCGGGTGAACCAGTCCCACATACTAGAAAAATTACACAACAACCTAAGACTAGTGATCTTAAAAGAACTCCTAAAAACGTAGATACAAGTAGTCACTATAACCGGACATCAAAAGAAAAAAACACCGTAGAAACAGTCCAAAACCATAATCCCACTACCACCGGAGTATCTTACTCAAACCTTCAAATGGAAGGAGACGCTAAAAGACCCTCTCAAAGGTATCCTATCCACAATCGAGAAGAGCTTTAAAAACCATCTTAAGTCGACACTTCGGTAGACCTGGACTCGAAAACAAACGACCTTCTAAAGACTTATGTCAAAGTTACAGGTACGAACACTACCCAGACAATTCTAAAGGATAAATAAGGACCAAGTCAAAACCCTATAACATGAAAAGATTCTTAAACAGGTAAAGAAGGTACAACAGGTAAAATAACCGTATATTAACGACTATCATCAGAGAATACTAGGAAACATAAAGACACAACAGACAACATTAGAGAGGTAAGAGTAAAGATTAAAATAACTAAACTCAAAAAAGAGAAACGAAGAACTACTCAGACCGATTACCAAACAGTTAAAATAAATAGGAAAGTTTCTTGGTCGAAAACCGAAACAACTAAAAACGATACCAGAGAAAACAAAGAAACCGTAAATAAAGACGGGATTAAAAATTCTAAAGAAAGGAAGATGATTGAGACCCCAAGAGGTTAAGAAGGAAAAGATCAACGAAATCAACATCTCAATCCAATAAATAAACTGAAAAAAGAACAAAGAACTCCATACGGACATCACGATACTTGAAAGGAGAATCGTGACGAAAATATCCCAGCGTGTCCCAACCCAACAAAAAAGTAAAAGTAATCAAAGATACGTATAAAACTAAAGAAAAAAATAAAGAAGACACTAAACAACAAATAAGTCTTCACACAACAAGTTGGAGGTATACAACCTTAAAAATTATCAAAAAGAGGACATTAACTCTAGATTAGAATTACGTAATACCAGTCTTTTCTACCAACCTTACTAAAGCTAAAAAAACTTAAATAGTTCCAATCTAAATACCGAGTCCTACACTAGATAGGACCTCTTCCAAGGTACTCGTGAACTCTTTTTCCGCTTTAAGTAACAAAACCCCACTTTACAGGATATCTATAGTTCATCCAGATTGACCAGATTACATAGTAAATTTCAAACACAAAGAAACAATTAAAAGACAAATCAACTAGACAGGTATCAACACTCACCCCATAATTTCAGAGAACGATAATGACACAATAACAATTAAAGGGGAAAGTATGAACAATCGCAAACAGAATGTATAACGCCACGAGGATATAACCCACGTATATATAAATATTAACAATATAGAAGAAGAACCTAACTAGGAAACTAGTAATACATCACCGGAAGAAACAGAGAAAAGTGTCGGAAACAATATTTCAGATAAAATAGTCCATACTCATAACGGTGAGGACGAAAGAAAACCAGAGATAAACACACCTTATGGAAAAAGGTCGGGAAGTGAAAGTCAGACATACACAGACAACAAAACTCTACCCAGAGGACATCCGTCGTATATCTCCCTAGAACAAAAACATAGGTAAGCCGGTTACAAACAGAAAACCAACCCCGTAAGTTGGGTAAATGCAAATTCCATTAGTAACTATTCATACTAGAGAAATGATAAATGAAATAACAAAACGTAAGCCCACATATGTGGGAAAAACACAAAGGACAGATCTCTTATAGAAAATCTTAAACAACCTCTCGACCAAACCACCACGACTTAAGAGAGTCGAAAACGAAGAGACATTTCGAAAACTAAAGAGGAAGTATAAACTTACTCTAGGAACGACCCATGTCATTAGACCAGACAGCCAATAAAAGAAAGTAGTGAAAACAGAACGGTAAGGGAGGACCGGACTTCTCAAAGATAACTTTCTAGTCGACAATAGGAATACCCTTAGGGGAACACACAATAAACAACAAAAAGGGAACGACGAAAATTATAAACAAGAAACACAAACTAGAAACAATTAAACTAATTATACACAGAACCCCACAAAACGGAACCCAAATAGGATAAACCTTAAGAGACACAAAGAACCTGAACCCACTAATAAAGGAAGGGGTAAAATCCCTTCAAAAGTTGATAATAGAGGAACTCCTGAAAGAGTACCAGAAAGAAAAACAGAAGAAGAAGACCCTGAGGATATTAAGTTTACAACCTCGCAAAGTACAACAGGACCTCCAGAGACTCCAACAGGAGTAAAGAAAATTAAGTAAAAAGAAAAAAGGAGAGACTAAGTAAATAAAGATGGTAAGATAGAAGATAAAGTGATTAGGATAGAAGACGGAGACAATAAGATGATAAACAACGGAGGTCTCACAAAGACTAGAGTAAATAACGTAATAAGTAATATATAACTGAGAAAAAATAAAGAAGATCCAGGAACAATTTGGAAAGAACGTAGAAGAATTAGGAACAGAGATCCGATAAATAGACACTAAGGTAAAACTAAAGTTCTAAAACCTAGTAAAAGTGATAGTTGTAAGTCTTAAGAAATAGTCCATCTAAGGGATAGAGAAGGAGAAAACAAACCAAACCACCCGTTGAGAGGACAAGGAAATGGACGACTCATAAGGAGACAGAGAAGTAGAACCAATATAACGACGCAAACCCCACCGGAAATATATAAGACCATTAAACACCTCAAGAGAAATAATACCTCGAAGGAGTGACACCCACCCCAACATAGTCACCGAACAGTTCCAAAGGACCAATCCCTCCGAACACAACCTCAAGACCACCCACCTCGACCCAAGAAGAGAGACCTCACGTCACCTCACTGCTCATTACCCAATACTCTGCAGTTTCCAAAACCTCATCGAAATTCGACGGACATATAACTTCGAGTCCCCACACAAGGACACAACGACCTCTTAAACACACCATACAGAACGAGACCTTGAACAACCGGGAACCCACCTCGAACCAAAGTGACATCCATACCTCCGTAAACTACTCGAGGATAACGAATTACAAGGGACTTAAGTCCTCAAGAGACTACAAGAGTCCAAAACCTGAATTCGGAGGACGAAGACCAAAAGTCAAAATAAAAATGTCATCGGAGATCTGAAGAGGTAGATATGTCGTGACTACTATTTTGTAGATCCAATTTCTACTTTTCAAAGAGGTGTAACTCCCTGTGGGTCTCTCCAAGTGACTCAATGTTCCTCTTCTCTTCTCCCTCCCCCATCAATCTCCACTGACCTTACTCTACACCACTCTAGTTTTCTCCTCTCTCGTTCGATCGGTCATCAGTGAAGGAATACACGCGAGGTATCAGACCTGGCGAGTCTCCATAAGTGCCTCAATATGTCCCTTCTCCTCTCCCTCCTTCATCTGTCTCCACCGGTCCTCCTATTCTCTCTCCTTAATTTTCCTCTCTCTGTTTAGGACGGTCATTGGTCAAGGAATCCACAAGAGGTGACAGACCTTGTGTGTCTCTAAGTGTCTCAACCTATCTCTTCTCTACCCCCTCCTTTCTCTGTCTCCGGTGGACCACCTCTTTTTCCTCTCAGGTTTCCTCCCCTCTCACCATTTCGGACATTAGAGCGAGAGTCCATTTTAACCCATCACTTCAAACCCAAAAATTTACATATTTTAACTGTTGTTTTTTGTTTTTCGTTACTAATTTTTAGATCTCATCTCCAACCTAAAAGTTTTTATGTTATAATTTTTTTTCTTCGTCGTCCTTTTTTCTTTTTTCTTTTTTTCTTTTTCTTTTTTTTTTCGGTGTTCTTAATAATTTTTTTGAGGTTGTTGTTGGTGTATTTCAGATATATACCACAAACGGAATTTTTTTTCAGAAAAAAAAAATTTTCATTATCATCCAATATCTTTATTTTTAATCTCCTCTTTATCTTCTGAATTGTTTTTTTTTTTTCAATCTTTTTTTTCCGTTCTTTTTTTTCTCCCCTTTTTTTTTCCTTATTAACATTTTTATCATTTATATATAGATCGGGAAGAGACTACAACACCCGTCACACCCCAGTGAAGGTTCCACCAAGGGGGACAAATTGAAGAAGACAAACGACCAAAAAATCCGAGTGATCAAGTCAGCGCGACACCCCTCCCCCCCTACGACGTTTGTTTATCGCGACAACACACGTGTGTCACAGAGTCGGGGTGACTTGGACCTGGAAGAGCGCCGCGTGTTTGGCGAGGCCAAGATGCTGCGAGTCGGCCCTTGACAGACTCCGGCCGGGATCCGACGTACGTGGAGGGGACAGATTCGGCGAGTCCAAGTCACGAGTCCATCGGGAGTCTCCGAGTCTAAGCCAACCCTGACGCAAAACACGGGAAGGGTCCAGGCTCATCGAGTCCTCAAACCGCTCGCGACAGTGACGTTGAACAGCGGAGAAGACAGAGACGACGAGTCAAAAGACCCACATGGCGACCGGGGGGAACACTTCGTCTACCACTGACAGGTCGTGGGGGTCTTCAGAATCGTTTCTTCGGAAGAACGTCAAACCATCCATCTCAGAGAGTCCCCGACGTTAACGGGGAAAGGTCGGGAATGCCGAGACCGACGGACAGGGACCACCCCCTACCAGACGTCGGCCGATAAAGGCAAGTCAGGAAACAAGACGAACACCAGGACCACCACAGAATACAAGTTCGAGAAGCGTACCATCGATAGGGTGTCAGACCAAACGATCGGGTTCAATCTAGCAAGACCAATGCGCACCCCGTAAGGACGGGCTAAGAATGTTTAGAGACGTCGGGCGCGGAAGGTGCGAAGGGACGGGACGGGGGTGAACGATCACCGTCTGCGTCCGCAGACACGACGAAAAGGGGACCCCCTCAATGACAACCCGAACATTAGACAAAAGCTTCTGTTACCAGACGAAAAGACCAACGGACTACAGGAGACGGCCGTAAGTCTTCAACAAAACACCTCAAACGAGTCACAACTTTACAAGACAACTCCTTAAACACTCCCTCTTTCATCAGAAGGGCAGGATAAGAAGGCGGTAGAATCCTGGCGGGGGATAAAGAGATAAGAAATTAACAACGTTGATTGAATGTAAAGAAACATAGAACTTTTTCAGTTTATAATTATATTAATATTAATACTACTCACAATAACTCATAAACTCGGAATTTTATCCCTGTCCTTCGTATAAAACACTCGTTCAGTTTTTCTTCCCGTACCAGTCTCAAATAAAAAGGTTTTCTTTCATACCTTAACACTCTCATCTTGTTTTTTCGTCCAACCACTAGTGTACCGTAGTTTTCACCTACACTTTATACCTATCCGCGTACAGAGTATTTTCCAACCGAACGGTCAACTCAACATAAGTACTGGCCTTTCTTACTTCTCAGAATTTCGTCTTACAGACGCAGACAAACTGTTCTTTATGTCTAATCTTTAAAGATCTCCCACACTTCCTATCGTCATTCAATTGCCTCGTTAGAAAGTATAAAGTGGTTCGTTGGGTTTTATCCAGGTCACCCTGACGTCGTCCCCTGAGGTCGACATGACCTTCGGATCTAACAGAACGGGAGACCTTAAGGAGGATGTACTATACAAGTAGTTCCTTTTCTCAACTGTTTTAGAAGTAAGGGTCGGGACACCACTACCATGAGCCTGAGGGTGACTCGGTCACACTCCTTTTTTGAGTCTCTTCCTTTAGACAATCGTAGTTTATTCACTATTTCGTCGGTCTGAATGACTATTATACACTCGTACAGATTGTGCAAGGTAGAATTACTCTGCTAGAATCAATTACGCAAGTAATGAGGAAAATCCAAAACATTACAATTGTTTCAGAGGGTATCTTTACGAAGAAGAACCATGTACATCCCACAAAACGCCTATTTTAGTTTTCGTTAGTTTCGTTAGAAGTGTCTGGTAGTTCTCTATGTGCGATAAATTCACTAAAGTTAAGTTCACTATAAAAGGTTCCAGAAAAGTGTTCAGACTTAATCAGTGACTTCTACTTGACATCCGAATTAACGTCCACGATAACACATGTTATAACGATTAGACGTGTTATAGATAAGAGGGAAGGAGATACGATTGTTCATAGGTAGAGAATGGGTGACCCAGTACACGAAGTCCCGTTGACGATTATGGACGATATCAGGAAACGGGAGTGAGCCGTGGGAGTCGAAGTACACGTCCGGACAAATCAGACTTTCGTACGATTACTAATCAGCCATCCAGGAATCGGGACTTAGTAAGAAGGTCGTCCTTTTATCTTCAGATGTTTACTGAAAAGCTATTCTTTTCAATCTACCCATTAATGGTCACATTCGGTGACTACCATTTATTCCTCATCCTTCTCTTTTGAATACCAGAAAGACGAAGACCGTTTCTCTTGGACATCCACTGTTACCAAGATAAGTGTCGTCTCCTTTACCCTGTCTCCAGAGAACCTAACAAGAATGGGTCACTGTCGGTTAAGACAGTCCTCGTCGTGACCTAATGTGACAAGAGGGGAAAAGTCAAGAGGTCCTTTTCTCTGTTATCACCGAAAAACGTCAATGGATAGAGATTCAGTGAAGGGACCGGGATAACGAGTGAGACGGGAACATTATCTAAGTAATGGTCGTCGGACACAAAGAAAAAACAGAACCCGTGACTAACTAAGATTTTCATTAAGGTGGGAAGACGGCTACTATCCGAATTTACATCGAACACGAGTCAGTACAGACTGAGAAACTCTGGGACACTGAACGTCGGGTGGTCCGAGGGAACAGGTACCCCAAAGGGTCCGTTCTTATAACCTTACCCAACGATAAAGGAGGAAGTCCCCTAGAAGGGTTGGGTCTCTCGTTTGTGTTCAGTCTAAGCTAGGTCCAACCTGCCCTCAGAGAAAACAGAGAACGTAACTGTCCGTCTAAGAAACGGTAATCGTGGTGGACCTTTCGGTTATCCGAGTTCGTATCTGCATATTACACGTCAGACACGGTCACTCTCACGTCCTTTACGAACGACCACTACACGTCCTAGTGAAAAGAAGACAAAAGACCCTACCAAAGAAGGGTCATCGAAGAGAAAAGGTACGAAAGAGATCTGTGTCAGTACGCGGGTGTAAGATATCAGCAAAGTGACGGGAGGATTGTTAATTCAGGTGTGTGTCTCCTTTCGTCAAAGGTCTCTTGAGGTCTCTTTCTTGTGGATGGACTAGTTCCAGTAGGACTATACGTGAGATGAAGATCTGAAGGTCACTACCCTTTGGTATTTACAGGAATAAAAAGTTCAGTAATCCTCTGCACCAAAGACAATAAAAGACGATGGACTATGTCCGTATTAGATGATCCTCCAAACTTTTTAAACACCTAGGTCTACTCAGTTATCCAACTGTACAACTTCACGAGACGTTCAGAATTCCATTTCAGTGTTTGTAACCCACGAGGTAGAGTCCCATATATCTCTAATATCACTGTAAACTCCGAAGAAACTTCAAGTGAACTTAAGATTTTTAAAAAGTATATCTTGTCTGGACGTCTTTTGGATAATCTGATATAAATTTACAATTCCTATAGTCTATGGTCTATTAGAAAGAAAATCAATTTCTTCTGACTAGATCTTAAAGTCTAATTCACCGAGTCCTTTTCAAAGTTTCGGGGACTCTTTAAACCTTGCGTACCAGAAAAACAACGTTTAAATTGAAACAACTCTTAAATTTTGGGTTCAAAAAGACGAATAATGAAACTGTAGTGTAATTACCATCTGAAAGGAGGGTCCGTGGAAAGTTTCAGGTTTCAATGATAAGATCAGATAAGGAGAGAGACTTCGTAGAGGAACTAACTAATTAGTAATTACGAGAACTAAAGTGAAAGGTTCAGTCGAAGGTAACAGTAGAGGTAAGGTCGGTAGTCGAAACCCGATTGTTTGAAGTAGAGTAACAGGTCGATTGGGAAAAGGATTAAGCACAACCCGAATTACTAGAAGATGGTTGAATCGAGTCTAGTATACCAGTAGGGTAATGGGTTACCGAAACTTAGTTGAAGTTCATTTTTGTTTAAATATTAGTTTTTCGTTGAGTAAAAAGGTCATAATAGAGAGAGAAAAATACTGGAGAGGAGGTAAATATTAGGAATGTGGGATGTAAATGGACTCTATATGAGATCCGACATACAACAGTGGGAAGAATAAATTGAATATAGGTCTCATATAGTACTCTTTACGACCCGACCTAATTCGTGTTCGATCTTAGTTCTATCGACCCTCTTTATTGTTATTGGAGTCTTTTCGTCTACTGTGGTGAGTATACCGTTTTTCACTTCTTCTTGATTTCTCGGAAAACTACTTTCACTTTCTCCTCTCGCTTTTTCAACCGAATTTCGAGTTGTAAGTCTTTTACTTCTAGTACCGTAGACCAGGGTAGTGAAGTACCCTTTATCTACCCCTTTGTTACCTTTGTCACCGACTGAAATATAAACCCCCAAGGTTTTAGTGACGTCTACCACTGACGTCGGTACTTTAATTTTCTACGTATGAGGAACCTTCCTTTCAATACTGGTTGGATCTGTCGTATAATTTTTCGTCTGTGTACTGAAACGGTTGTTTCCAGGCAGATCAGTTCCCATACTAAAAAGGTCATCAATACATACTTACACACTCAACCTGATATTTCACTCGACTCGAGGTTTCTTAACTACGAAAACTTGACACCACAACCTCTTCTGAGAACTCTCAGGGAACCTGACCTTCCTCTAGGTTAGTCAAGTAGGATTTCCTCTAGTTAGGACTCACAAGTAACCTTCCTGACTAGGACTTCGACTTTGAGGTTAATTATAAAACCTGTGGACTACGCTTCTTGACTGAGTAAACTTTTCTGGGACTACGACCCTTTCTAACTCCCGTCCTCTTCTTCCCCTACTGTCCTACTCTACCAACCCACCGTAGTGGTTGAGTTACGTGTACTCAAACCCATTTGTGGCACTCGACCACTACCTGTCCCTCCGGACCACACGACACCCGTACCCCAGTGTTTCTCAACCTGTGTTGACTCGTTGACTTGAATTGACTATGAGTAAAAAAATGAATTTATTGTGTTAATATAAGTATAGAGGTACGGTTCAGATTATGACAGACAAAAAGACCATTAGAGTGGAATGATATGGAATACTTTAGAACGAGTTTATAAGTAAAATTCTATAACTTTGTAAATAACTATCACCAACATGGTTAAATGTAAGGTTGGTTGGATATACCTTTTACTTAGATTTCTTCTCACCTATATACACATGTATATTGACTAAGTGACACGACATATCGTCTTTGATTGTGTTGTAACATTTAATTGATAACAACAACAAGTCAGTGAGTCAACGCAGGGTGACAAACACTGGGGTACCTGACGTCGTGCGGTCCGAAGGGACAGGAATGGTAAAGGGTCTCGAACGAGTTTACGTACGAGTAACTCAGCCATTTCGGTAAGTTGGTAGAACAGGAGACAACAGGGAAAGAGGAGAATCGAAGTTAGAAAGGGTCTAGTCCTAGAAAAGGTTACTCAGTTGATATGGGGTTATTTTTAGTTGAAATTTTATATAAACAACTTTGGACAGATACAGGATTTGTGTCAAATTCCGTAATCTATCAGGTTTAACACCGTTATTTGTACACTGACGTACCCCTTATACATGTACATATGTTAATTTATTTTATACGATTCAGGATATTGTCTTAATACAATCTTAGAGATACCCTTGTACCTACTCTGACGTTAAACGGAAACTTTGTTTTAGATTTGTGATGGTGTAGGAAACTTCACGTATCAGATTTGGAGTTGGTCTTAGTTAGCGAGGACAAAAACACAAGAATTTCGTAATCAGGTGATACGATAGTAAAAGTTCTCATTTATGATGGAGATTCGTAGTCAAAGAAATAAACTCTTACTTCTAATCTTATCGTATATGGACCATCTCCACGACACTCCAACTTTATTTTGTTAAGTAGTTCACAACCTCTACTACACTTCTTTTCTCTTAGGAATATGTGAACTACCCTTACAGTCAACCATTTCGATGTTACTTCGTATCATTGCTTCAAGGAGCTTTTGAATTTTTGTCTTGATGGCATACTAGGTCCATAAGGTGAAGATCTATAAATAGGTTTCTTGTACTTTTGTGATTAAATTTTTCCACGTACGTAAAGATACGGGTAACGTCGTAGAAATTTCTGTCGGTTCTGTACTTTTGTTAGATTTACAAATAGTTTCCTACTTACCTATTTCTTTTACGTTATATACATGTATATATATGTACAATATATGTGCGTGTATATATGTGTGTTACCTTGTGATACGTCAGAATTTTCTCTTTCAACAGAACGGTAAATACTGTTGTACCTACCTGGAACTCTCGTAATTCACTTTGTTTAGTCTGTCTTTTTTTCTCAGTTTATGGTATACTAAAGTGAACATCCATCTTGGATTTTTTGTGTTTTTAACACACAAATTTTTTGTGTGAATTTTTAATTCACAAATTCTTTGAATTTCTTCAACACCTTATATGTATATATCTTACCTTATAGTGAGTCGGTATTTTTCCTTGTTTTAACTCAGTCAACATCACTCTAACTACTTAGATCTCGGACAATACGTCTCACTTCACTCAGTCTTTCTTTTTGTTTATATGCATCATTTCGTATATATACCTTAGATCTTTTTACCATGACTACTTGGATAAACGTCCCTTCCTTACCTCTGTGTCTACATCTCTTGTCTCGACACCTGTGTCGTCCCCTTCCTCTCCCACCCTGGTTGACTCTTGTATCGTAACTGTGAATATGGGATGGTGCACATTCTATCTATTGCTCGCCGTTCGAAGACGTATCGTGTCCCTCGGGTCGGACCACGAGGCACTACTGAATCTCTCCGTTCCACCTCTACCCTCACCTTCCCTCCGAGTTCTCCCTCCTAAATATACATATATGTTTTTATATATATATATATATATATGTGTGTGTATGTATATATACATACATACATATATCAATACTGACTAAGTGTCACAATATACCGTCTTTGATTGTGTTATACCATTTTGTTATTAGAAGGTTAATTTAAAAAATTTAAATTTATTTTTGTTTCTTTTAATTTTTTGTTTCGGTATCTATGTCTTTTGTCTAACCACTAATGGTATCTCCCCCCAACCCGCAACCCACTTTACTCATTTCTCCAGTCGACATATCGCTGTTACAATTGATCTGAATAACACTACTAGTAAGACATCATGTATGTTTTTAATCTCATAGTATCACATGTGAACTTCGATCGTATTGGAATATATGGTCAAAGTGGAGTTAATTTTACTTTCACTTCAGCGAGTCAGCACAGGTTGAGAAACGCTGGGACACCTGACACCGGATGGTCCGAGGAGGTAGGTGCCCTAAAAGGTTCGTTCTCATGACCTCACCCAACGGTAAAGGAAGAGGTTAATTTTTTTGTGGAGTTAATTTTTTTTGTGGATTTTATGAAGTCGTTTAATAATTTACAAGTTACGTAGAAACTATCATAATATAGAATCAGTTATAGTAGTTAAAGAATCCTATCCCTCATATAGTATTAGTAAAACATGGGGGTATGAATAACGTCTAGGGTATCCCCTATCAAACTTATTTTGTTATTTATTCACTTGTGTACTTACTTACTTACTTACCCAGTAAAATATTACATATGTCTCGTTCGGATTTTGACCAGGTCGATATGACAAGTCACAGGTTTAATGACTGTAAAATAAAATCATACTTTTAAGAAAAGGGTAATTAGTCGAAAATATCATCTTTTACTGGGACTGAAGTCCCTGATGAATGTCATCTCTTACAATTGTCCGGAAAGTCATTGTCGTCAATTTGAGCAACGGGTAACTACCTAGTTCTCGATTAAGGGTTTGATAAAAGTTCGGTTGGACCATTCTTGTATAATAAATGAGTTGCTCGTGATTCAATAAACCACACTAAAGTTGTCCCTTTTTTTTTTTTCCTATGAAACTCCTTCTTGAGCACCATATTTATCCCAAACGAGTTTTAACATACCCGTTACGAAGACAAGTAGAGGATCATGTCTCCGATCCTTTATCAAGAAATCTTGATCGAGACAAATTATAAAACGAATAAAGACGACAAGAGTAACGTCTAGACTTACTGTCATATTAGTCCGTCTTGACTTCGTATTAAGGTCGGTCTTTCCCGTCTCCGCTAATACGAGTGTCTATTTCATTTACTTAAGATCAAGTAGGTCCCCTTTTTACAAGTCCAATGTTCTGTTACTGACGGAAAAAAAAAGGGGGGGGTTCGTTCACCTTCCAAATAGTCACTGTTTACGAGTGAATCCAAAGAAAAGACTTAGGTAAACAGATGTGAATATTTCCCCTTTACACCTCTTTACCTTAAAAGTATAAGATAAATATTACTGAAAGTTTCTACTAAGGTAGAAAATTTCGGGTAGGGAAAACAACTATCTTTTACGAGTGGAAAGAATCCGTGGATTCTGTCTTCAAAGAAAACACACAACACCCTTGTCTCTTTAGTAAAATTTAATATTGAAAAATTTAAATTCTGCCTGGGATCCTTAAATAAAATTTTGTATCATTTATGGAATTAATACAAACAACGACCCAGTGTAATCAAAGTAAGGTGACTACGTCCATGGGTCACTTTACTGTGAACAGGATTTATCGACAACGTAACTTTGGGCTTCTTGACCTCACCTTTGGACCTTTACTCTCCATCGTACGAAACGGGGTTCAGATTCTATACCTCTATTCTTGTGCCTCGAACCCTCGTCCGACACCTTCCCTATAACCCTTCCTAATAAAATGTACAAATGAGGTCAATGTATGATTCTCAAGTTTTACGAATGTTGTTCGGTTCTATTTGTTACCAATTGTCGAACAAAGAGTCTGTTCTTTGAAGGAAATAATATCAGTACTAATAAACTCTCTACGGATCAGTACTTGAACTAGAAAGAAAATTTAAAACGAACTAAAAACAAGAATAAGATAAATGTGTATAAAGTTCTGTATAAAGAATAAAAATTAAAAATAACTCTATATCGACTAAATGTTCCACCACAAGTAAAGACAACATGTCGTTTCACTTAGTTAATATGTATGTGTACATAGGTGAGAAAAAATCTAAGATAAGGGCATATCCAGTGATGTCTCATGACTCATCTCAAGGGAAACGTTATGTCATCCAAGTCTCTTCCTGTGAAAATTTTGAGTCTGTATTATCATAATAGTTCGCATCTACTTTACTGTTATAAAGAAGTTATCATAAGTTTAAAAGTGGTAACAGACCATTAAAAGATTTTTACACAGACTTAGTCCTACATTTATTTGAGTATAGACAACACTGACTAATTATATAGAGATGGTGTAGAAAATTGGATATTTAATGAAGAGGGTGGGAAACGAAAGGACATTTTTCACAAATAACAACAAGGACTTGGTTTCGTGTCACGCACTTGTATCATTATTAATTATTTACGAATATCTTATTTCCTATTTCCTGAGTCTTTTTTGTGCCAAGTGATCTATAACGTGACAGGACTGAACACAAACTTTCTATTAAGAAAGATCGTACTCACTTAAAAACAAAAACGGAAAGTGAGAGGACGTCAAAGAGTAAGTCAAGAAGAAAATTTAATAATAACTAATAAAAATATACTACTTTTAACTTCTATTATGTTTCTTTACCTCTATATAGGGTACAGGTACTGAACCTTCTTAATTATAACAATTTTACGGATATGATAGATTTGGTAGATGTCTAAATTACGTTGAGGATAGTGTAGTTTTAAGGATAGTGTAGAAAGTGTCTTGATCTTGTTTATTAAAATTTAAAATATACCTTGGTATTTTCCGGGGTTTATCGGTTTAATTTGAACTCTTTCTTCTTGTCTTAACGTCCATAGTACGGGGGACTGAAGTCTGAGATAATGTTTCGATGTAATTAATTTCGTCATACCATGACCATGTTTTGTCTGTGTATCTAGTCACCTTGTCTTGTCTCTCGAGTAAGTCGAGAAAATAAGTCAAGGTGCACCGCTCTTCCGTTTTCTTCGGGATAGTATACACGAGTGGTTGGACTGTTTGAGTACAGGGAAGAGAAACGAGGAAAGTTCACAGTTGCAAAATATTAAGTGTCTAATTTGGTGACCCCGGAAAGGAGAGATTTACTCCTGTGATTCTCTTTGAATTTCCATCATTGGTAAGAATTGACTAGAAGGATAGAGATCAACGATTTTAGGAAAGGTTGTGTGTCATATGTGAGTGACTTGTAGATAATAACAACTAATTTTAGTACTGATTATACTCAGGAATATTTTTAGATTTCTAACTCCTTCTTTTTAGTCTATATTAACTGGTTCCAATCGTAAAAAAGAGTGTACACCAAAGATCAAAAGTAGTTTATTCGTTGTGGTTTATTCACAATGGACAAACTTTGTGTCACACGAAAGTCAAATTCTTATCGACACTAAAAAAAACCCCCCCCCCATGGATACACATACGTTCCGTCGGAACACGAAAAATTAATTAATTGAGGTTAAAATGTAGAACGTGTTTCCTATCACGATACCTTACACCTTGTTTTGTACAAGGGTCTCTGTCATAGTTGTGGTCACAGAGTCTCCTCTCTCGACTCATGTCGCCGTTGAGATTTAATCTCAAACGATGTCTTGACACGTCCTCATTTTTATTTAAATGTTAGACTCTTCTTTCTGATACTAAGGTGAAGACTAGTTATCACTTCTCGTGACGGTTTCTTACCTACTCCTGACTTCAATGACAAAAATTTGTATAGGGATGAAAGGTCAGTAACGAGCATCACTCTCCGACGACGGTCTCTGTGTCACCACGTTTTATCCCGTATAAAATTTCACTGTCCTGTTAAAAGGTACCTGGAGGGAATACGATCTTCGTTCGAGAGTAGGGTCGATTTCGGTCTAGTTAAATTTTTGAGGTTTATCATGAAATTGAAAGAGTGGATTCGGAGACTCTATTCGTGAATATAGGGTTAATTATAAAAGTAACGACATTTGGATTCCTAAGTTTCGTGTTGAAAGTAAATAACAGTCGACCGGGTTTCTCACTTTTATCTCTATCTAATTGGAAGGTCTACTATTTTTACCCCATTACTACGTCTGACAATCAACGAGTCAACACACGTTGGGACACGATGGGGAACCTGATATCGGACCCGACGAGACAGGTGCTTTAACAAGGTCCGTTTTTAGGACCTCACTCATCAGTAAGGGAAGAGGTCCCCTAGAAGGATTGGGTCCCTAGTTTGGACCCAGAGGACGTCTAAGAAATGGTAGATTCGAGGGTCGTTTCAGGATCTGACATCGTTCATGTCTCAATTTTTAATCCACGAGTTCGAGGAGTCTCTACAAACCATATTTTACTTAACTCCAAGTAAGATCCTTTCATTTATGATTACCTGAACTCGTTCTTCCTAATCCCCTTTTTTTCATAAATCACCATTTTCCCATTAACTTTTTCCATACTGGATTTTGAGGAAACTACGATTACCTCAATACTTAGTAAACAACTAGAAAGAAGATAAAAAGGAAGGTCTATAGACAAGACGGAGGACAGGGACTAAAGTGTAAATTTAAAATCGGAGACTACACCTTTATAAGTATCAACGTAACTTATATGTTCATGATTGAGTAGTAGAAGATTAAGGAGTTTATGGTAAATATTATGTCTTATGTTCTATTATCTTAATCTAATAACAACTTGGGTAGATCAACATTCTCCGCTATCGAACCAATTATGTACATGGAGTAAATACGATATAACCCTAGTTATTAAAAAGGTCTTAATCTTATGATAGTTTTTTAATGAGATCTTTGACAGTGTATAATGACCAGTGGATTTTTTGTAAAGTTTAGTTAAGATTTCGTAGACCTTATTACTAACATCGTCTACGACAGTGTTGTAGAGGACAGAGAAAAAGGAGATGATCTCCAATTCCGGTTCTAGGGATGAGGTGTCATACAAAGGGTATAGAGACCCTTTAGTGGACCGGGGAGTCCCGTCCTGTTTTTTCGGTCTCCGGATTACAAGGATCTTCACTGGTAGTTTGTCATTATCCACCTTTCAACACTTGTTTGTGTGGTCGTAGGTATGGAAAGTCACTATGTTAACATACCTCAAAAGACGTGGTGACTAGTCTCACCGGGGTTACCCTGTCCTGACTTTAACGGGTACTATAACTACGTTAAACTTACCAAAAGTAATGGAGACAAAGAGAGAAGAGGTGAGGGAGTGACGTGCGAGACCTTAATGGAAGTTAATATAGTGGTCCTAGGTCCGGGAACAGAACTCCAAACTAACCTCCTCATGAGTTTAAGCCTATTTCGAGAGGTGACGATACTAACTCACGGTGGTCTTTACTATTAAGTAATGGTAATTTTATCATGAAGATACCAAAGTAAGTAAGTGAATTTTTGTAGTATTAAAACAGAACAGGTATAATCGTAGACATTTTGTTAAATGAGTTATTGGATTCAGTCAACTTTTAACTAAGTAAAAATAACTTAGCGGTCAGGTACAGACTGCATCCCACGTCGAACGAACCCCGACCACGTACCCCTACTGGGTCTCTCTACAACACCCCTCCCTCCACCCTCCCCCCCAAGTACAAACCCTTGCGTACATTCTTAATTTCTAAAATTTTAAATTTTTTTTTTTTCTTTCTTTTAACTAAGTAAAAATTAAATCAAAAATAAGGATCCCATTTTAGTCCATACTTTAGTGTGACATTAAGTATTGTTATGTAAAAAGGATTGTCTATAAATTTTAATGTATAAAATAATTACAAACGAGCACATAGTAGATTTTACTACGATATATGGTTGGAAGGGTTTTGTGACCGATGTCACATCTATTTATCCGTACCACAAAGACAGTGGTCCGATACTGTGGTGTCAACTCTTAACAATTTCATTTTAGTCGTCTTAAAACTGTTCTGTGAAGAGAACCCCACGATCTCTTAAGGGATAAAGAACAACCTACTAAAAAGGGTCTAATTTTCACTGGTAAAACTCACTCTTCACGGACGGTTCGTCCTTGGTATAGATCGTAAGAAAGTATAATTATATATCAAGGTACCGCGGATTTCTCCCTGTATTTACTCCTCCATTATCGGTAGTAACTCTGAGTAAAACACAGGTATCTTAAAGGAAGTCCTATATATTCTATGTCTGTCGTCTCTTACGACGATAAACCCCAAGTAACAGTTCCCTGTTTTAAAAATAAGATAACAGATCGTTTACACCCAAAAAACAAAAAGAAAAAGTAAATAAAGTTCCTTCTCAAAACACAAACTTTTCCAAAACCAGGAGTCTTACGTTGAAGACTGGGTTTCGAGTACTTAGTGAAAAATTTTCTTTTAATCATTCATAGAGTAAAATAAGATTTCTCCGTGAGGTCTAAAGAAAATTCACCGTGTTAAACTAACAGTCCCTAAATCGCGAATAATGATCAAACATTTTGTGTGCAACGAACGACGATTGTTTGTGTCGAGTAAAATAAGTACTTTCCGAGTTACCGAGACAAAGACCTCCACAACCCATACACACACACACGCACACGGACACATACTCAATCTCTCTCTATCTAGAGTAACTTAGTTTGTCATACGTAACTTCAGTTACGCACACGTCTGGATGTCTCTGTACACGTCTGTCCTATATTTTGACATGTCTAATACTTGTAGAGACCAACTACTTTACCTTAACTTTATGTAAAAGGGAAAGTATTACCTTCTCCTAATTGTAATTTTTTGATTAGAAAAAACTCTATTTCAAGTAATTGTGTTACTAATAAGTAAACCAAAAATATTACTATAACGACGAATTAGTAGTCTTGTAACGAAGGACACGAGTTACCTTTGGTCGTCCTTTGTAAACTTCTCGTTCAGAACGATGATTACACTCCCCTCTCCTTTATCATAAGAGTAACGAGAAGTAAAGTTTTCATGTCGTGTAAAGACGAGTCTTCAGATTTTGAGGACCAGGCTGTCGTACTCAAAATTTGGGGTGTAATTTTTATCTTATTTCAATGTATTAGGACTTCGGATTTAGAAACGGAGTCCAGACGACAAAGAGAAACCTAATATGTGTCAAAGAGGTCACCCACCTAAAAAAAAAAAAAAAATTAATATTTGGTTCTAAACTCAACCAAATGGCCATAACCATCGCCGTTATGATACCATGGTGTAAACAAAAGAGTAAACAGACAAATCGAGTCATTTGTTTCTGTACTTATTCTACCCTGGTTTGATATTTAGAAATTTTGATATAGGAAACACCACGTTCAAGTTGGGTGTCACGTGGTGATTTAGATATTTCCGACCCTAAAGACGTCACCTTAGTTTTACTTTTATATTATTATCCTACAGTATTTTTTCTTTAGACGATATTATAAAAATAAGTGATTTCTAAGAAAACTTGTATCCCTAAGTTTTCGAGGAGATATCCCTCGATTTAATAGTTGTTCCTCATCTTACGTATTAATAGGTCATTATACACAACGTGTCACATCGTAATCATGAGTCTCGACATTTAACGTCTGTAATCTTTAGGTCAGACCTACTAAATTCGTCTGTGACTTATAGAAATTTTCTATCACCGATTAAGTGTTTAACAGGTCGTTTAGTTGAAGTCTTCGACCCGTCCTTGTTTCTTCCAACTACTACCAATCCTAGTTGTGGTTGTAGTGTGGAACGTTAGTAAATTTACTGTCGGACGAGACCAACAGGTCGATCTTTGGGGGATCGTTACACTGCGTTGACATTAGTTCTGACGGTGATCGATCGTTTTAACCAAGAGATGACAAAGACGAAGAAGTCAAATGTCCAACCTCTAAGGTCAACACCTCTTCCACTAAGACGGACCGACTTGATGGATTATATACGAGTCCAAGAAAACCGTTTCCCTAGTTCACTAGAGACCGAAACGGTTTTGCAAGTACTACCACTTGAAGAGACTATATATTTTAAACAAGTTTACAATCAGTCGGTTTTGCACTGTAAACGTAGTAGGTGGTAGGATATTCCAGACTAAGTTTCTGTGTAAGGATTCTTCCTCTGCGAATCTGGTAAATGAATGTACTGACTCCTGGATAGTCAAGTCAAGTAACGAGTCAGCACAGGTTGACAAGTGCTGGGTACGTAACGTCGTGTGGTCCGAAGGGACAGGAAATGGCTGAGGGTCTCGAATGTGTTTGAGTACAGGAAACTTAGTCACTACGATATCCACTCTTACATATCGATTAAATTAATCTAATAAGTTTTGGACCAAATGTTAAAGAGTTCGTCGTGTTGAAAAACAAGTTCCATATAAGAACTATCTTCGACTTGTTTATTACAAAAATTGATTGGTACATTGAGGAAAGTCAGTCAAGTCAACGAGTCAGCACAGGCTGAGAAACGTTGGGGTACTTAACGTCGTGCGGTCCGGAGGGACAGGGAGTGGTTGAGGGTCTCAAGTGAGTTTGATTACAGGTAGTTCAGTCACTACGGTAGGTTGGTAGAGTAGGAGACAGCAGGGGAAGAGGAGGACGGGGGTTAGGGAGGGTCGTAGTTTCATAAAAGGTTACTCAGTTGAGAAGCGTACTCCACCGGTTTCATGACCTCAAAGTCGTAATCGCAGTAAGGAAGGTTTCTTTAGGGTCCCAACTAGAGGAAATCTTACCTGACCAACCTAGAGGAACGTCAGGTTCCCTGAGAGTTCTCAGAAGAGATTATGGCGTCAAGTTTTCGTAGTTAAGAAGTCTCGAGTCGAAAGAAGTGTCAGGTTGAGAGTGTAGGTATGTACTGGCGTCCTTTCTGGTATCGGAACTGATCTGTCTGAAACAACCGTTTCATTACAGAGATGAAAGGTTATACGATAGATCCAACCAGTATTGAAAAGAAGGTTCCTCATACGTAGAAAATTAAAGTACCGACGTTAGTGGTAGACGTCACTAAGACCTCGGGGTTTTTTTATTTCAGACTGTGACAAAGGTGACAAAGGGGTAGATAAAGGGTACTTCACTACACTGGTCTACGGTACTAGAAACAAAAGACTTACAACTCGAAATTCGGTTGAAAAAGTGAGAGGAGAAAGTGAAAGTAGTTCTCCGAAAAATCGAAGGAAGCTTCAGTTGTCGAGACTCTATTCGTCTCAATATCTTTCTTTCTTTTAATGTTTTCCTTCTTCGTCTACATTCACCGTATGTTCTAACAATTTACTGTAAAGGTTCCGTGTATGTAAACCACACGGAAATGATACAATTAAGTGTAAAAATTTCTCTCCCTGTAAAATCTTTCATTCGTAAATTTTCCCTCATCCACAGACACTCACATGACTAGGGGTAAACTAGTGTAGGTTCCGTGAAGATTCAGAGTCAGTGACTTGGATTTACTAAAACCTTAAGTATTTCTTCGGACTGTGGTCCCTCCACGTGAAAGTAATGGCACAAGATAAAGTAATAAAACGTTTTGGGACCACTTATATAGACTGAGGTGTCTCTCGTATAGACTTTTTGAGTGTGTCTCTACTCTCACATATCCGACTTTTAGTCTCTCTCCAGTGACGATCTTTCACTCTTCGATACAAAACTGTAAACAGTTTACAATTGTTTTTGTTAGGTGTGATTAGAGTGTAGTTACCTATCATTTTCCATTGTCGTCCTCGGTTACCCCGTACTTATTAGGTTTCGTACTCGATTACATTTTAATTAAATGTACACTAATGACCTCTGTAATACATTAAAGATGTCGTAAATAACGAGATTACAAAAGAAGACGAATACAATATTAACCCAAGTTGAGGGTCTCATGTAGGATCAACCCACTGTGCGTTAATTTGGAAAAGTCACTTATTACTAATCTTTGCAAAAGTATTCATCGTCTTTAAAATAGGTCCGTGTTTATACAGTGTTATATAGGGGAGACCTTAGTGTCTTCTAGAGAACTGATTTTCTTATAAAACTCGTTCCTGTTTAGGTTTTATTTGTCGGTCGTTATAACCTTTTCATACGCGAAATCTTCTAAACCTTTGGATCACAAACCACTATTCCTTAGTGATCTAAATTTTCCTTAAAACTCCTCTTAAAATCAATCCTTTGTTCTACAGTAAACCGACCTGTGTCGGGGGTTCGGTCAGACTCTGTTCGTAGAGTACGTCTTTAACGTCGAGACCGGGACCCCGGTCTGACACTTTCTCCGACGACACCTCTCGTAAATGAAGTCGTGGTGTACACGTCACCTACGAGTTATTGAAACCTTCTACTCCAAGGTATAACTAAAAAGGTAGTATAGGTCTGGGGGTCTATTATTCTTTACCTCGTTACGGTAACGGACTTAAATTTCCTGTTCAAACTTGACGGACGACGTCCTAAATGTACGATACAGACAAAAAGGGAAAATGTTCCCTAGAGGAAAACTTTACAATAGGTGGCATTGAAAAGACGGGTACTAAAAGTCTACCTGATTTAACGTTGTGTCGAAGTTATACGTGAAACTTTATTCCTTGTGTGTGGGTGTATGACAAAGACTGAGAGTACCTTTTGAACACGTTGAAGTCCAGTTCAGTGAATTGGAAAGGACCAGAGTTAATGAAGTAAACTAATTACTTACCTCCCACCGTCTTTTACAGTAGACATTAAGGGAAGTCGGTAAATTTGACCTCGTCTTTGTGAGACAGTAGAGTGTATTTTCCTTTGAGAGTAATGTAATCTCGTACTATAAAACCTGAACTTTATATTCTTCTCAAAATCTAGTCTGGTTTCTTTCCCGAAATAAAAAACAGAAGGTCAAGATAACGCTAACGTTAGTTGTATGTTATGATTCAAATTCTACATATCGTATTACTAATGTATATATATATATGTGTATGACTTCAAAATATATATATATACATGTGTGTGTGTGTGTGTGTATATATATGACTTCACTAACAGTGTTGCTTAAATCACTTATAGGTAGTAGAATATATTTATGTTTTAATTCCTTTATCTCGTTAAAAGAGGACCACAATTCTTTAGAACCCTAAGTGACAGAATTATCGGAAGTGTACATGGTGTGTCGTCACGATTGGTATGAGTGGTACGGTGTATGATATAGGGATCATAAGTGGATAGGTTGTTGACCTGTAAACATTGACAACTGATGCACACATAAGAAAAGAGTCAGTGCAGACTGAGAAACGTTAGGATACTTGATATCTGGGGTCCGAGGAGACGGGTACCTTAAGAGGTCCGTTCTTATGATCTCACCCAACAGTAAGGGAAGAGGTCCCTTAGAAGGGTTGGGTCCCTAGTTTGGGTCCAGAGGACGTAACGTCCGTCCAAGAAATGAGAGACTCGGTGGGTTTCTTCAGGTTGGAAATTGATGAAAGTAGGTTAAGGGGAAGAGGTGTGAGGGACGGTGATCATTGTTTTTTAGACTAGAGAAAAATATACTCAAATAGACAAACAACCAAAAAATACATATTGACTGGGTGTTTTGATTTAATCAACGATGATGTAATATCTTTAAACCATAAAAGTGTGTAAACTCTTACTAGTGAAACTAATTCAGATGAGTACTATACAGTGGTGTGTTCCTATAATATATCAATAACTGATATAACGGGTGTGAGACGTAAAGTATGATCACTGAGTAAATATCTTGTTGACCTTCAAACATGAATTAGAGGGAGTGGATAAAGAAAGAAGAACGGTTGGAGAAGGAGAGACCGTTGGTGGACGAAGAAGAGACATTGATGTTTGTACAAAGACAAAACAATATAAATAAGTAAAAAAATGTAACATGTATGCTTACATTAGTATCTCACAAATACAGGGAGACATACTGAATAAAGTGAAATAGTATCATGGGAGATCCAGGTGAGTACAACGACGTTTACCGTTCTAAAGTAAGAATAAATACTGACTAATTATAAGGTAAACCCTGAAAGGACCACCGAGTGACTATTTTTTAGAAGGACGGTCACGTCCTCTGCACCCAAGTTAGGGACTCAGTCCTTTTAGGGGACCTCTTCCTTTATCGTTGGGTAACGTCATAAGAACGGACCCTTTAGGGTACCTGTCTCCTCGGACCGTCCGCTCTCAGGTACCCCAACGTTTTCTCAGTGTGTACTGAATCACTGATTTGTTATAAGGATAAATATATATATATATATATATATATATATATGTATGTGTGTGTGTGTGTGTATATATATATGTGATGTAGAATCGACAACATTTATCACTGTGTTACTTTTATCCCTTCGTAAATAACAAAACTTAATCGTAACGACAAAAGAAGTCTATTATGGGTCCTTACCTTAGCAACGTAGTATGATATCAAGTCGAAAATTTAAAAACTCCTCAGAGGTATGACGAAAGGTATCACCGATGTGGTTAAATGTAAGGGTAGTTGTCACCTTTCCCGAAATAAAAATTCTTTGTAGGTATTAATATGTGATTACGAAAATCCCGTTTAGTGTGTTAGCGGTAGGGGTTTATAATGTACTTATATTTAGAGATGGGATTTTTCGACCTTTGATCTATTTGAATACCCTATGTTTGTTCTAGAACCATAACGTCACGACGAAAAGAAAGATCTTTCCCTCTACTAATAGACGAGACTTAAGACGTAAATTTTCATAACCCCCGATCATAGATAGTTTCGGTTTTTTTATTTCAAGACATTCAATTCAAATAAGTCACAGTATGACTCTTGATATCAGTCTCTCTATCGGAGAATCTATCGAGACTCTTTGACAAGACTTCTCTATCTCCCCTTCTAATCATAATATCTACTAAAACCGTTTCCCTACACACATCGGTCCATGTATAGAATCTTCCAACGACGATCAGTGCTCCTTGTCTATTGGAGTCAATTTCCAAAATCAAAAAAAGATTCACACGTTGTGTTCCTAGGTCCAAGTGTCTATTAAAAGGGAATTTATAAACATTAATAGATAGATATATAGGTATAGACATGGACACATATATATGTGGTGTAGAAATAGGTCGAAAACGACCTGTGATCGCAAGGTATAGAATCTACAATCCCGATTGAAAGCACAAAACGGTTATAAAGACCTCGTGTCTCACGAAGTGAGCCTAGAAACGGGATTTAGAAAAAAAATTCCATTATAATATCCATTCGTGACATCACCACCCGTTGTAAGAAAGAAACATCTATAGGAAGGTAACAATAATACTTCGTAATCTTCGTTTCCAAAAAATTTTTTAATATGTACCCATTGTTAAGTTACTTTAGATAATTGGAATATCTTTCAAATTATCATCTATACCTGTTGGAGTACATAAATTACCCATCTGATAAGTAACCCCATAGTATCGGTAAGTTTGACACGTATAGTGTAGTACAACAGGGAGTTGGAAAAATATATTAGTACCACTTCCTCTTACACTATACCGATTAGAACACAGAATCCTTTCGCCCAAAAGGACCGTTGTTGGGTTTTCAATTTCAACGAGGTAAGAGTCGATTATCTATTTTCAGAGGACTTTTGTTTGACATCCGACAGTAATGCATATAAGAGATTCTACTTAATCTTTTGAGTTGAAAGTAAGAAACATATTTGGTTTTTGATTATTGTATACATTTGACACCTTCTAAACCTTTCACACGAATTTATAGTAAACATAATCCGGTAATACCACACCTTTTAAATAAGGAGTGTCGTCGTAAGTTATACTCATCAATTTTAGAGTCCACTCTCTAATGTCTATACGATACACGTCTCATGACACTATCCTTCCTATAACACAACCATAGTCTCTTTATCCTAACTTCTTCCAATCTCAGGTCACCTTCTCTTACCATCTTTAAGTCCAGTTCTAAACGACTCTAGAAAAGGTAGATGGGGACTGTGCTAAGACGGAGTAAACCCAAGGACTGTCACTCCGACAGTGTATCTAAAAACAACGACAAAATGGAAGAGATTCATTAATTCAGTAAAAAAAAAATTCAGTAAACATCACCCTCCTAGTCAGAGAAGTTTGGAGACGGAGTCACTAGACTTATTTCTCCTGAAAGGACTGACATAGTACATTTAATCGTTTTGAGGAGAGAACAGATCGGAACGAAAAAGAGGTTGTGAAAATAGTAGTACTAAGTTTGATACTTAAACGGACGACTATAAAAAAAAAGAAAAGATACAGGAGAGAGATCCTATATTTAGGATGTCCAGGTTCTTGAAAAGACTCAAACAAAAAGTGATAAAAGTAACTAATCTAATAACTGACTATGGGTCTTGACGTAATATTCATCAACGGATTTCTCATTTATACGTATATAGAACTGAATTCATTTTCACGTGACACATTTTCAACACCTAATATAAAATAAGTCCCTAGAAAGAATCGGGTCCTTTGTTGACAGTCATCGATACTTCTCTAAACTCTTCTCGATCATATATACCCGACGTCAGGTACCCCAGCGTTTCTCAGCCCGTACTGACTTGCTGGTTGTATATATATATATATATATATATATATATTTTAAAAAAAAACCGTCCCCACGAAACTTTATGTACATCAGTTCGTACGTAGAACCATTTTCTATTGACAATTAGTGTGTGTTTTTATATGGTCTATAGAGTTTAATTACTAAAGTCACAAAAACATATATACCCTTCTACGTTATTAGACTCCAGTGACAGTAAGAACGAATCTATACGAAGTATTGATGGTTCCCCAGAACACGTTTCGTGGATCAAGAGGTAATATAAAAAGAGGTAAAACTTACGGGGAGTCCCACATCACAACCCGTTAATGTGACTTAATGTTGAATTGGGAAACTTATTCCCCCCTGTTACTCGTCGTAAAGTAAAAACCAAATGTTATTTCTTACTTCTACTTACTTGAACCCGTTTGAGTATCACTCCCTGTCCTTCCGGACCGTACGACTTCAGGTAACCCAATGTTTCTCAACCCGTTCTAAATCACCGATTGTTGTTGTTGATTTACTTACTTAATTACTTATATCGATATAAAACCCCATACCTACTTCACGTGATTTTATAAGTTTATCATGAAATTATATCCTAAGGTTCAAACAAAATGAAAGAGAAGTTAATTTAAAGAAAAGATAATATCAAAATATCATGTAAAATAAAGATGTTCGTTTTTTTAAATTCATGAAAGTAATTTTCTATTTCTAGTGTCGGGACGGAACTTTATCTCACTGTTTCTGTTGGGTGTCTCTCTGAGTGAGTACAGGATAAAGATTAGTAAAAGTTGTTTTTATTAAAGTTGAAGTGGTGGTTTCATTGTATAAGGTCGTAAGTTGTAAAGAACAATGTTTTTAAAACGAAAATCGAGTACATGTAAAAGAGACAGAATAAAGGGTATATCGAACAGTAAAACTAGAAACCATTATTTCTGTCAAAGTAGGGTTCTTTTCTGAGGCCGGTAAGTAAGTTTTTTTTTTTTTTAACTGTCTTAGACTCTACATTCGTAATTTTGGTACTTTGTCGGATAAACACAGGTTTTGTAGTACGTATACAGTCCACTTTGTTAAAGAAAAATCAAGACACTTGAATATTCGTTCNGTAAGTTTTTTTTTTTTTTTTTAACTGTCTTAGACTCTACATTCGTAATTTTGGTACTTTGTCGGATAAACACAGGTTTTGTAGTACGTATACAGTCCACTTTGTTAAAGAAAAATCAAGACACTTGAATATTCGTTCTCCAACAACATAAAGAGTTTCAGATTCTTGAACAGGTATAAAGTCATCCATTCCAAAAGTATGTTCAATAAATTGTTTTGTTCACACACACACACAAATATTTTAAATTGTCTATTATGGACATAGAAACGGAGATGGAAGTTCCTTCTATTACCACTAATAAGTACTGTGATAAAATAAAATCCGGTTTATCCCATGAACAATTAATATGTGAAGGGAACAAAAGTAGTGAATAAAAAGATTTCATTACTGTCGAAACTCAACTTAACAAGAATATAAATTTAGTTTTGTTTTGTAACGAGTTTCTTTAACGTGGAAAAAAGGAAGAAATTATTATTAAATTAAAATTAAGCATATAAGGAATACCTTACGATTTGACGACATTATCCTTCCTAAGTCAGTTTGTTTATTTATCTATCTATTGCAACCCCCTCAAACATTAAAGGAGCCAAGACAGAACGACGTCGTTTTTAAACTTCACTGCCTCCCTGGTCACAATGTCGAGACACAATGTCGAGTCAAAATAAACCGTTCGTTTCCTTATATGTAGGGGCTCCGTACTCCCACTTTGACTTTCACTTTCACTTCAGCAAGGCAGGGGAGGCTGAGAAATGCTGGAGTATCTGACATCGGATGCTACGAGGAGGTAGGTACCTTAAAAGGTCCGTTCTCATGACCTCACCCAATGGTAAAGGAAGAGGTGTGTTAGAAGGGCTGAGTCCCTAGCTTGGGTCCACAGGGTGTAACATCTTTCTGTAAAATGGCAGACTCGTTGTTCCGTCCTCCCATCCAGCTGGGTTTTCTGCACTTCTCTTCGGGGGACGAGTTAAAACCGAGGGGAAAAATATACAAAAAAAGAGGAGGGGGACTCGGACAATTGACCGATACAATTGACCCGATCGGTCCTCTCGACAAACAAAATGAACTCCAAGAGTGAGACCAGGACCTGGAAGGAAACAAGATAAAAGGGTCCGAAAAGGGAAAAAAAAGAAAATCAGTGACGGTAAGACCTGAGGAAAATGGATAACATTGATGGATTGTATATCTATCTATCTAGATAGTGGTGAACTAAATAATAGAACCCTTTTCTTTACAGGACCACCAGTTCTAGTCCTGTATATAAAAATAATATGTGGGTATACATATATATTTATAAGTACAATGGTTTGAGTTCAAACCGAGGAGGGGTGAGTTTTCGGTTATTAGTTCTTCGCTCACAATCATCTTCGTTTCAGTCTTTTGAGTCGTTAGACCCTCCTTCCACCTGAGTAAAGGACCCTGGTCGAGGTTGTTAAAATAAATAGGGACTGTCAAAGATTTCCCTTATTCCCCTTTCTTAAAGTCACTTAGTACCTCCGTCCTCCAACCCAAGACGTAGTAAAAGGTAACATACGTCTGACTGACTGAGAAGACTACAATAGAATAGATTTACTGGACAGGCGTAATAACGATTCTCCCGACAGTGTTCATCTCTCGATCAGTAAGGAATTGATGAGTTGAAAAGTAATAATGAAACAAAGTTGATCCTTTTCTTAGTTGTCAAATCCGTTCAGTGTCACACGTAAGTTCTTTTGTATTCGGTTCTCAGTCCAATTTGACTGATCACTAGAGTATGGATATTAAACCAAGAAAATTCCAATCTCCCTTTGTCTTTATAAATTTGTTTGTTTGTTTCCGTTTTCTCGACGATATTTTTACCCATAGAAGTATACATATGTGTGTATAAATATGTGCGTTTATATATTTGAGATATAATCTAAAGATTCTTCTTTTACTTAAAACTGATTATTGTCATCACAACACAATAGAAGTCATCGAGTTAGTTTACTTCTTTATATACAATTCGAGTCAATAACCTCATCCGCCATTTAACTACTACCTTTCTTCTATATCCCTTTAATATACTAATATACATTTATCAACTATACCGATTTAAGATTTTATTTTCTAAAGTGTGACACGATACGGCTCGTCAGATTCATTTATTACCTTTTAGATATCGTCTCTAAGTTTACGTTTAATAGGTATTACAAAAAATAAAATATAATTTTTTACTCTTGACGTACTCAGGTTGAAAATTTAATCGTTTTAAAAAAGAGTAGTTCGTAAGTCTATTTTATCGGTTTTTATAGAGTGATAGAACGTTTAATAAATGTATACTTCTTCGATAAGATTATTAGATAAGGATGGTTAGTCACGAATATTAAAAAAGATTAGAAAAAAAAAAAAAAAACGACTATCCAAAGCTTTTATCCTTAACTAACCTACTGTTCCCTTATAAAGGACGATTTACCAACCTTTATTCTAAACGAACATTATAAATTTTTATTACTGAAAGATAACAAAAGTGACTGGTTTTAGTGAAAATTGTGTCAGGAGAAGGGTCATTATTATAAAAGGTGGAGATCGTGATTGTCAATGTGGACACTTACACCTACAAAACACTCATTACTATTTTACGTGTCTTCTTATAACTTAGTAATAAAGTTGATTAGTAACGTTAGTCTTTACCCAAACGTAAGAGTGAGTCAAGGATAAGTAATAGACACAATGGGAACCGTTAAACAAGAGATAGGTTTTGACTTAAATATAGGACACTAACCCCTGTCGGTTATTCTAGGTGAAATTGACAACGACACTCTTAACTTATTTTATCGCACCCATTTGGTAGATCGTATTACGAACGTGTATCGTCGGTACATTTTAAAAATTAGGAAAAGAGAAAGTACAGAAAAGGTTAGTTTGAACACTCACCACATATAGAACTGGTTTAATAGTTTTAAAATACTCAGAGTTAAAGAAATAACCATTTTACTCCTAGTGAAATATACGGAAAGATACATTAAACAAACGACCACAAGTCAGACATTTAGCACAGACGGAGAAACACTGGGGTACCTAACGTCGTGTGTGACAGAGGGGTTCAAACGAGCTTAAATACAGGTAACTCAGTCACTACGATAGCTTGGTAGAGTAGGAGACAGTGGGTGAAGAAAACGGAAGTTAGAAAGGGTCGTAGTCCCAGAAAAGGTCACTCAGTCAAGAAGTGTAGTCTACCGGTTTTGTAACCTTGAAATCGAGGTCGTAGTCAGCAAGGTCATTTATAAGTCCCAACTAAAGGAAATCCTAACTAACCAATCTAGAGGAACGACAGGTTCCCTGAGAGTTCTCAGAAGAGGTCGTGGTGCCAAACTTTCGTAGTTAAGAAACCGTGAGTCGAAACAAATACCAGGTTGACAGTGAAGGTATGTACTGATGACCTTATCCGTAGTCAAGTCAAGTCAGCGAGTCAGCACAGCTGAGAAACACTGGGGTACTTAGCGTCGTGCGGTCCGGAGGGACAGGTAACGGTTGAGGGCCTCAAGTGAGTCTCAGCGCAGGTAGCTCAGTCACTACGGTAGGTCGGTGGAGTAGGAGTCAGCAGGGGAAGAGAAGGACAGGGGTTAGGGAGGGTCGTAGTCTCAGAAAAGGTTACTCAGTTGAGAAGCGTACTCCACCAGTTTCATGACCTCGAAGTCGAAATCGCAGTAAGGAAGGTTTCTTTAGGGTCCCGACTAGAGGAAGTCTTACCTGACCAACCTAGAGGAACGTCAGGTTCCCTGAGAGTTCTCAGAAGAGGTTGTGGTGTCAAGTTTTCGTAGTTAAGAAGCCGCAAGTCGAAAGAAGTGTCAGGTTGAGAATGTAGGTATGTACTGATGTCCTTTTTGGTATCGGAACTGATCTGTCTGGAATCAACCGTTTGATTACAGAGACGAAAACTTATGTGACAGATCCAAACAGTCTCGAAAAGAAGGTTCCTCGTTCGCAGAAAATTAAAGTACCGACGTCAGTGATAGGTGTCATTAAAACCTCGGGTTCTTTTATTTTAGATAGTGACGAAGGTGAAAAAGGGAAGATAAACGGTACTTCACTACTCTTACCTACGTTACTAGAAGTAAAAGACTTACAACTCAAAATTCGGTCGAAAAAGTGAGAGGAACAAGTGGAAGTACTTCTCCGAGAAATCTAGGAGAAGTGAAAGACGGCAATCTCACCATAGTAGACGTATAGACTCCAACAACTATAAAAAGGATTGGTAGAACTAAGGTCGAACATTAATTAGGTTGGGTCGTAAAGTGTCCTACATGAGACGTACCTCCAATTTATTTGTGCCACTGTTTTTTTCAATAGTATGTTGAAAGGGTTAAAACTCGGTCAGTAAACAAGGTATATTCCAAGATTGACGACGAAGATTGACAAGATTGACGACAAAGACTGGGTGTATGTCCAAAGAGTCATCTATCCATTCCACTGGACCATAAGGATAGAGAAATTCTTAAAAGGTGTCAAACAACACCGGTGTGTTTTCAAAACGTCACAGTTACATCGTCTTCATTTACAAAAAGACCTTAAGGGAACGAAAGAGATACTAGGTTGTTTACAACTGTTAAACTAGAGACCAAGGAGACGGAAAAGATTTGGGACGAACATGAGACCTTAAAGAGTCAAGTGTATGACGACTCCACATCGAGTTCCCCAACACTCGTATTAGATGAGCGTACTCTTTACTTACGTTAACAGGTCATCAAACTTGTAAGAAACCGTAACGAGAAAGAAACTCTAACCTTACTTTGACTGTAAAAGGGTACGACACCGGCGACAACTCAAAAGGTCTAAAAGACCGTATAACTCACGTCGTAAAATTATTATAGTATCCTAAACTATCAAATCGACCTTAAGGTAGTGGAGGTGATCGAAACATCATTACGAAGGATTCCAGGAGAACTGGAGTGTGAGGTCCTACAGATCAAGACCCACTCACTGGTGTGGTAGCACCAATATACTCAGTAATTCTAGAAAAAACATAACAAGAAGACATATAAGAAAGGTGGAGAATTAGCGAAGAAGGAACCAATCCAGGAACGGTAAAGACAGAAAATAACACGAGTAGAAACATACTTTAAAAGGGAACCATAGATATTAGAAGAACTTCTCTAGAGATCAGAAAGGGTAAGAAACTTATTCCGGAAGAATAGAGAAGAATAAGAGACCTCGAGGTGTAAGTCAACCCAAATAGTAAGGGGAAGAGGAAACGAAAAACGAAGAGAAGAAAGGAGTCAATAAGTATTTAGGAGGAGTCTGTTGGTGAAACGGCAGAACGTAAAGAAAAAGAACCCTTACCAAAACCAGTTACGGAGGACATGTTATAATACTTGAAGACAGGTATCAAAAAGTCCGTGAGTTAGTCTAGATTAGAGATCTTAGATAAACGGTGGAGATGATATATTAGTATTCCCTAAACTTAATCCAGTATAGAGTCACCGGATCACCAAAAGATATGAAAGAAGTTAAATTCGGACTTAAAAATTATTCTGCGACTACTAGACTCGGTGTCAGTCGACGTCCAGCATAAACGACCGACATATCTTGAAGAGGTAGAAGTCGACGTTTCGTTAGACTACCTCTTCGTTATACCCCTTTCCCTTTTCGTATAAGTCTTTGGACTTTTGTACGTGTTCAGAGTCTCAATTTGTGACTCTTTCCAACTTATTGTATTAGTTACATATTTGATTATTCACTCCCTACTCAGAACGACTGTGTATCTTCGGTGTCAATTTTAAAATTTATATAAGATTGATATTAGTGTACATAAACGTACACTTATAGACATTATAAAAAGGAACATCACTTTTTCGAACGTAATCCATGATAGGTTGTATCTAGACTACATATAGATGGATACTGTTACTGGAACAATATTACTCTAAGGACACATCGCAACAACAAAAGGAAAGATCTGATACCGTACACAAAATTCACTCGGTAGACCCCTTAGACTGTTGTCACAAAACGTACATTTCGACTTACAGGACGTCGTTTTAAAGGGTCGTAAGATTCTGTGAGATCACACTTACACTAAATTTGGTAAAAAAAGTTTGGATATCTAGCCGTCAACAGTAAAAGTCGAGGAGTCCCAAGTCCGGTAAACGGTTCTACTGTTATCGTAATTTGAATGACGATAATAACCATAATTATCGAGATTATTATGGACGGACTACTGAGGTCACGACTTAATGGAGTTTCGATCACCCTTTATTACCGATTTTACTAGTACTTTGAGAAAAGTTTATAGGGTACACACGCACGAGTCAGTGAGTCAGTACAGACTAAAACGTTTGGGTACCTGACATCGGACGGTCGAAGGACACAGGTCCCTAATAGGGTCCTTCTTATGACCTCATAACATGATCTCACCCAACGGTAAAGGAAGAGGTCCAAAGTTTATAAAGGTACATTACGATTTACTAATGTGTGTCTTCTCATCCACAACATCTAAGGTCCCTTTGTGTACCACACTAGGTCTACTCTTCGTCTGTAATCGAAACTTTCTCAAGGTCCCCGAGTCTGAGTGGTACTTCAAATAAAAACAGTTACAATCATTGAGGTGAAAACTTTTACTTTCCCCTCAGTAAAGAGGTTTCTATTCTCTCTTTCTACAACGGTAGGGTTTAGAATTGTTACGGAAAGTCCAAAGAGACCGACGGGAATGATGAAAATCGTCAAGAGTGGACGGTTTATAGTGCCGAGACCACCGTAGTTGTTTGCCGAAGTGGAAACGATCGTAATATTGTGGAGTCGTCGGTCGATCGATGATTAACGTTTCGTATTATCATGGACCTAATGTCTGCCATTGTTTTTTAGAGAAGTGGAAGATCTATACCCTTCCTATGGCTATTCCATGGTCTATGACTTCGTTATCTTTATACCTCTGAACCAGAGTCATTTTGGATAAGAACCGACACTCTTGTGAGATTTCAAGAGACATTCTACTTTGACAATTATGTATGAAGTGAGTCAAGAATAGACACACATATACACACACATATATATATATATATACATATACATACACACACATACATATGTATATATATACGTACATACACACATAGATACGTATACATATTTCGTCTCAAATAAACCTAATGAAAAATCTTCAAAATAACCGTATATCAAGAAATGTTACGACACAATCAAAGATGGCATGTCGTTTCACTCAGTCGACATACATATGTATATAGGGGAGAAAATACGTAAAGGAAGAGTAAGTCCAGTGGTGTCTCGAGGTAAGTCAAGACTACGTTTAGTTATCCAGAACAAATATTTTGACAGATTCCTTTTTAAATAACGAGAAATGAGATTGAGGTTTGTGAAGACTGTGGTCGACGTACTCTAAAGGGTGTAGTCCGTTAAGACTGTGATTGACGGACCTCAATCACGTCTAGGGTGTCGAATTTCCAAGTCAGGGTGTTTCGATGAGGGGTAAGTCTCCGACTAGTATTTTTCACCCAGTAATGAAGACTGGTTGAACTAACTGACTGAGTCTTTAGGGGTACTGGGGAGAAGTCCAAGTTAGTAAACGATCTTATCGAGTGTCTTGAGTCTTTTTGAAATGGATATAATTTGTCAAATAATGTGTTATTTCCTATAATAGTCCCTCTCCCTTTAAAGGAGGAAGTGAAGACAACGTAAGAACACCGATTTGATTATTATTTTAAATGTGATGTATCGAATTGTCTTCTTTTTCATTAAAATTTGACGTATGTGTCTCCAGAGTATCTCTATCCTGGACTTTTTCACCGACCTCGTCCGTCGAAAATATGAAATATATGTTTCTTTGTTATTTAAAAACTTCTTACCTCTACTATTTCTTTGAATCCGAAACCCAAAACTAACCACTTCTTAGGTTTCTCTTCCGCCCGAACCCGACCAGTCACTTTCGTGACTCTAAAGAAATATGTTCGAAGAACCGGGACCTAAGAGATAGAGACCGTCATTCCTACGGGAAAATAGAGGTCTACGTCCTTATACATTGAAAGTGTACTCTTTAAATGAAGGACGAAAGTTTCTCTGTCTTTCCTCGTACTCTTACAACCATAACCTAACCGGTGAAAATTCATTGAAATTCAGTTTATTACCTACGCGGAAATCCGTATAAAACCCCGGTAGAGGGGACCCGGGGTTTTCATACTATTTCCTATGTCTATTTATCAGTCTGCTCCTCTATATAGTCCGTTCCAGACGTCCACAGGGTTTCCGTTCTCGAAGACAAGGGCACTTCCACCCTACGTAGGAAAGTTCCTACTTTTTCCTACAAAAGTAGTTCGACTTTTACAAGGTTTCGAGTATAAATCCCTAAAAATACCTTCGTAGTAGTACATCTGTACGAACTAATAATAAAGTAGAAGGTCTGGAGAGGGGACCGTCCTCCACGGTGACTTTCAACGTTCGAGGATTAGTACTGAACCAGAGAGACCACTGGTCAGGGTAGATCCTCGGGTGTTCCTCAGTAGTGTAATATTGTTTTCTATGAGGAGAGTTCGTCCTTTAATGTCCTCAAAATCCTGGAACACAGTCCTTATTCCCGGTTTCTGGTTTATAATCATCCTTAGATCCTGTCTAGGTGGATATACCTATCTATGTACCTATATCGACGACGACGACGACGACGATTCTGCGAAGTCAGTACAGACTCAGACACACTGGGGTATCTACCGTCGGGTGGTCGGAGGAGACAGGGACCCTAAGAGGTCCGTTCTTATGACCTCACCCAATGGTAAGGGAAGAGGTATCTATGTCGATATATCTACATTAAAGTGTTTCAAGAATTCATTATTTAAAGGTTCACAAAATTTTACACTCGATAAATACACCTTATATCGAAAACTGTCATACCAAAGTCCTCAGAACGTCAGGGGTCAAAGTTACAGTCGAGAGAAGACACAATCGAGACTTCGTGACCTATCAAGGATGTTAAGAGTCAAAAGAACAGACATTTACCCCCCCTTTTACCACTATCACAATATTCTCAAGTCACCTTGTATATCGTGGGTATTATACGTTACCCTTTTCAGACTGTCGAAGACAACGACGAAAACAACAAAATTAACTGTCGGAATTTTCTCTCTTCGGTTTATTTATACCATAGGTGACAAGTGTTTTTCGACACAACTATTATACACAGTCGAAAGTTACGTCACCTCGGGTTTAGACTAATACGTGACTTTTACGTTTTGAAGGGTCTTTAGTACTAAGTAAACAGACCTCTTTGGATGTGTAAAATTGAAAATCGTGTATGATGTCCACTAATACCACAAATTCTTTATTATAGAACCTTAATTACGGTTTTAAGTGAAGGATATAGAAAGGACGACGACGACGACGATGACGACGATTCAGTGAAGTCAGCACAGGCTGAGACACACTGGGGTATCTACCGTCGGGTGGTCCGAGGGGATAGGGACCCTAAGAGGTCCGTTCTTGTGACCTCACCCAACGGTAAAGGAAGAGGTTACGTATTCCGAAAGTTTTGTCTGAGGAATAGTAATCTTACATAAAATCTTTTTCCCGAACCGTTGTTCCAAACTCAAACTTTGGAGTGATAATTGAGTAGGAGTGATAACTGAGGTCTTTCAAGTAGATCTCAAACAAAGACGTCAGATATGTGTAGAAATCGAACACCGATAGTACTGACTTCGTGTTTTGGATGGTCAAAATTTCGAGGAACTTAAGAAGACTTCTGTTCCGGATGCTAAGTAATCTCCCATTTTTCACTACCGAGAAATTGATTTCACTTAACCTCTCTCTAGTTCTCCCTTTATATAAACACACCTCTAAAGAAATTTCTTTTTCTCTTTCTTTGGTTTTTATTGCTCAAAGTCGGAGTACACAAGAAGGGGGTATGTTGAATCTTAACACGGAGACAAAAGAACCATTGTTCCTACGGACACTGTCCTTTCTTGATGTATATGATTAGATAAACCGTACTTGTGTCATTCCAAAAATGGTATTGAATGTCATTAGTTCCAAAGGTAAAATGGAACGTATCTGGTATTATTCCCTATCACCTGGGAACTAAAGAACGGTAAAAAGAGAAAGGGTGTTTTAGTACCTAATTTCTACTTGTAATACGCAAACGTATTCTAATTTTAGACAATCACCGTGGATCACAAGTCTATCAACGACAAAAAAAAAAAATTAGAGAAGTGTCGATTGTAAGTAGACAGTGAATTATTAGAAAAAGACCATGTAAATAAAAGACTTAAGGTAATCACTAAATACACAAGTATTTGGTAGTGACTCGTGTGGATGATGGGTCGTCAGTCGTACCCTGATGTGGGCACTTTATTTCTATCCACGATTCAGAGTCCGTAAAACTCCTACAAGTGATGACGGTTACGTGACAACATAGACGACACTCCACAGGGGTCCAGACGTTAAGACGAAGAATTTCAATTCCGTTGTCCGTCCCAATTTCGACCAAAGTGACAACTTGTCTTGACCCAATCGCAGGATTTGGACGGAGGACGACCGATCTTCTGGTGTTCGTCCTTTACTTAACGAAATTCAAAGTCCAATGCAATGAGTAGATACACATTACATATACGTACGATTCAACGAAGTCAGTACAGACTAAAAAACACTGTGATACCTGAATACAGGGTGGTCCGAGGAGATAGGTACTCTAAGAGGTCCGTTCTCGAGACCTCACCCAATGGTACGGGAGGAGGTCCCCTAGAAGGGTTGGGTCCCTAACTTAGGTCCCAAGAATGTAGAGGACGTAACCGTCCACCCAAGAAATGGTAGTCACGGTGGACCCTTCGGGGCTATATGACATGATCATGTTTTAAGTATCCCAACACCATTCCTTATTTACTCTATTACTATTTATGGAAAAATTATAATCATCATTACAGACAATCACGGATAATCTTCAGACTTATCTAGATTCGTAGATCTTCACAAATGATTTTTACGGAGAAAAGTTCAGGACAGATCTGTTTCCCTATTCCTGGAGACATTCGCTAAGGATACGCATATGACATCAACCTCCAGTGTTAAAGATACGTGAAGTCTGATCCTTCAGTAGGAAAAATACGTGTGATGTTAAAATCTGGTTGAGACAAATTTATACACCAAAGTGACCATGTAGTGGAGACGAATCTTCTCACGAAGTGAAGTCAAGTCAAGTCAGCGAGTCATCCCAGGTCGAGCAATATTGAGGTAACAGACGCCGTGCGGTCCGGAGGGACAGGTAGTGGTCGAGGGTCTCGAACGAGTTTGAGTACAGGTAACTCAGTCACTACGGTAGGTTGGTAAAGTAGGAGACAACAGGGGAAGAGGGGGACGTAAGTTAGAAAGGGTTGTAGTCCCAGAAAAGTTTACTCAGGTAAGAAGAGTAGTCCATCAGTTTCATAACCTCGAAGTCGTAGTTGTAGTCAGGAAGGTTACTTATAAGTCCTGACTAAAGGAAATCCTACCTGACCAACCTAGAGACGTCAGGTTCCCTGAGAGTTCTCTGAAGAGGTTGTGGTGGCAAGTTTTCGTAGTTAAGAAGTCGTGAGTCGAAAGAAATCTCAGGTTGAGAGTGTAGGTATGTACTGGTGACCTTTTTGGTAACGAAACTGACCTACCTGGAAACAGTCGTTTCATTACAGGGACGAAAAATTGTACGACAGATCCAACCAGTATCGACAAGAAGGTTCCTTGTTCGCAGAAAAGTAAAGTACCGACTTCAGTGGTAGACGTCAATAAAATTTCGGGTTCTTTTATTTCGGAGAGTGACAAAGGTGACAAAGGAGTAGATAAACGGTACTTCATTATCCTGGTCTACGGTACTAGAATCAAAAAACTTACAACTCAAAATTCGGTCTAAAAAGTGAGAGGAGAAAGTGAAAGTAATTCTCCGACGAGTCAAGGAGAAACGAAAGACGGTATTCCTACCACAGTAGACGTATAGACTCCAATGACTATAAAGAGGTCCATTAGAACTAAGGTTGAACACGAAGTAGGTCGGACCGTAAAGTGTACTATATGAGACGTATATTCAATTTATTAGTCCCACTGTAATATGTCGGAACTGCAGTTGCGGAAACCACCTCAGTTATTTCGTTTTCATCTACAAAAAGGTCCTAAGAACGAAAAGGATACTAGGTTGTTACAACCGTTAAACTAGAGACTAAGGAGACGGAAAAGATTTAGGTCGAACTTGTAGACCTTCAAGAACCAAGTGCATGAAAACTTCGGAGTGAAACTTTTAAAACTCGTAATGAACCGATCGTGTACTCTACTCACGTTAACACACCATCAAACTTGTAAGAAACCATAACGGAAAGAAACCCTTACATTACTTTTGGTCGTAAAAGGTCAGGACACCGATGACTCAAAAGTTTGAAAAGACCGTATAACTGACGTCGTGAAATTGTCGTAGTAGGAAATCCTGAACTTTATCGATTCGACCTTAAGGTAGTAGAGGTGATCGAAAGAAGGATTACTACGAAGGATTCCGGGTGAACGGAAGTCTGAGGTCCCTCAGACCGAGATCCATTCACTAGTGTGGTAGCACCAATAGACCCAGTAATTTTAGAAAAAAACATAGTAAGAAGGTACATAAAAACGGTGGAAAAGAATTATGGAAGACGAAGACAATCCAGGTATGACAAAGATAGGAAATAACACGGGAGACGTACTTTACAGGGGAACCATAGAGATTAAAAGAACTTCTCTAGAGATCAGAAAGGGTAAGATAACAAAGGAGATAAGAAAACGTGACTAGTGAATCCTTCAGAGAGAATAGAGAGGAACGATAAGAAACGGTGACACGTAAGTCTACCTATATATAAAGGAAAAGAGAAAACGGAAAGTGAAGAGAAGAAAAGTGTCGATAAACATTCCGGAGGAGTCTGTTGGTAAAACGGAGAAACGTAAAGAAAAAGAACCCCTACCGAACAAGCGACGGAAGACATGTTACAGTACTTGGAGCACACATCAAGAAGTCCGCGAGACAGATAGTCTAGATTAGGGAACTTAGATAAACAGTGAAGGTGACGTTTTCACATTCCATAAACTAAATCCACTATGGACTTACCAGATCACCAAAAGGGATGAGAGAAGTTAAATTGAGACATAAAACGTTATTTCTCAAGTACTAGACTCGGTGTCAGTCGAAGACCAGAATAAAAACGACTGACGTATCTCGAAGAGGTAGAAACCGACGTTTCTTATATTAGTCAGACTAAAAACCATAACTGGTAGCCCACTACAGGTACACATCTCAATAGAGAATATAACACCCTTCTCCCATAAACAATACTGACACGCAGAAGAACCGTTTTGAGACAATCGGAAAAGGTACAAAGTAGAACATTAGGTTCCGGACATTGAGAACAACTGAAGGATGAAAACGTCAGGGGATACTACTTTTCCTGTAGAAAAAACCACAATAAAGATCTTCCAGAACATCCAGTAGTATCTTAACAAGTTGAAGTCGAAGAAGTCGTAATCAACGACCTCGTATTTGAACTAATGATACTAGTAAGACAGTAAAAACTCTAACGTGGGTTCATGACGTAAAGTCTGAGAACACCTGATGAGGTAAAGAAGTTTCCCTAAGAACGGGTGTCATTATCTATCTTACTGTTTTACGCCAGGTGACCTCTTCTCTTACCGTTTGGTGAAGTGATAAGAACGGAACTCTTAGTGTACTTGTCATACCTTTCCGTTTTCTATACTGTGACTTTCTACTTGAGGGGTCCAGCTGTCCACGGGGTATACGATGACCTCTAGTCACCTCTTTATTGAGGTCTTTCTTACTTCTCTACCTAAGTTTCACTTTCGTTGTGGGTCCATATCTACACTGACTACTACCTTCATTTCAGGTTACCACATTTCTTATTATAACGTATTCTTGAACCTTACAATCCAGGTACTTAGTTCCATTTAACCTTCACCAATTTGTCCTCCGTCGTTCTCACTTGTAGCTGTAAAATCCTTACTCACTTGACTTTACCTGACCTTACCCATGTAAATTAAGTCTACTTGTCACAAACCGTATATCATTCCTGAGTTGTTTATTACGTGTTTATTATTTGTTTAGACCATAAAGAATAAGGAAGGACAAACACTAACGACGAACGTTAAAGGACCTGGTGTTCTTAAGTTGATAGGGGACACACAACCCCACCCTTCCCGTGTGGATAATATATATAGAATGTTGGTCGTCTCCACTTAAAAAGACACAAGAAGAATGAGAAAGTGACGTCAATATAAATACATTAAATGTTGGTGGGCCTCAAGATCTGTAGTCGTGAAAGTAGTAGGGTAAAGAGTCTACTTCTGGGTTCCGAACTTTTACTTAAAAGAACAGATCTGAATGTACAGTAATTTCAAGTGTTCGTCCTAAGATTGGGTCAGTCAGAGAAAAGTCCAAGACACGGGACTTACTTTGTAATACGAAGAAGTACTCACGTCGGTACGTGACTCAGGTCTAAGATGGATGCTAGTTCAACAAACAAGTACTCCTTCATGATAAATAGAGTGGTAAGTGTCAAGACGGATTGTCGATAATTAAGTCGGGTCGATCTTCATATGTTTGATGTGTTCCAAAGACGGAAGTGTTTTTGAAATTTTAATACATTTTGGGGTATTGAGTACGGTGATAACGGGGGATCAAAATCGTAGACAACCATTAAGGACGGACTTAATTAAAATAGTACCATCAACAGTGGGACACTAAAAGGTTAAGACAGTAAAGAAAATGTACACAATCAACTACAAAATGAGTTCCCTGAAGGTGCCACCGAGTCTGTCATTTCTTTAGACGGACGTCACGACTTCTGGACTCATGATAGGGACCCAGTCGTTCTAGGGGACCTCCTATCTTTCCGGTGGGTGAGGTCATAAGAACGGTCCTCTTAAGGTACCTATCTCCTCGGACCGTCCGATGTCAGGTACCCTAGAGTTTCTCAACCTGTACTGACTCGTAGATTGTGTAAATGAATAAAAAATATCAAAAGTAAGATGAGTTTCCTTCTTGAAAGAGAAGTAGGGGAAATAAGTAAAGAAAAATTTAGATAAATGTATTTAATATTGGTAAATGAATTACTAATATTACGTAACGATAGTAATAAAATAACAACGCCAACAACAACGAGTTCAACAGGGTCTAATCCGATCACCTTCATGAAAATTAGACTGTAGACACAGGAAACCGTGTCGAGGTAGTAAAGACCTGTATAGGAATGAAAGACTGTGTTGTTTTACGACGTCCAGTAACACAATAAAGGGACAACGTCAGGACCTTAATCGGTAAAGAGGTTCCTAAGAACCAAGGAAATCGTCTATTACCCAAGATTTTTGGTTGCATACCAACGATTTGACCGAGTAATGGTGACCTTATGACGAGAAAGGTCCAAGAGGTTTACCTATGGTTGTAAATATATATGTATATCTGTATATAAATATTTAGATATATGTATTATACGTATATATATACACACACATACACAAATATAGTTTGATATACATAATTTTTATCTTTAAGTAGAGTGACAATGAGTAAGGTTAGATTGTTTTCCAAAAGAGATCAAAAGAAAAAAGTAAATGTTATAATATAGAGGGAAGGGAAGATAATAGAAAGTTTTATACACACGTAAAAGAGTTAGGGGACATATATCAGGTAGAAGAGTGGGATGACCAGATGGTGTGTCGATCCTGTGGGAGAAGTGTATCGAGAGTTTGGTCTACCGGAGACGGGGTTGGTCTATCAGTGGAGTGAATTCGGATGTGGACTGACGAAAGGTTCTTTTTCTTTTTTTTTTCCTCTTCCCTTCGAACTTTGTTATGCGAATAATTTAATTATGATAATAAAAGTCACTACTTCTGTCCGTTTTTTTGGAGTCTCCGTTTTGACAACACTGACGATGAGACTCGGTGGTGTCTGTAAAGGATGATTTCTAATCGTCAGTCAGTGGGGGGGAGGGGTGGAGGAAACGGAACATCCGGGACATTTTAAATACACCCTACTGATTACACTTTTATTACGTATAATAACGGGGTTCTTAAAGGGTTTAAGAATTTAGTGTTTACCTCCCCCTCCCATTCAACGTTTAGTTTAAACAATACTAGAACATATAGTAGACTAAACTTAGATGATTAATATTCTCTTAGATAAACCACGTTAGTGAAAATTACTGTGGAAATTTTCTGTCTCCCTTCTCTCTTATACTTCCTAACGGAAATCTCCATATTGACCTGTCGAGATTAATTGATGTGAGATGTACTTTCCCAGGGAAGTAATGTTTTAATACAAACGTTAATAAGGAGGACGAGAAATTCACTCTTCCATGTTTATAAACTTTCGTTCCACCATTTGTACTTTCAATCCGAACCTTTTAATCAAACCCCAAATGTTACAAACCCCTCATCCATTCATCCATCTCTTAAAAAATACTTTTGTTCTTGGAATCTGAGTAGACCAGTTGGTTAACCGTGTTTAATTTTCTTTTAGACGAATTCGACACACAGACGAATGTTTTGTGGAACAAAAGGGAGAGAGAATAAAAACTTTACTTCGTTCATCGAGTGTAAATTTCACTTGGTCTGTCGAGGGTCCACGTTAACAGAGGACTCTCTTCTCTTTACTCTAAGAAGTCCTTTTATTTTTACAAAGTACGGAGAGAAAGTAGAAGACTTTCCAATGAAAATTTTCAATTGAGGACTTCTCTTTGTCTACACAGGTCTTTAATTCGTAAGTTGCGGTCTGGTCCTCTCTAAGAGACACGGACCATATCTTTACCTTTTTCACCGAAACAAAGGAAGTTGTTCAGGTTCTTAATAACAATTCCCCCTCTATCCTTTCCCTCCTTACCCCGGGAAGGAACACCAAAACAAAAGTCAGCGTCACTGGGACTGTGTGACAGTCCACATGATCCTGTCTTGTGGACGGAGGCGGGCAACTATGAGGGTAGTACCGTCGAGACTGCCCGCATATCTTGACTACGCAGAAGAAAGAGAAAGAGAGAACTCGTTTACTCCAAATGACGTTTATCTAGAAGTAAAATAAGTCCTCTATAAAGGAGTAAAAAACGGTTACAGGGGACCTTTAGTCTGGTGTTAAAAGTGACCTTTTAACTCAGCAAAAGTCGACTGTATGAAACTTTCGATTAAATTTTCACGTGTACATACTGTCTTATTAGTCTTATTTATGGACCTAGTTCTTAGACTTACTAATACACACTACTGAAAGACGTAAAATTGTTTTTGTCGGTACGAATTAAGGAGTAACAATATCCTTTTCCTTTTGTTATTAAGGGGGTGACTGTATAAACTTCGAGAAGAAAGTGTATACGGAGAAAGTATTTGTTAGGGTTTCCAGGAGTCAAGAGGTAAGAGACACAAGAAAGAGGGTAACACGTAGAGAACAAGGTGTGAACCCGAGTGTAGGTAAGTGAAAGTTAACGTGTGACCAATAAAGACATAATACCACTGGAAAGTGGGTTCAGGTTTGTAAGGGTTGCATACGTGGAAGTTCTTTTTATATAAAAGAGGACATAAATGATTCGTACATTTGAATTTCCAGTCCAAACTAAAAGAAACGTTAAGGACTTTTTAAAAGGTTTTGAAGGAAGTCGAAAAGATCTACCAAAGGTGACTATAACAAGATCAATATTGGGATTGGTAGAGTTTCTATGAATCAGTATAGGAGAGAGAGTAAAGATGAATGATGGAATGAATGATGAAGGATGACTGCTGATTAAGTTCGAGAGATACGGTGTTACAAGAGTAATGTTAAACTGAGGTATCTCTGGGAGATATTATAAATCTGTACGTTTTTTGAGATTCTTTTAGTAAATGAGTTTGTTTACATGAATAACAAGGGTATCGAGTAGAGAGTCGCCCATTTGAGGAGTGTAAAGGACGGACTCTATACAAATAAAAAGATTTTTTACTTGCACCAATAAAGTAAGTTGACTATTTTCTTAGGATTAAAATATTATTTCATTCTGGTATGAAGAATTGAAAGAATTCTCACATTTGGTCATGTAGAAAGGTTTTTAAGACGTTATATCGTTTTTGTTAGTTGTGAACGATTCGTAAGAGGTAGGGAACGAACATGTTATATACTCCGTCAAGAACGGATGGAAAAGAGATACTTGTAGATTTCAACATAGAAATAAATTTAGAAGAATTATAATTTTAGTTTGTCTAAACTTAGTATAATTTTTTTGTATACCATAATTGTGTATAATAGAGGATGAACAACGTTTCTAAGAAGTCCTTTCTTTAGGATACACTAAGTGAATCGACAATGGACACTGTAAAGTGTGGGTATCCGTAAGTCATTTATGAATGACTTAGTGGTAACGAAATCTAAGATGGTTCCATTACTATACGGAGTAATTTATACTGTAATATTACTATGATAGGACACACTTAAAACTTTACTCCTATGAAAGTTCAATAAATCAAAGAACACACGCACGTACGTACGACTTAGTGAAGTCAGTACAGGTTGAGAAACACTGAGATACCTGACATCGGACGGTCCGAGGAGACAGGTACCGTAAGAGGTTCGGTATTATTACCTCACCCAATGGTTCGGGAGGAGGTCCCCTAGAAGGGCTGGGTTCATAGTTTGGGCATAGAGAATACACAGGACGTAACCGTCCGTCCAAGAAATAGTGATTACGGTGGACCCTTCGGGTAAATCAAAGAATTTGAGTTTATTGGGGTGGCTAACCGACTTCTCGCTTATATCCAACATGCACACACACACACACACACACACACACACACACACCTCCCACACAAATGTGTACGTGTATTCGCGTCGCAACAAAAAGTGGACTTAGAAACAAGGCCAATAATCAGTTATTTTCTAAAGGTATGTTTACTTGAGATTGACTTCTGAAACAATTTGGGTGTCTATCTATCCAACCTAACCAATTTCTGACGTGTCACAAAGGTACTAATAGTAATATAATCGTCGATTAAAATAACTCACGAGATCCGTACGGCTCGTACGGGATGTACGAAATGTACGTAATACAGTAATTTCATACGTGGTACCAGGTTTTTGGTTCCTTCACTTTTGATAGATTTAGACGTAGGGTCAGAGAGATTTTCTTTACGGTTTCCCTTTTATATAAAAGTTACCTTTCGTTTTAAAGAATTTTTAGACTAAAGGGTGGTTGTAGTGAGAGTCGTAAAGCGTATTCGAAATCTCTACGAGAGGTTTGTGAAAAGAGTGGGTCATATTCGAGATTTTAGGTAGAGAAGTGCAGTCGGGTCTCTCCGGGGGAGTAGTTAGCGTAGAGATGAAAGATAGACACACTTGAACCCGTTCAATAAATTTAAGTGACAGTGCGTTAAAGTCGACATATCACTCCTACCGATGGTCATCATAAATCGTTTCTTGAGTCGAAGTTCTTTTTCCATTAGGTAACAAATATGTTCAGACGAATAGAAAAGAGTACGTTCTTCACACTATTGTCCACCACTGACCGGAACCAAACCCTTCCCGGATACGAAATTGTTATAGTCCCGGATACGAAGTATTAAAAGACCCAGCACGAAAGTAGACGTGTTCTGCCAACAACGTAGAAATCGGTAGTACAGGTATTAGTTCCATTTCCTTCCCTTCTTCTTCCGTCAAAGTGACGATAAATTACATTTTCGAAAAGGGTTTCAGGGGTCGACTCCAGGTTAATTTTAAGTAACAGGTCTTGACGACGTTCCCTTCGAACATGTTACTCATTAAAAGTGACTTTTTGACGGGGGGCTTGTTTCGACTTCGTGAGAATTACTCTTTCTTCCCCCCCATAAATTATAACAGAGGGTGGAATGAAAATCCGAAGAGTACGCCCATTTACTTGATTATAGGCACACCATAAATGTTCTCACGGTCCTTTTACCATTGACGAGTTATGTCCAGTCGAGAAAAATTGTTATGGGTGAAAGGAGGAGGAGGAAAGAGAATGGGAGACAAAGACAGTGTTCAATGGAAGATGACATCGTTTACATCTAGAGTGGAGACTAGACAGAGGGAACCAGTCGGGAGTAAGGAAGGGTCACACGTGTCATTCTGGCTCTAATCTGTTCTATACGATGTTTCTCAGGACGTTCATTAGAAAGTGGTCTTTCTCGTTTCCTCAAAAACTTTTGAGAACAATAAAAAAAAAAAAAAAAACGAGGACAGTGTGTGAGTTTCCCTTTTTTTTTTTTTTTTCACCGAGTCCTTGGTTCGTAAATTTTACGAGTAAATAGATTATGGAAATCGATCGTCTAGTCTCAATTCTAAACAAGAAGGGGTCACCGTTCCACTTCATTTCTACACGTATTGTTCTGTATAATTCCAGTGGTTACCACGAAGATTTGAAACTTTTATTTTCGAAAGACTTCAGATATTAATTATTCGTCATATAATTAATCCCGTGAAGTTAGAATCTCCAAGGGAAAGAAATGAACTTACTTAGAAACTACGCCTTCTAGTCCCCTTAATAGGAACTGAGGAAAAATAACATGCAAGGTCAAGTCGTTTTGCCAACAGACAGTGATGTGCTAGTAGAATAAAAAGTTTAGGGAGAGAAAATTATTTTAGTCTGTCGGACCACAGTAGGTGTTTTTTTTTTTGTGGAGTAGACGATATGTAAATAGCAACTCGTAATTACGGTAAACTAGGAATGGACACCTTTGTTACAGTACGGTCCGGAATCGTGGTAGACACACGAATATCCCTTAATTTCTTGGAGACCGATTTGTGTACTTACTAAGTGTCGGTTAGTACTATACGACCATTGAGTCGTACGAGTATATGTCTGTTTACCCAAAACCGGAGTCAAGACTCAGATGTGTGACGGGGGATCGTCTCGAGGTTTTTGATCCAATAAAAAATTTAAAAAGAGGATAAGTACGTAGTATCAAGACGATTGAACGAATCTTTTTTTTTTTAAACAAACCTAAAACCGAGAAAACCAAACAACCAAAAACAAAACAAAAGACTCATGATACAGGTCAGGAATATATATGGTAAATCGATATCCTAATCGTAAGAAGGTAAGTTGAGATCGGGACGTTGGACGACCACTCGTAGAGTCTCCGGTTTTAGATCGAATATCTACGAGAATCTATTGAGTTTGAGTAGTGTAGTCATATTCGTTTGTAATTTTCATAGTTGTAGTTATCTTACTAACACCATAGTTATCCTACTAAACGTCCAGAACTCGTCCTTCTTTACTTTCTAATATTTAAGTACAATTCTTCTTTTCTTGAGTAATAGACTGGTCTTGAGAATGAAAGAATACGGTGCTAATAACAGTGATACTGTTCCATGGAACGACCCATTGGACGAAAGAGGGGAAAACCGAAGGACCACATCGTTCACATGGACGGAATTAATCGAGATGAGACCCACGACACAGGAAGTAATAAATAATTTGTTGGGGATAGTGGACATGGACCCAAATAGGAGTTCAGATCCGATGGAACTCGTCAGGAAGGGTCGGAAAGATGGCTATTCTTAGGAATTCTCGACACACAATTTATATATGGAACCGGGAGTATAAAGTATAAGTCATCCACCGTTCGAGTCGGTGATAAAAAAAAGGGTAATTCACGAGGTCCACTAAGAATAGAAATCGGTTTAAACCTTCGTCACGGGATCCACCATACTAATTAATGATCATACTAATTAATGGTACAGGACTGAACAGGGTGAAGAAGTGGAGGGAAAGGCTGATCCAGATGGTCCGTAGGATGAATAAAAGTTCCGACTTTCAAATTTTTTCTCCAGTCTCTTTTGTAAATTCTATTAAAGTCAATTTAATTTTAAACTCTCTTTAACAAGAAAACTTCTTAACTACACAAAAAAGTGGAAATTACCTCTTTCTCGGTATTATTCTTCATCGGGAGAACCTAATAAAAAATTACAATTTTTCTTTTAACTATGTGTCGGTGAAACAGTCCATCCTTATAATAATTCGTAAATTACACACGGTAAAAAAGTCACGATGGTGATAAATATCGATGTAGATACGTTACTATTACCACACACAATCGTCTGACAGAGGATTATTAACTATGATTACAAGAGTTCTGAAACGTTCACAGACTAAAAAGTGGTGAGGTAAGAGTACATCTTTACTCCTATCTTTTCCTTTATTACATCCATTTTTACTTGGTAAACCGTTATACAAAACTTCCCATGTCTAATAAATAAGTGAACTGTTTGTGAATAACTCATACACTTTTGTACAATGCACGTTTGGTGTCATACTCCGACACCAAAGTGTTGTCGTCTATTCTTTTTTTTTTTTTGTATTAGTGGGGGAATGATCTTAGGAATGATCTTAAATACAAGAGTATATCTTCTCTTGGAGAATTTTTAAATGATTTAAAAAATTTAGTGACATCATTTGATATAGTTCCTCTTCAAATTCTTTGTTATCACACTATAAATTACCTCCCTTTACTCCTTTAAATCCTCACTTAATTACAAGGATTGACTATCAACCTTGTATATAGAACAGAGATTAAAAATAAAAATAAAAAAGTTTACTTACTCACCTGAGATAAAGCACGTAGTTGTACATCGCTGGACTAAGAGAGTCCGTGTCCAGTCACTCACGTGTTCCTGTTGAAGGTCGGATTTTACGAAATACAGTGGCGCGGAGACGATGTTTACATCGTTTCGGTCTAGAAGAGCAGGAAGACAAAACTTTGTACACGGGTTGTCGTCAACCGAAGAACCGTCTATCTGTTATCTTTATTTATACTTTTGAAATTTTTTTCTCTTACTCACATAGATTCATCCGCATCCACACTGAAAGAAAAAAGTAAAAATAACTGAGACAAGATCTATGCACTGAGGTTTCTCGTAGTCTTTATCGTATCAACTAACCTGTCATAGTGAAGGCAAAGATACACTTGTGTCCCTCTACTCAACGTAAAAGAATGTAGAGGTTAATCAGTGTCATGGAGACATTTTCGTAAACTGATATTTATTATAAGTCCTTCTTTGTTTTCCAACAATCGTAAAAGAGTACAACGACTGCAGGAAAATAGTCCGACAAAACCTGACCCAGTATGCAGTGTTAGTTCTACATACTAACAAAAACTATTGATAACTCTAAATAGAAAAATTGATGGTGGAGGTAGTTTTCTTTAGAGTAAGGTTTCTTTTAAGAAACCCCCTTTCTTCTCTATATATGGAAATGACGATTTAAATTAAAGGCTTCAGTGTTGAGATTGTGAAGAATCTTACACCCGTACTTGGACCTTTGAACACTATCGAGAGGACTGTTGGAGTTAACATTGAATGTGTCGACGATGGATAGTTTTCGTCTTCTGTCACTGAACTTTTGAGGAAAAGACAACGGATTTTGCTATCTCACAAGGGTTCACGTATGTACTGACCCAACAATACGATTACGTACTCAAGTTAATTACTTAAATCAATAAGTGCTCTATTTCTGACGACACAAGGTCTGTAACACAATCCTTTACACTGATGTTAACTCTTATTTTGTTTCAATTCGGAGACGGTACTTTTTATACGTAAGTCGGTCACTCTACATGTTGTTATGTGATATCCTTTTTATGAATATTCTTAAACCCACTACAATATCTCCCCTTTTTTTCGTATGTGTGGCAACCCTTCCAAACCTCCACGAGGTTTCTTTCTTTCCCTTCCCCCCCCCTTAAGAGAATATTCACCACTATAAATTCATTTATAAACTTTTCACTCTTTCCTTCAGTCAGTACATTTATTGTCCTCCTTTCACAGTGTAAACGGTTGTGGTACTCTACCTTTCCCGAAGGGACTACCGAGTCAACCATTTCTTAAGCGGACGTTACGTCCTCTGGGGTCAAGTTAAGGACCCATTCCTTCTAGGGGACCTCTTCCTTATCCGATGGGTGAGGTCATAAGAACCCGAAGGGAACACCGAGTCGACCATTTCTTAGACGGACGTTATGTCCTCTGGACCCAAGTTAGGGACCAAACCCTTCTAGGGGACCTCTTCCTTTTCCGATAGGTGAGATCATAAGACGGACCTCTTAAGGTATCTGACATATCAGGTACCCCAACATTTTTCAGTCTACGCTTACTCACTGAAAGTAAAGTAAGTAAAGTGAAGTACTCTGCCACGGTACCCCCTCCAAACCCTAAGTGACTCTAGTCACAAACCTTAAATCCGATCTTCACCCTCTTCCATTTTTCAGTTTTCCCTGTATCGGTCCTCGGTCCAGAGTATAATACATGACTTTTATGTGAACTGAAATATATTACATGACTTTTATTTAACGTATTTTAGAATCGACAACCCTTATACATCTTTTCTTTCACTCTTTTCTAACATTTTCACACCGAATATTATTTATCGATTCTTTGTACTATCATACACAATAGTCAACCCGAAATTAGTTTCTTCTACGTAGCGACACTACGTACGGCACCTTACCTCAATAATTTTCTACACACACACACACACACACGTGTGCGCACGTGTGTCCACGAGTCAGTGTAGGTTGAGAAACACCTGGGTACCTGACATCGGGCGGTCCGAGGAGACAGGTAAGTAAAAGTTCTTATGACTTCACTCAACGGTAAAGGAAGAGGTCCACTAGAAGGGTTTGGTCCCTAGCTTGGTGGAGGGAACACAGAGGACGTAACCGTTCTCCTGAGAAATGGTGATTCGGTGCACCCTTCGGGTGTTCTAATGTAGAACCCTTTAATGACCTTTGACCAATTCTCCCGATGTATTCTAACAACGGAAACAGCGATCACAACTCGATCGTCACTCCCTCTCCTTCCTGTTTGACCTTGGAGGGTGCCCAAATGGGGACGGAGGTGGAACCTACTATACTTCACAGACAGTCCACGTACGTGTAGACCGGGTCTCGAGTCTTGTTAGTTTCCTCTTCTCCAGCCTCTACCAATCGCCACACAGACCTACTACGGGACGTGGTAGTTATACTTGGTCACATAGCCGGTGTCATAGGCAGACTCCGTACATGGGATATGACTAGACGTGCCACATGTCGACCGACGACGGGGTAAAGGTGACGGATTTAGAGGGTATTCGAAGAGTACCAGGTTAGACCTTTGGTGTGTTCGTTCCCTTAAACCCCTTTCATCGACGGGAAATCGTTTTCAAACGTGTCTTGTTTCGGTAACGTGATTCGATCGGGGGGAGGGGGGTTTTTTTCAGGACTATATCTCTTGTTAACATTAATCTACCTATTTGAAAACGTCACCATCGACACATACTCAAGTAGACAAACCTCCCTGAACAAGACTAATTTTTTTTTTTTAGACTGAGAGTGTATGTATGAGAAACAAGAGAGAAGTTTAAGGTAACCTTCTGTTTAAGAGTATAAGTGTATTTGAAAACAAAACTATTTCATACCACGACAATTATTCGATTTTTAGTTGGAAGTATTTCAGAAGTGAAACTCGAGGTTCTTTACCTTCCATTTTTAAATTTACAGTACAAATTCTTGTGTGTTTTACTTTAGACTTTTCGATAGTATAAACCTTGTTAGGTATCGGGGTCACCAAAAGTTTATTACAGACAAGGGGAAATACATCTTATATTTTTATTCCTCTCTCTTTTCGGATTATTGAGACCAACTCCGTTTACATCCCTTAGCTAACCGTGGACAGGAAAGGGGAAGACCTCGGGGACTTTCCTGAGAATGTCTTATTCGTCTTATGTTTATACTCTAGAGAGTTCCTACGGAGACAGCGTAAGAGAGAGGTAAACTCGGTTCTGAATCATGGAGCAAACATCGGAGTTCTATGTCCGTTGATAATGTGTCGTACGTTTACCTTTTACCTTCAAAGAAACTTCTAAGATTCACCTCTCTTCCTTTTAACAATCAGGACGTGTGGTTACCGTTACAACGTAATTTTATGAAAAATTCCCTATCCTCCGTTCTCTTCCCAGTCTCTAACCCTCCATGTTTGATGATACATGTTTTATTTATTCGATGTTCCTATATAAATAACGATCTGTGTCCTTATGTCGGTTATGAAAGATTATTTAAATTTTCTTCTTATTAGAGATTTTTATAACTTAGTGATACGACATGTAAACTTTGGTTATATTAATTGATGTGACTGCAAAGTTACCTCTTCCTTTACCGTTGAGTGAGGTCATAAGAACGGACTTCTTAAGGTACCTGTCTCCTCGGACCTCCCATATCAGGTACCCTAGTGTCTCAGTATATGCTGACTTTGTTGAACCGTACGTGTGTACGTGAAGTTAAAAATTTTATGGGAAATTCGTCAAAAGGAGGTCTAATAGAGACGGAATGAAGGGAACGTAGGAAACGTTGTATAAAGGAGAGTTTTAAGGAAAATAACAGGACTTAGTGTTGACATAAATAATTCTTGAATCACGTTATTTATGGATGGTAATCAAAATTCGATAGGAAGATTTATCATTACATACACAATCAGTGAGTCAGCACAGGTTGAGAAGCACCGGGGTGCTTGGTATCGGGTGGTCCTAGGAGACAGGTACCTTAAGAGGTCCGTTCTTATGACCTCACCCATCGGTAAGGGAAAGGGTCCCCTAGAAGGACTGGGTCTATAACTTAGATCCGTAAGACGTAACATCAATCTAAGGAATAGTAACCCGGTGGTTCCTTCGGGAAATTTATCGTTATCGTTAGTAAATAACCTACACCGACGGCAGATACCCCAGCGTGTCTCAGTCTGTACTGACTTCGCTGAATCGTCGTCGTCGTCGTCGTCGTCATATAAGGTCCGTGACATGACTACCGAAATGTTCTTAAATAGGGAAACATCGGAGTTTTGTCTGGAAGTGACCATCGAGTCAACCATTTCTTAGTGGCGTACTTTACGTCCTCTGGGGTCAAACTAAGGACCCGTCCTTCTAAGGGATCTCTCGACTATCCGATGGGTGAGGTCATAAGAACCCGAAGGGACCACCGAGTCTACCATTTCTCCTCTGGACTCAAACTAGGGACCCAACCCTTCTAGAGGACCTCCTCCCGTACCTTTGGGTGGATCGCAAGAACGGACCTCTTAGGGGTACCTGTTTCCTCGGACCACCCGATGTAAAGTACCCCAACGTTTCTCCGTCTGTGTTGACTCGTTGATTCGTGTCGTGTCGTGTCGGAGTTTTGTTAAGGTATTTCATCAATGATAATAAACGGGCATACAATATCTGTCCCTTCGACTCCGTTTTTTTCAAATTCGTTAAACATTTACCAATAAGTCCATTAAGTCCATTCTGGAATGTTTTTCGACACTTTCTTCTCTTCGCTTTTCGTTTCCTGTTTTGCTTTCCATATTCGTAGACTTACGTCTCAAGGTTTCTTATCGTTCCTCTCTATTCTTTCGGAAGGAGTCGCTAGTTACGTTTCTTTATCTCTAAGGAGCCCGAAGGCACCACCGAGTCTCCAATTTCGCAGACAGACCTTACGCCCTCTGGACCCAAGCTAGGGACCCAGTCCTTCTAGGGGACCTCTTCCTTTACCATTGGGTGAGGTCATGAGAACGAACCTCTTAGGGTACCTCCCTCCTCGGACCACCTGATCTCAGGTACCCCAGCGTTTCTCAGTCTGTGCTGCCTCAATCGCTGAAGTGAAAGTGAAAGTGAAAGTTCTTTTAATCTCTATGGTTCCCTCGTAAAGTACGTTTCTACCCGAGCTATTTCCTGTCTTTACCATACCTGGATTGTCTTCGTCTTCTATAATTCTTCTCTACCGTTCTTATGTGCCTTCTTGACATGTTTTTTCTCGAAGTGCTGGGTCTATACGTACTACCACACTCGTGAGTTGATCTCGGTCTGTAGGACCTTACACTTCAGTTCACCCGGAATCTTTCGTAGTGATGTTTGTTTTGATTACCTCCACTACCTTAAGGTCAACTCGATAAAGTTTAAGACCTTCTACTACGACACTTTCCCGACGTGAGTTATACGGTCGTTTAAACCTTTTGAGTCGTCACCGGTGTCCTGACCTTTTCCACTCAAAAGTAAGGTTAGGGTTTCTTTCCGTTACGGTTTCTTACGAGTTTGATGGTGTGTTAACATGAGTAGAGTGTACGATGATTTCATTACGAGTTTTAAGAGGTTCGGTCCGAAGTCGTCATGTACTTGGTACTTGAAGGTCTACAAGTTCGACCAAAATCTTTTCCGTCTCCTTGGTCTCTAGTTTAACGGTAGTAGGTGACCTAGTACCTTTTTCCTTCTCTCAAGGTCTTGTTGTAGATAAAGACGAAATAACTGATACGGTTTCGGAAACTGACACACCTAGTGTTATTTGACACCTTTTAAGACTCTCTCTGCCGGTATGGTCTGGTGGACTGGACGGAGAACTCTTTAGACGTACGTCCAGTCCTTCGTTGTCAATCTTGACTTGTACCTTGTTGTCTGAACAAGGTTTATTCTTTTCCTCATACAGTTCCGAGATATAACAGTGGGACGAATAACTTGAAGATACGTCTCATGTAGTACTCTTTGCGACCCGACCTTCTTCGTGTTCGACCTTAGTTCTGACAGTCTTCTTTATAGTTATTGGAGTCTATACGTCTACTGTGGTGGGAATACCGTGTTTCACTTCTCCTTGATTTTTCGGAGAACTACTTTCATTTTCTGCTCTCACTTTTTCAACCGAATTTCGAGTTATAAGTCTTTTTATTCTAGTACCGTAGACCAGGGTAGTAAAGTACCCTTTATCTACCCCTTTGTCACCTTTGTCACCGTCTGAAATAAAAACCCCCGAGGTTTTAGTGACGTCTACCACTGACGTCGGTACTTTAATTTTCTGACAATGAGGAACCCTCTCTTCAATACTGGTTGGATCTATCGTATAAGTTTTCGTCTCTGTAATGAAACGGTTGCTTCCAGACAGATCAGTTCCGATACCAAAAAGGTCACCAGTACATACCTACTATCTTAACCTGACACTTCTTTCGACTCGTGGCTTCCTAACTACGAAACTTGACACCACAACCTCTTCAGAGAACTCTCAGGGAAGCTGACGTTCCTGTAGGTTGGTCAGGTAGGATTTCCTCTAGTCGGGACCCTAAAGAAACCTTCCTGACTACGATTTCGACGTTGAGGTTATGAAACCGGTGGAATACGTTTCTCAACTGAGTAACCTTTTCTGAGACTACGACCCTCCCTAACCCCTGTCCTCCTCTTCCCCTTCTGACTCCTACTCTACCGACTACCGTAGTGGTTGAGTTACCTGTACTCAAACCCACTTGAGGGCCTCAACCACTACCTGTCCCTCCGGACCGCAAGACGTTAAGTACCCAACGTTTCTCAGCCTGTGTTGACTCGTTGACTTGACTTAAGTTCATTAAGTCTAACAATCTGTCGTAGTGGTTGAGTCACTTGTACTCAAACTCGTTTGAGGCCCTCCATCACTTCCTGTCTTCGGACCACACGACGTCAGGTACCCCAGCCTGTATTGAATCACTGACTCTTCGTCGTTGTTGGTGTAAGCCCATTATTCACCCTCTCGGTCCTGTGTGTAAAGTCCGATTGAAGTCCGACTGAAGAAGGTTGCTTTCTATTAATGGTTGTCTATATAACAATAACTAGTGCCAAAAACTTTTGGAATACGTAGTGGTTGGTCTTTTCTACTAGTTTCATACGTGGTTTGTTTTGGTCAGTGGAGGACCCTTAACCCCTCTTCCCGTAATGTTACAAATAACTTCTTTATAAACCCACCGGTTTTTTTTTAGGTAAGAAAAAAAGAATACCTTTTGATACTTACTTGAAAAACCGGGTGGCTTACGTTAATAAAGGATACTACAATGTCGACAAACTTTTGGTGATTAGACTAAAAGTAAACATTTTTAGTTTTACAAAGTAGTTGTTGGTAAATAATTTGACTCATCGATATAAAAGGTTTCTAAAAACGTTGTAGAGGGTGGGGTATCTACGATAATGTTACACTGAAACTACAGGGCGGGTATTTCTTTGTTCTATGCAAAATAGTAGGAATTAGATCCACCCGAACACATTGATACCAATGTCATTATAATACGTAGAAAGTACCTGTTGAAACTAAACCAAGACCCCCGTGAACGAGAACCTTTAGTCGACCGTAAGACACTTCTTTGGGTCTCACTAAGTGGATCTGTCGGGTACATCTTACCGATATGTACCCGACCAATTATCACTAGACTCTCGGGTTAATTGTCGGTCACAGTTGTTGGTCTGTACACTGATTTATACAGAGACCTACCAGAGACAGAACTTACAAGTTCAGTCGGAAGTAGAAATTCTTATGAGTTGACTCTAAAGACTATGTCTCTGTTCGTCATGTCCAATATAGGACAGGTTTGAGGACTGGGTGTAGACTCGTCCTACGGTACCCACAAAATACGGTGTCTCACCACAACCGACTTTGGATGTTACTCTTTCCTCCAAGTTTCTTCTTCATTCTGAGTATTCGGAATCTTGGGTGTGAGTCATACGCGAGGTTTTCAATTAACTTAAGTTATCGTCGTATCGTTGTTTTCGGTCATGTAGAACTATCTGATGTCATGAAAGAGGTTAATCTGACTTTTCATTACTTTTTTTTTAAAATTTTTCCTCTAAAAACGAGATCGTCAATAATTTTAAGTATCATTGGTCCTCAAAATTTTATATGTTTTATACAATGATCAAAGAATTTTTATCAAAAGAGAGTACTTATTCAATTTATAAGAAGGTTTTAAATTAAATATGAAAGTGTCATAAAAAAATTTAGAAAAAACTTCATATCAGTGAAATGTTACAACAGAATCAAAGACGACATGTCGTTAGAACTGAAACGAAAATGAGATACACGGAAGATATAACTAAAAAAGAGACATAAGACATATAAGGTAGAAAAGTTCAGTTCTTCAGAATGGACCGAAAGAAAAGACCGGACACATCCTTTATGCACATCGTTTTGGTCAAAAAGTTTGGACCGTAGAAAGACCCATTGTCTAAGACGAGATGAAGGGACAGGGGTAACTCTTAGTGACGAAGTACCGTGTCGAAGTCTTTAGTAAAAATATGAACATTTTTCTATTTATGATCGAATGAGGTGCAGGTTTAATACTACTATAAGATTAATCAACTTAGGTTTAATCGGTAGATAATAAGAGAGAGTTTAACGGACAGTAGGAGATGATAAAGACTTGTTTGTAGTTAACACGGTTACAGAACTCGTCACAGTTAGATTTGACTTGACCAAGGTTGAAGAAATTATAGTAGTGGTTGACAGAATAATTAATTAATTACTACGACACTTATTATTTGATGATCACAACAATTTGGTCCGTTTTTCGTCATCCGTACGTCGTCGTCGTTAGTGAGATCGTATGGTCTCGTAGATAGATGACCGATCTTCTTACACTTGTAAGGGTGGTCCGTAATCTTTCTCGTTCTTGTATTTTAATATTAAGTAGTGTTGACCCCTGTTGTAACGACTAATTTAAGTAACCTCCACTCTGTCCAATAATCTCACCTAAGAGAAGTTCACTTCCGGTTACAAAGGAGGATGGTTATCACATTACTCCCTATACTGACTGAGACGAGTACAAACGAATCTCGTGGAGAGTCTTTAACCCATATTTACATCAAGTAACCTGTTCGGTGTGTTATTTATCCAAAATGGCAGACAAGACAGTCGAAATACTACGACTTTCAGTTCCATCTTGTTCTTCTCACTCATGACCCCTATTTTATCTCACTCTTTATACTCTTGTTGTTTCGGTAGGAACAACTTTTCTCGAAAATGAGTTCTCATAACTTACCGTCTGAATAAAAAAAAAGGGAGAAGATCAGGTCCACTTGTGTCAGACTCCTCTGTCCGAAACGAACTTTACTAACTACAATAAAGAAGCTCAAACAGTGGTAATGGTGTTCATACTAGACCTAATGAAACAAACGAGTCGACAAGGACCAGACGAGGAGAACGGAGTTTGGTTCGTTTTACTCTCCACGTGTCTAGTATCCTAGGCAGCTGACGGACTACCTCGGGGTGTAAGTCCGGAGGGGGAGGAGAGGAGTAGTTAGAGGTAACAGGAACGTTCTTCAATAGGTAGACGTTGTCATGTACGGTGAGAATTCGACATGTTAGGTCGTCACAAAAGACTCCTACGACCGAATGACACTAATTTCTAAAGAAACAAGTAAGTTCCTTTCCCCACTCCATCCAATCCCTTCCACCAACCGTAAAAAAATCACAGACAAGACGTTTTCCTTGTTACGAAGAAAAAGAAATGTATATACTAATAAGATAAACTTAGAATGTTTTTAGACACTCATCCATAGAAAAAAAGTAAAGTATTTATTTCTTTGACTCCGAGTATTTACTACTGATGAAACAGTTCTCGATTAATCCAAGATCATTGTCTTGAGATTAGAGGTTCTTGTGTCTGTCTTTCGGTAACACATGGGTCCCAGATCAGACTGCGGGCCGTATGTCATCCGTGATTTTATACAGTTCATTAATTACGTACTTATTTATTTACTCGTTTACTTCACCGTTCCGATTGTAAACATCGGTCCTGAGACTAGGGTTTCGGGTAATCTAAGTACACTGACCGTTTTCTTTTCGTTGTGGTGTTTGATGTTTTAATTACAAGAAACACCCCTTCTTTCTCTTTATCTTAAGTAATACTCTGTTGGAGTAAACTACTTGAAAAACTCAAAATGTAGAAAAACTACACGTCTTGCTTATATACTGAGTAGTAAAGAGTAAAAAATAGAAAACACAATAACAAAAAAGACATATACCCCGACACCGAACAACAATCTGTAGACCCGTCTTCTCAACTCGATTACAACATTCATTTTGTGAATTTAATTTTGAAGTTTATAGAGGAGTTGAATATTAATTTACATGGTATACCAGGATAAAATGACTTTCAGTCCCGGATTAAATTACAAAAGGAAAAAGTCGTTGTTTAAAATAACCGAACAAGAGTTAGTAAAAATACAATTCTTTTGTTAATGTTGGGTCCGTTATAAAACACTAATAATCTGTCTTTGTTAGAGAATGGACCCCTATTTTTATAACCAAAACCACATCTATATAGTAATGAATCCCAATAAGTCCTTATTTTTATATCAACGATTCGAATTATTCACAATACAGTAACATACTTTTCAAGCGTGTAAAGAGGTCCAAAGTAGTAGGTTGAAAGATAAATTAAACTTATGTTAGACTTTGTTTTACGACTAAAAACGTGTTAAATTGTTTATATCAATTCGTAATGAATTCCACAGTATTTTACGGGTCATTCGTTCAACGTTTATGTTCCTGTTAAGAATGGGAGACTTTTTCAAAGATACGAGAACAGTTGAAAGGATTTACTCCGTTCACCCCACACGACTCCCACTTAATTAAAAATTTCTATTATCGGAAACTTTGTCCATTAAGGTTAAAAGACAGGTGGAACAAGATCGGGAAGTCTATACAAGTTGATACCAGCTCAATTAGATTCGGTAGAACGAAAATTTTTCGGTATCAAGTATTAGGAGGGGTGGATTATATAAAATACATGTTGAAAAAGGTTTGTAAGTCAAGTCAAGTCAAGTCAGCGAATCAGTACAGGTTTAGAAACGTTGGGGTACTTAACGTCGTGCGGTCCGGAGGGACAGGTAGTGGTTAAGTGGGTTTGAGAACAGGTATCTCAGCCACTACGGTAGGTCGGTAGAGTAGGAGACAGTAGGGGAAGAGGAGGACCGGAGTTAGGGAGGGTCGTAGTCTCAGAAAAGGTTACTCATTTGACAAACGTACTCTACCGGGTTCATAACCTCAAAGTCGAAATCGTAGTCAGGAAGGTTTCTTGTGGGTCCTGACTAGAAATCTTACCTAACCAACCTAGAACGTCAGGTTCCCTAAGAGTTCTCAGAAGAGGTTGTGTAATCAGAGGTTGATTTATCCATAGACAGTTATACGGAATAACGAATTTGAAGTGTTGATAAGTAAAATTTTACGAACAATCCGAAAGAGACAAGGTTCCTATCGAAAAGATAGTTTCATTTTGTTAGAGAAGGGAAGTCTTTGTGTATTAGATTCCGACCCCAGGGTTGCAAAAACCGTGGTCCCAGACCAAAACACTTTCTGTTAAAAAAAAGTGCCTGAACTCCCACCCCCACTAGAACTCTACTAGGTTATAACGTAAGTAACAAGTAAAATAAAAAATAATAAAAATGTAATACAAGTGGAGCCTAGTAGTCGTAATCTAGGGTCTCTAACCTTTGTGTAAAAGTTCCTAACCTTTGTGCAAAAGTTCCTAGAGTATTGGGGTCTCTCTATTACTTTTACACCCCGTTTAACTGATATAACCGTCTACATTTCCTTTTATGACACTTGTCTCCTAAGTGAATCTCTACGAACTTGAAACTTAAATTTTGGTTCTAAATCTCACTCATTTATTAAATGGGAGACGGGTGTAACTCTCCGAAGGGACCACCGAGTCTGCCATTTCACAGACGGACGTTACGCCCTCTGTCCCCAAGCTAGGGACCCACCCCTTCTAAGGGACCTCTTCCTTTACCGTTGGATGAGGTCATGAGAACGGACCTTATAAGGTACCTGTCACCTCGGAACATCCCATGTCAGGTACCCCAACGTTTCTCAGCCTGTGCTGACTCGCTGAAGTGAAGTGAAGCGTAACATCTTAGTATACGTGCACATACTTATTTATGTATTTCACCTAGGTTGAGGTCCATGACTGTTATCCTCAGTAGTTCTGTCATTCACCTTTTTCGTCCGATATAAGTGGGTTGTTTATAAATACATGGTACATGAGGAGATTTAAGACTTATATAGATCTTGGTTGTTTCGGGTACGAGAGTACGTCGAATTTAAGTCGATCTTCTGTTAAGTACCTTTTTTATTAAATTTTGACACATACACGGATACTCATTAAGATAAGTATAGTCACTCATCATTCTCGGGATCTCCTGTGAGTAATATGTCGATTCACCACCGGAGACCTGTCGTTTCATCCTCACTCCTCCGCCACTACCGTTGAAACTGTAACAAAAATATAACCATATAACAAACTTATAAAACTTTATTTTTACATAAGGACAGAGTGAACATGAACTTTTATTTTGTTATTACTCTTTTCATTTCGTTTTCTTTATTCGTCTCTCTTACGTAAAACATGTGTCCCCTTTAAAACTCGTTCTAAACTTCTACCTTTACTTTCGATCGTCGAACGGTCTCAAATGTTCCATATACTGGACTCTGAAGGGTATTAGGGGTTTAACGGTTGTACCAGTTCAAGAAGGACTAAGTACCTAGGTATCTCTCTGTACACGGTAAGTGTCACGTATTGTAGTTTAGGAATCAAACGAGGGTAAAGTCAAAAGCAACAAAATATAGAGTGGACTGCCTGGAATTTTTCTTTTCTTTCTTTCTAATAGCCTTAAGGGACCGTCAGGTCACCAATTCTATAAAACGAAAGTAAAGACCCCAGTACCCAAGTTAGGGATCAGATCTTTGGTTCTAGGATGTTCGACACACCATACCGATTTTATAACTTTATTTTAATTTACACATATTGTGTGTGTCCGTGTGTACGTGTGTGTGTGTGTGTGTACCCGAAGGGTCCACCGAGTCACCCATTTCTTAGGTAGTCGTTACGGTCTCTGCATCCAAGGTAATGACCTAACCCTTCTAAGAGACCTCCTCCCGAATCGTTGGGTGAGGTCGTAAGCACGGACCTCTTAGGGTACCTGTCTCCTCGGACCGCCCGATATCAGGTATACCAGAGTTTCTCGACCCGTACTGCTTTCGTTGAATCACCCGTGTGTGTGTGTGACGACTCATTTACTGACCGAACCTTGTGCACGGAACATTCCTCGTAGTCCTCACTAAGTCTAAGTATTTCACATGGTCACTAGTAAGTCTTTATCAACTTTACTAAGTACAACTTGAACGATTCAGTGTACGGGTGAGATAAAAAATTTTTACTCTTCCATCTAACACAGACCTTTCTCGTAAGTAAGACTAAGATAACCCGAAGACTTTCTAAACCTTCCGGACTGTCATCCCACCTTCGTACGTCCATGTTAGTTATTTACCGGGTCACGTTTTCGTTCAATTTTTTACTTTTTGATACAGTTAGTTGGTCCGCTATAACGACCTGGTGCGGTACACACCTTTGTGAAAACACAGTCACAACCTTTCCTTTTGAGTACCTAAAGACAGAAATACCACAATGCAAAACTGGAAAAACAAGACCGTAATAACTTCTCATCGTATCCTGTGTTCTAATCTAATACCACTATTCGAAGGATACAGAGACTACTTACGTCTTAAGAAAGGTCGTCGGTCACCGGGTATACACCTTGAAAGACCTTGGTACAGTCCCCACCTTATCAGAGAGGTATCATTCCTTCAAGACAGAGTCCCGAATGACATTCACGAAACTTTTACCCTCGTAGTTCGTCGGGATCATCCTTCGCGAGAGCAAGTACTCTGGTTGGGCCCTGTGCCTTCCGACGCTCGATGAGCCACTCACTTCAAGGTCAAGTGAAAAAAAAAAAAAAATTACAAAGAAATAACATCATTTTCAGTGTGTTTTATTTCGTATGATAAAATTGGAATAAATTGACATATCAAGTCACTGTACTTCATGTCTGAACCCACCATCGACTCCCTACCTCCGAAAGGTCTGTTTTAGGGGTCGTTTCGACCTGAAAAGATCGATCCTTGAGAAAATGATCGGTCCTCCTTTCGTCTCAGTCCCTCCGGACTCCCGACCCACCCGGTAGAGTCGACGAGGTGGCGGGTGGAGTCGCGAGAGTAGAGGATCCCACCTCCGTCTTCCGCGGAAGGAGAGGTGTTTGTGTAGTGGGTAGAGGGGTTAAAAAGTGAAAACTTGACTTTGATACAGGGGTGATTTGTGATTTAGAGGTGGGGCTGGGGTGGGGACCGGGGACCGTATATGGTTACATTTTAAGGTCAAGTAAAAATGAGACACCCACCCCTCCTGGAATGTATTTATAGATTTTATGTTCAAGGATCAAAAGAACATAGTTTTATTTCTACAAACTTGTCAAGGGCTTTCGAGTTTCGATGGTAAATCGGTGGACTGTATAAAATGAAATATCCTCAGTCCTGAAATACAAATAAAGGAGGGAAGTCAAGTTGAGTCAGGGAGTCAGCACAGGTTGAGAAACGGTGGGGTGCTTAACGTCGTGCGGTCCGGAGGGACAGGTAGTGGTTGAGGACCTCAAGTGAGTCTGAGTGCAGGTAGCTCAGTCACTACGGTAGGTCGGTAGAGTAGGAGACAGCAGGGGAAGGGGAGGACGAGGGTTAGGGAGGGTCGTAGTCCCAGAAAAGGTTACTCAGTTGAGAAGCGTACTCCACCGGTTTCATGACCTCAAAGTCGAAATCGTAGTAAGGAAGGTTTCTTTAGGGTCCCGACTAAAGGAGGGAATTTAGTAGTATTATCTACGTAAAATTCCAAAAATTATTAAAAACTCCTCTACAAAAACTTGACACCCTGTTCAAAATGTCGGAAAAATTTTAACTGAAGTGTTATCAAGGAGTGTATGTCATATGTCTGTCAACCTTTTAACTCTTCTGTCGTAAACTTTCCGTGAATCCTTATAACCTTTTAGTGGTTTTTTACCGTGGAATTTATAAATAAGTTACATAATAGTTTTGACTAACCATGAAATACTCGTTAAGTGGTTTACAATTTTGTAGGGAATAAAGGAGTAAAACAGGAGAGTCAAGAATACGGGATAAGGGTCTTATATTCCATAAAGAAATGGTTATTACACAATAAACTTATACGTTGACAGAGGATTATAAAAAACAAGTGGAATAGTCGAGGTCGTAAAGATAAGGAGTGGTCGGTGTGTGTTTACCGACTCTATTCTCTTGACCTTCTAGGTAATGCATGAAACAATCATACACTTCAAACCTACATATCCAGGTATTAGTTTTATCTGACCTTTCAGTGTCATCATGTGGTAACACTATCGGAGCCTATGCGGTAATTTTATGAAGAACGTCGAGTTAACCGGATAAACGGAAGAGAAAAGTCTAGTCTAAAGTCTATTAAATATATGTTTTTGGGAAGTGTGTCGTGTGAAAGAAGATCTGCATCTTTGGTGATGAGTGGAATATGTAAAAGAATATTGTTATGAAATGGGTGTCTATAGAGGTGTCATTGAACTTTACCAAACTTGGAAAAAACAAAAGTAGTAGGACCATCTCTTGTTCAAAATCTCGTACACTTTTTATTGTAAAACTACTTTAATATTTTATGGAAATTTCAAACTAATACATTCAGGAGTACTTTTTTAATAGAAATTATCATATTCATATATACACGTTTATATATTTATATTTGGTGGTTCTAGTATGATGACCACTCTTTTACTGACATTTAGAATAACTTATAAAGAAAGATTCTACATAGTCTTATAATTATCCCGAGAATAAAGTAAACAAAGTTTTAGTCTTACAATTCCTTAAAGGAGAAGAAGTTCGAGTTTTTTTAAAAAGTCATCGTACTTCTACTATGACGAGAACGTATTTCATCTTAAAATTTCGTGAAATAGAAACGTAAATATGTTTATTATACGAATGATTACTCGATTTACTGTGTCTTATACTTTTCAACTAAACTGTCCTAATGACTCTTGTCATTATTTATAAACAACGTTTAGTATTCTGTCTGTCAGAAACAATTTTTAAAGGGTACCTGAGTTTACTTAATTCGATTTATAGACGTAAAACTTAGTTCGACTCTCCACTCTGTGAAAGAGTTTTGGACCCCGGGGAAGATCTTACTTTCAAAAGTGAAACACGTAAGTGACTACTTTTAACCGTTTCACAGAAAGTGTTGACGACAAAGTTAATTAGATACTTGCATCTACATTCATATTTTTCATCTTATTCGTACAGTCCTCGGAACTGTTCACGGGACCCAACTCGACAAAAGAAAAAGGCATTCCAGAAGACTAAATCGAATCAGAGACCTTTTATTGAAACAAACAGTTCCCTTCGAACACGTATTAATGTAAATTCATAGTTATCAAAGGAAAAAACCTCTTCCGTTACCGTGGGGTGAGGTCATGAGAACGGACCGTTTAGGGTACCTGTCTCCTCGGACCATCCGACGTCAGGTACTCCAGTGATCCTCAGCCTGTACTGACTCGCTGAAGTGAAAGTCAAAAGTGAAAGGACGTAACCTCTTCCTTTACCGTTGGGTGAGGTCACAAGAACGAACCTCTTAGGGTCCCTGCCCCCTCGGACCTCCCGACGGTAGACACCCCAGTGTGTCTCAGTCTGTGCTGACTTCGCTGAATCGTCGTCGTCGTCGTCAAAGGAAAAATCTCTGTGTACTTCTAATAAGTTATAAAATAAATGTATGAATTTTACCTAATCGTAACAGTTTTCTCGTCCAAACGACATGCCACTGAAAAGTCCTCGTGAAAATTACAGTAAAAAAGTTAATTTACCCGTATATAATATTCGTGAATGATATACATTGTTTGTACGTTATTATTATACTCTTCTTCCTTCTTTATCAGTATTTCTAGTTGTACTGGATTGTAGTCAGGGTTGTATTTCTTACAAAATTTTTATCCTCTCAAAATTCTTCTTGATGGTACTAACGTTTGAGTCAAGAAGAGTACTTAATCTTAAAGTGTTACATTTAAGTAAAAGGAAATTCGACATACATACGAATTTTTAAACACTTCTTGGGACAATAAAGACATCGAACAATCGATTGACAGAGCTTTACTTCTGAAACACCTTCGTATAAACCCGAAAGAGAAATAAGAGACACCACGAAGGGCACTGTATACCTCACTTCCATAAGTAGGTCTTCACTCCCACGAACGTTGTGTATAAATAACTCGTGGATGACACAAGGTCTTTACGCCACAAGTCAAAAGTTAATTCAGTGAACGTTGGACCTTAGATGGTGATTAATTATTAAACTTTAATTTTTATTCAGTCGTGTGTGTCCTATAGGACAGAAGCGATGAAAGTAAGAGAGATTTAATTACTTATAAACTTATATCGATCTATAATGACTTTATTATTTAAGGTCAAGAATACGATAACGTTTAATGTAGTAGACTAGTTCTTAGAAACCTCCTTTACACTTAATTTCATTCGACCCCTTACGTAGACAAACGTCATCCACCGAGTCCTAATAAACTTATGTAATGACTATAACAAAGGCTAGTTTATCAACACTACTAATGTGTCCCGTCAACCTTGTTAGGGTATCTACAATAGAATATTTGAAGTGACACAGGTTTAACTCAATGAGAGGTTATAAAAGAAATTATCTGATATTACATAGAAAAGGAGTAAAAGTCGTCGATACAAAACAGGGTCACACTTATACTAGATTCCTAGTTAAAGTAATTAGATCGGGAAATTGGTAAAATTGGTGAATTAATTTAGTAGTACTTCACATGACGAAAGGAGACTCTTATTCTAGGGAAAGGAATTGGAAAGAGGAGTTGTATGATTTAGAGACTTTATCAGTGGAAGTACCATAAACGATTTATCATATAAAAGGTTTAGATAAAAGAAAAGGAATTCCTTAAGACATTACTGGTTAGGTTATGAAGGAGATCCAGTCCAGTTTAACTATTGTTACAGGATTTAAACTAAATAATAGATAAAACGTTTTATATGTTGGTTCTGAAGAGGAAAGAAACAAGGACGGTGGAGTTCGACGTAACGTTCGAAACCTTTAAAGGGGTGATAACCCAAAATCCAAAGGAAAAAAACAGTATACGACTGAAAGGTCAATTCATAGAACGAGATTCGGACAAATGTAACACAATATTTACAAACAGCGAGGAACCAGGTCATTGGTTCACTGTGTTTAAACATCGAGGGGACTTCGGTGGTAAAGAGTAATTCTTTTTTCTTATTGGATTCACTTTAATCTACTGTCATATCTTTGAATCAAAGTGAAGACTTTTTTACTGACAAGAAAAAAAATCTGAGAGACAGAATTCGAAAGAAAAGTATTTGACATAGAGACTTAAGTAAATTTCTGTTTATTGTTTTTATCGTTGTTTTTAGTCAGTAAAGTTCTTTTTTGGACATTAATGTTATAGACATTTATCTCATGTTATAAAAACAGGGTGTGAATAGTTGTTATTAAAAATAGATATATCAGACCTCGTTACTACCATTACAAGAGACGGACAGGATCAGTCACACTATTGCTGACGGGTATACACCGATAACTTCTTAACTGTACACCGAACACATGTACTCCTTGGTTTAAAAATTAACGTGCACTAAAATCTACTAAATTTACCGGTGTACACCGATCACTGATCATATAACCTGTTGTGTCCAGATTTTATACTTGTATTACCCGTGAAAACTTTAGTAATAAGTTTAATATTAAACCGTACAATAAAAACAGAAAATTTGTCTTTCAGATTAGTAAGAAATTGTGTTAGTGTTATCACACAAATGGGATTTGTAAGGATGTACAGAATTTTCCTGTTTACAAATTTTTAAATACTATCATCTAGAAGTGAGATAGTGGTTAAAAGTGTCGTTGTGAGAATTCTTGAGGAACTTCGGATAAAATGTCTACTTCTTTGATTTTGAATTTATGTCCCATGTCCTACGAACCCCGACCACGTGACCCTACTGGGTCTCTCTACTATACCCCTCCCTCCGGCCTCCCCCCAAGTTTTAACCCTCGAGTACCTGTGGGCACCATCTAAGAACAGTTCATACCTTTTTGGTTATGTCAAAATTTTTCATTTTATTGTATTTTAAATTTTTTTTTCTTTGATTTTGAATCTTTTCAGAAAAAGGATTTCAGTGTATTAAAATTATATCGTCTTGGATGAACCTTAGGAATACGAAGGTTAAGGTTCAACATTATAGAATTTGTTGAGATTACACTTAAAAATGGTGGAAGATAAAAAGTCTGAAACGAAGCATCTGTTATCTGTCTTGACTTTTCTTTTATAATTAAAGGGGACTGTGATTCCTCTCCATTATACTTTTATGATGGGTAGAAAATTTTCTACGGACAAGGAACCTTCTTTTCGATACTGGTTGGATCTATCCTATAATTTCTCTTCTCTGTAATACAACGACTCTTTCCAGGTAGATCAGTTTCGATACCAAAAAGGTCATCAATACGTACCTATACTCTCAACCTGACATTATTCCTTTCGACTCGTCGTTTATTAACTACGAAAGCTTGACACCATAACCTCTTCTGAGAACTCTCAGGGAACCTGACGTTTCTCCAGGTTGGTCAGGTGGGATTTCCTCTAGTCAGGACTTATAAGTAACCTTCCTGACTACGACTTCGACTTCGAGGTTATGAAACCGGTGGACTACACTTCTTGACTGAATAACCTTTTCTGGGACTACGACCCTTTCTAACTCTCGTCCTCCTCTTCCCCTGTTATCTCCTACTCTACCGACCTACCGTAGTGGTTGAGTTGAGTTACCTGTACTCAAACTCGTTCGAGACCTTCAACCACTATCTGTCCCTTCGGACCACACGACGTCAGGTACCCTAACGTTTCTCAACCTGTTGACTCACTGACTTGACTTCACTTGACTTGTATAAAAAATATCGTTCAGGTAGGTTTCCAGATTTAGATTTGTTTATGTATTTAAGTTTAAGACGTGTGTATCTCGATCTGTGTTTCAGATTTTATTATTCATAAAGAATCTTGAAGTAAGGAATCTTTTGGAAGAATTATCCTTTATGGATTTGAACGAGTTAAAATTCTAAAAATTTGTAGAAAAATTCACGTAACTACTCTACCGTTCTTTCTTTCCTTTTCGAGGATGACGAGTTTTCTGTGTTTTCACGTTTAGTCGTCTCTGACTGTTCTTACCTCAATCACCCCACCTCAGAACCACCCACCCCAACCTCCCACGTCAAAACGATCATTGTTTACGATTAGAGGACACCAGGTCTCGAAACGATGAGTTTTACACTAGGTGTCTTGTTGTAGTTGTAGGTGACCGTTGTACAATTTTTAATCTTTAGAGGCTGGAATGACCTTCCACACGATCAGTGAGTCGACACAGGTCGAGAAACGCTGGGGTACCCGACATTGGGCGGTCCGAGGAGACAGGTACCCTAAGAGGTCCGTTCTTATGACGTTACCCAACGGTAAGGGAAGAGGTCTCCTAGAAGGGTTGGGTCCCTAGCTTGGACCCAGAACATGTAACGTCCGTCTAACAAATGACAGACCCGGTCGTCCCTTCGAGGACTACACAGAACCCCGGTCTTAATTATAGTGGGATACATCAAACTTTTGAAGACTCTACTTCCACCAATGTCCGACAACCACTGGTAGCCCTATGCACGAGTCACAGAATCAGTACAACGTGAGAAGACGTTGGGACACCTGACGGTGGTCCCGAGGAGACAGGTACCCTAAAAGGTTCGTTCTTATGACATCACTCAACGGTAAAAGGATGAGGTCCCATAGAAGGATGGGTCCCTAGTTTAGGCTCAGAAGACCCAGAGGACGTTACCGTCCGTCTAACAAATGACGACTCTGTGGACCCTTCGTATCCATTGACCGTATTTCCTTATTACGTGAAATTACTATAACTTCGTATTACCTGAATGTTGTTATATAATCAAAGTCCAGATATTGTGTCACTGAGTTATAAAAACATATAATGTCTTACAAGTGGTACTATTTAGATCAATCGTAGGTAGTGGTATGTCTCAATAATGTTATAATAACTGATATAAGGGACACGATATTTAATGTATGGACCTTAATAAATAAAACATTGACCTTCGAACAAGGAGAAATAAAGAGGGTGGATAGAGGAAGGAGAACGATTGAGGAAGGGGAGACCGTCGGTAGTCCACCAAGAGACATAGATATACCAACAACAAGTCATCGATTCAGTACAAGCTGAGTAACTCTGGGGTACTTGACGTCGTGTAGTCCGAAGGGACAGGAATGATAGAGGACCTCAAACGAGTCTGAGTCCAGGTAACTCAGGCACTATGGTAGATTGGCAGAGTAGAAGACAGCAGGGGAAACGGAGGACGGGAGTTAGAAAGGGTCGTAGTGCCCGAAAAGGTCACTAAACCGAGAACCGTAGTCCACCCGTTTCATAACTTCGAAGTCGAAGTCGTAGTCAGAAAGATTACTTATAAGTCCCAACTAAAGGAAATCCTAACTGACCATAGGATTTCCTTTATAGTAGTAACGAAACTATAGGAAGTTATAGTAGTAACGAAACTATAGGAACTACAGGTTCCCTTAGAGTTCTCAGACGAGGTCGTCGTGTTAAGTTTTCGTAGTTAAGAAATCGTAAGTCGTAAAAAAGATCAGGTTGAGAGTATCGGTATATACTGATGACCTTTTTGGTATCGAAACTGATCTACCTGGAAGCAGTCGTTTACCTACAGAGACGAAAAATTATGCGACAGATCCAAACGGTCTCGAAAAGAAGGTTCCTCTTCATATAAAATTAAAGTACCGACGTCAGTGGTAGACGTCACTAAAACCTCGAGTTCTTTTATTTCAGACAGTGACAAAGGTAAAAAGGGGGTAGATAAACGGTACTTCACTACCCTGACCTACGGTACTAGAATCACAAAACTTACAACTCAAAATTCGGTTGACACAGTGAGAGGAGAAAGTGGCAGTAGTTCTCGAAGAAACCAAGGAGAAGTGAAAGACGGAAATCTCATCAAGTCAAGTCAGTGAGTCAGTACAGACTGAGAAACACTGGGGGTACCTGACGTCGTGTGGTCCGGAGGGACAGGTAGTGGTTGAGGGTCTCAAATGGGTTTGAGTACAGGTAACTCAACCACTACGGTAGGTTGGTAGAATAGGAGACAGTAGGGGAAGAGGACGGGAGTTAGAAAGGGTCGTAGTCCCAGAAAAGGTTACTCAGTCAAGAAACGTAGTCCACTGGTTTCATACCCTCAAAGTCGAAGTCGTAGTCAGGAAGGTTACTTATAAGTCCTGACTAAAGGAAATCCTACCTGACCAATCTAGAGGAACGTCAGGTTCCCTGAGAGTTCTCAGAAGAGGTTGTGGTGTCAAGTTTTCGTAGTTAAGAAACCACGAGTCGAAAAAATATCAGGTTAAGAGCGTAGGTATGTACCGATGACCTTTTTGGTATCGGAACTGATCTACCTGGAAACAACCGTTTCATTACAGAGACGAAAAATTATACGATAGATTCAACCAGTATTCAAAAGAAGGTTCCTCATTCGCAGAAAATTAAAGTACCGATGTCAGTGGTAGACGTTACTAAAACCTCGGGGGTTTTATTTCAGACAGTGACAAAAGTGACAAAGGGGTAGATAAACGACACTTCACTACCCTGGTCTACGGTACTAGAATAAAAAGACTTACAACTCGAAAGTCGATTGAAAAAGTGAGAGGAGAAAGTGAAAGTAGTTCTCTGAGAAATCAAGAAGTAAAAGACTGGGCTCTCACCAAAGTAGACGTATAGACTCCAACGACTATAAAGAGGACCGTCAGAACTGAGGTCGAATACTCAGTAGGTCGAGTCGTAAAGTATACTACCTGAGACGCATATTCAATTTATTTGTCAAACTATTATATGTCTGAGCTACATGAGGAAAGGATTAAAACTTATTCAGGTAACAGGTACAGAGAAAGGTTGAAAACGAGGAACAGGACGTATGTCCAAAGAGTCCTCCGTCCATTCCACCAGTAGAGAAGTTCTTAAAAGGTGTCACACAATACTAGATGTGTGATTTTTCGAAATCGTATCAGTTTTTTCGTCTATCTAAAAGAAAAAAAAAAAGTTAAGGGTACAAAAAAGATACTAGAATACCTACAACACTTAAACTAGAGACCAAGGAGACGGAAAAGATTTAAGTGGAACATGTAGACTTGTAAGAAGTAAGTGTATGACAACTACTCATTGAACTTCCTAAAACTCATAATGGAACGATCGTACGCTTTACTCGAGTTAACATACCATTAAACTTGTAAGAAACAGTAACGGAAAGTAAGGTTAACTTTCCTTTTGACTGGAAAAGGACAGGACACCGGTGACGACTCAAAAGGTCTAAACAACTGTATAACTCACGTCGGGAAATTGTCGTAGTACAAAAGTCAGAAATTTATAGATACTTAGACACGGACAAAATAAACAAACGTACTAAAACAAAGATTTAAGATGTCATTTTATCCAAAATGAGAAGTAAAACAATTTGACCAGTTTGGTGGACCTGTAAAAATTAGACCTCTAAAAAAATAGTGACAAATTAAAGTAATGATTATCAGTCAGTTAAACATAAAACACAAAGAAGGACTAAGTTTAAACCCTCTGAAATGAAAGTATCTTAAACAAAAAAGAAGGAAAAAAGATCCAACAGGTAAAATACCCATACATTAATAGAATGCTGGAAAATATAAAACTATCACAGTCAACATTGAAAAGGAGAAAATAAAGACTGAAATAACCTCGGGAGAGAGGAAAGGAAACGACTTAGAGTGATCTCTAGATAATTAAAAGGAATACGGAAGTTTCTTAGTCGTGAATCAAAGTAACTAGAAAAGATAACAAAAAATCAGAGAAAAATAACAAAAAGGTGAGACTATAAATAATAAAGGAACGAAAAGGAACGAAACCCGAACTGAACAAAGAAAAAAAGACCAAAGAATCTACATTCCAATGTATCAAACTCTGAAAAGAATAAGGGGTTTCATCCAACATTGTGAAATTTGAAGGGAGAATCTTGTTAACAACAACACAGTATGTCAAAAAAAAAAAGAAAATCAAAAATAACTTCAGATCAGTTAAATGTTACAACAACACGATCAAAGTCCGTATGTCGTTTCAATGAAACAATATGTGTATGTATATACATATACATAGTACGAACGGCCGTGACATAGAGCACCATCTTACTCGATGGTTTTTGCTGACGACGATCACAAATATAGGGGTCTCGATAAGGGTCAAAAGGTAACGACGAAGGTCTCCGAGGGATTCTAATAGTTCACCACCCAGACTTAGTCCTATGAAAGTTTATGACAGGGGACGTGACTCTGATCCTCGCATACTCTAAAACACACGTAGAATTCTCATCTCAGGGATAAAGGATGTCCGGAGGTCCAGAGGACATGACTTCGGGACGATCGTAAGTTTCGGTCTATAAGACGTAGAACACAAGGACCACGTCCTCGGACCCAAACCCTTCGGGTTATGTCTCGAGCTTGGGGAGGGAGGAACCACTCTTAGAGACTTAATAATAATAGAAGGACAAACAAACAACCAGTGGACGGACCCCACACCCAGAATTAATACGGTTGAGTGACTGGGGGATAGTTGTAAAAACTCTAAGGAAGAATACAGAAATCAACACCTTTTAGAAAGAACTTTCAGAAGTCTGGTAAGGGTACCTATCAACGAGACATTTATCAACATTACAACAACCCGTGTACCATCTTTTGTTCGAGTCCAGGAAGGATGAAATGGTAGAACCAGTGTTGAGACTTCTTTCGTGAAATTTAGGTTGGTACTTTGTAAGAAGTTTCAAGGTGACTTACACTTGAGTGTTAAAGTTTTTTTAAATTTTAATCTAAGTTATCAGTGTGATCGTTATTAGTTGTCTTTCTCATTTTGTTTTAATATGGATGAATGTGAGGTCTATAACTTAGTAGTTTATGTACTTTACTCTTTGTATAACTTGTTTAAGGTTTTTTTCTTTTTACATTAATTTTATTTTTACAATTAAAGTCACTGTTATTATTATTGTTTTATGTGGGTCCAATGATAAAAAAAAATTAAGGATCTTTTACACTCCTCTTTTAGTAATTTTCCAAAGAATTTCTGAAATTTCTCTTGGTCATTTTTAACACTATATTGTAGAAGTGACTAAAATTGTAAGTTATGCGGATTTAATTTAGTATGTAGTTCTTTTATGGTCAATTTTACTGTTATTAAAAAATTACTTTACCATTTAAGTATATTTTACTATTTCCCTGTTTTTATCGGGTCCATTAAAACTTCTTTTCTCTGGACGGTTAGTTTGGTTCTGTAATATTCGAATATATTAATTCTATGTACCATAAGAACGTCCTTTTGTGTCTAACTGGTGGACTCTTCTATTTTTAATGTCTCAATTTCGTTACGATATAGTCCTTTGAACTGTTTTTCTGTCCCTACTCTAACGTTTAATTTTCCCTTTAACTATGACTCTCCCCCTTTTTTCTATACACGTCTTCTTTCTATAATCTAAGGTTGGAGTTTTCATGTATTTTAGTTAAAGTCTATTGAATGTATCAAATCTGTATTTTCCGGTTGATGTTTTACAAGTCCTTTTTCTCTTCTTTTATAAATACTGAAAGTCGATCCTTTTATGAATGACTTACCATGTTTTTCTTTTTATGAGACATTTAGTTAATAGAAAACTAAATTTTTATTTCACCTTTACAAACACCTTTACACTTAACTATATCGATGATACCTTCTGCCATACCTTTAAGGAATTTTTTTGTCTTTATTTTGATGGTATACTGGGTCGTTAGAGTGAAGATCCGTACATGGGACTCCTTTGGTTTTAACTTTTTCTGTGTACATACGGTAACAAGTGACGTCGTCATAAATGTTATCGATTTTGTACCTTTGTTGGATCTACAGGTAGTTGTCTACTTACCTATTACTTCAACGTCATGTATATTTGTTACCTTATAGTCAAGTCAAGTCAAGTCAGTGAGTCAGGACAGGCTGAGAAACGTTGGGGTACTTAGCGTCGTGAGGTGCGGAGGGACAGGTAGTGGTTGAGGGTCTGAAGTGAGTCTGAGTGCCGGTAGCTCAGGTACTACGGTAGGTCGGTAGAGTAGGAGACAGCAGGGGAAGAGGAGGACGGGGGTTGGGGAGGGTCGTAGTTTCAGAAAAGGTCACTCACTTGAGAAGCGTACTCCACCGGTTTCATGACCTCGAAGTCGAAATCGTGGTAAGGAAGGTTTCTTTAGGTTCCCGACTAGAGGAAGTCTTACCTGACCAACCTAGAGGAACGTCAGGTTCCCTGAGAGTTCTCAGAAGAGGTTGTGGTGTCAAGTTATCGTAGTTAAGAAGCCGTGAGTCGGAAGAAGTGTCAGGTTGAGAGTGTAGGTATGTACTGGTGTCCTTTTTGGTATCGGAACTGATCTGCCTGGAAACAACCGTTTCATTACAGAGACGAAAACTTATACGATAGATCCAACCAGTATTGAAAAAAAGGTTCCTCATTCGCAAAAAATTAAAGTACCGACGTCAGTGGTAGACGTCACTAAAACCTCGGGGTTTTATATTTCAGACTGTGACAAAGGTGACAAACGGGTAGATAAAGGGTACTTCACTACCCTGGTCTACGGTACTAGAAGCAAAAGACTTACAACTCGAAATTCGGTTGAAAAAGTGAGAGGAGAAAGTGAAAGTAGTTTTCCGAGAAATCAAGGAGAAGTGAAAGACGGTATTCCCACCACAGTAGACGTGTAAACTCTAATAACTATAAAGAGGGTCGTTAGAACTAAGGTCGGACACGAAGAAGGTCGGGTCGTAAAGAGTACTACATGAGACGTATCTTCAATTTATTCGTCTCACTGTTATATTTCGGAACTGCATAAGGAAAAGGAAAAACCTTGGTCAGACAAAAAGGTACAGGTCAAGATTGACAACGAAGGACTGGACGTATGTCTAAAGAGTTCTCTGTCCAGTCGACGAGACCGTAAGGGTAGAGAAAGTCTTAAAAGGTGTTAAATAACACTAGGTGTGTCAGTTTCCGAAACCGTATCAGTTATTTCGTCTTTATCTACAAAAAGACCTTGAGAGAACGAAAAGGGTACTAGGTCGCCTACAACCGTTAAACTAAAGACCAAGGAGACGGAAAAGATTTTGGTCGAACCCTTATAGACCTTCAAGTGCCAAGTACATAACGACTTCGGACCGAACCTCTTAAAACTCGTAATGAAATGATCGTACACTCTACTCACGTTAACACGCCATCAAACTCGTAAGAAACCGTAACGGAAAGAAACCCTAACCTTACCTTATAGTGAGTCGGTATTTTTTCTTACATAAACTCAGTCAAGACGACTCCACCTACTTGAATCTTGGATAATATGTTTCACTTTACTCAGGCTTTCTCTTTCTATTTATGGTATAAAAATTGTGTATATATGACTTAGATCTTCTTACCATGACTTCTTGAATAAATGTCCCGTCGTCACCTCTTTGTCTGTATCTCTTATCTCAATACTTGTACCCCCTACCCTCCTCTCCCACTCTACATACCTCTCTCATCGTACCTTTGAGTGTAATGGTATACTTTTTACTATCGGTTGTCCTTAAACGACATACCGAGTCCTTTGAGTTTGTCCCCCAGATACAGTTGGATCTTCCCACCCTACTTCTCCCTATACCCTATCTCTCACTTTTCCCTCACCTATATATATATGGATGCCGACTAGATATGACTCCAAAGTGTTTTTTGTTGTTTAAGACATTTCGTTAATAGGAAGTTATTTTTTTACTTAAATTTTTTCACTGTTTTTTCTTTATTTATAATTTCTATTTGAACTTTTGTAAATGAAGTAATTTTCTTGAGACAAGTAGGTTTTTTACGGTATTTAAGTTTTGGACCCCCTTCTATAAATGTTGTGTAAATTCGTTGTTTCCTAACCATAGATCCTACACAATCCTTAATGTTGAGTCCCTACTTTTATGTTGAGTTGTCTTTTTGTCCGTTTCCGATGATAGTTTTCGATCTCTGTGTCTCTCCCTATTTGGACTCATACCCTACTTGTATACTTTCGTTCAGATTAGAGTAAGTATATGAGGTCATGAAACCGGTGGAGTACGTTTCTCGACTGAGTAACCTTTTCTGGAACTACGACCCTCCCCAACCCCCGTCCTTCTCTTTCCCTGCTGTCTCCTACTCTACCGACCTACCGTAGTGACTGAGTTACCTGCACTCAGACTCACTTGAGGCCCTCAACCACTACCTGTCCCTCCGGACCGCACGACGCTAAGTACCCCAACGTTTCTCAGCCTGTGCTGACTCACTGACTTGACTTGACTTGACTTTACATTTTGATAAACAGCGATTTCATATATCTATAGTATTTTAATATTTTTCTAAGTACTCTTTTTTACATCTGATCTAAATCTATCACCTTTTTTCTCACTATTTTAAGATTGTAAATCCCATGTATGTGTGTACGTGTGGTATGTGTGTATCCTTCCTTCCTTCCCTTCCTCCTCCCTTTTTTCTTTCCTCTCCTTTCCCTTCCTACCTTCTTTCTCCCTCCCTTCTCCCTTTCCTTTTCTTTTCTCACGACTGTCTCCTCCTTTTTGGTCACTTTTCTATATTCTTTTATTTCAAGTGTACCTCCACTTCCTATAGCTTTGGTGTTTTTCAAAGTAAATATCAACAAAGAATCATAAATTTTGACTACTTGGAAGTTATACAAAAACGTTTGTTACATTATATTTTTAATTACTTTGTTAGAGTAGACCTTCTGACTTACCGAATTTATAAATAGGTAGGGGAGATTGTAGGGGGATTAAGTTGTCATAGTAGAATAAAAAATCATATTTCTCAATGACGGAAACAGTTCAGTCGTTACACAAGGTGAGAATTTTTATTACTTTATGGGTTTAATTTATGGAAACTCTTTCGAAGTGATGACAGTATACTCATATACTCTTGAAAAGTTATAATCCTCATAGGTCTTAGTAACTTTTATAAAACGTACAAAGATTTTTGTATGGTACGTTAAAACACTAAACTTCAATTGAGGATATTTTAATATTAATCACATTGAAAGAAGAAAAAAATTAAAATTACTATTAGTTTAGTCAAATTTGCATGGTTAATCTATAAAGGACTGGAAACGTATAAATAATTACTATAAATGGATAGACCTAAGAATGAAGGACAAAATGAAAGGTTTACAGAGTATACTAAGTTTCAGACAAAGTTCGGGGCTGAAGAGTCTAACTTTGATGAAAAAGTACCATACTTGAGAATAATTATACGTATTATAGACAATATAAACGATAATACGTACACATCGTGTCCTGTCCTTTTCCAGTCAAAAGTAAGGTTTGGGTTTCTTTAAGTTACAGTTTCTTATGAGTTTGATGGTGTTTTAACTTGAGTAGAGTGTGCGATCATTTCATTACGAGTTTTAAGAGGTTTGGTTCGAAGTTGTCATGTACTTGACACATGAAGGTCTACAAATTCAACCAAAATGTTTTCCGTCTCCTTGGTCTCTAGTTTAACGGTTGTAGGCGACCTAGTACCTTTTTCATTCTCTCAAGGTCTTTTTATAGATAAAGACGAAATAACTGATACGGTTTCGGAAACTGACACACCTAGTGTTATTTAACACCTTTTAACACTTTCTCTACCCTTATGGTCTCGTCGACTGGACGGAGAACTCTTTAGACATACGTCCAGTCCTTCGTTGTCAATCTTGACCTGTACCTTTTTGTCTGATCAAGGTTTATCCTTTTCTTCGTACAGTTCCGACATATAACAGTGGGACGAATAAATTGAATTCACCTCTCATGTAGTACTCTATACGACCCGACCTCCTTCGTGTTCGACCTTAGTTCTGACACCCCTCTTTATAGTTATTGGAGTCTATACGTCTACCGTACTGGGAATACTGTCTTTCGCTTCTTCTTGAATTTTCGGAGAACTACTTTCACTTTCTCCTCTCACTTTTAAAACCGGATTTCGAGTTGTAAGTCTTTTTATTCTAGTACCGTAGACCAGGGTAGTAAAGTACCCTTTTTCTACCCCTTTGTCACCTTTGTGACTGTCTGAATTAAACCCCCCCGAGGTTTTAGTGACGTCTATCACTGACGTCGGTACTTTAATTTTTTGCGAATGAGGAACCTTCTTTTAAATACTGGTTGTATCTGTCGTATAATTTTTCGTCTCTGTACTGAAACGGTTGTTACCAGGTAGTTCAGTTGTGACACCAAAAAGGTCACCAGTACATACCTACACTCTCAACCTGATATTTCTTTCGACTCGTGGTATCTTAACTACGAAAACTTGACACCACAACCTCTTCTGAGAACTCTCAGGGAACCTGACGTTCCTCTAGGTTGGTCAGGTAGGATTTCCTTTAGTCAGGACTTATAAGTAACCTTCCTGACTACGACTTCGACATTGAGGTTACCAAACCGGTGGACCACGTTTATTGACTGAGTGCCTTTTTATAGGATACGACCCTTTCTAACTTCCACCCTCCTTTTCCCCCACTGTCTCCTACTCTACTAACCTACCGTAGTGGTTGAGCTACCTGTACTCAAAATCATTTGAGGTCCTCAACCACTACCTGTCCCTCCGGACCTCCCGAGTCAGGTACCCCAACGTGTCTCAACCTGTACTTACTCTTTGACTTTATTTGACTATGTGACATATCTCTATAGGAAAGACAGTAGAAATAATGTATCAAGACCACCAAAATCAAAATCATAAGTATAGAATAGAAGGGGTTATTTATAATAAAATTTTACGTGTAAAGAGAATCACACGAGATTTGACTCCGTTTTGGATATTCAAGAGGGGAGTCAAGAATATTCATTTAATGCATATTAAGGTACCTGAAAGTGAAAACGTATTATCTTAATTACTCGTAAATTGTAATTGGATTATTTACACGATAATTTAAGTTGATCTTAAACCATAAAAACTTGATTTTGACTGTATGACGATCTCTAATAAGGTTTATATTACACTGATTGTCTTTACATTTCCGAGATTAAGACATAAAACTATTCTTGAAACTGACAGTGTATCGAAAGCCGTTGTAAGACTTGTTTTCATTTTAAGGTCGTTAAGTCTTCATACGAAACAAAGGTAATAAGATAATTACAACATTACTTAACAAGCTATAAAAACAAAAGATAAACACTGTAAAGAAATATATCGTTTATGTAGTAATAGTTAAATTAATACTTTAACATCTAATTAAGATGTTACTTAGTACAAGGTATAATCGTAATTATTCTAAAATCGTCCATTAAGGGGTTATTCATATGAAATTCCATACATTATGTAATGTTGAGTTTTATCTTTGATATTTTGGGTCAAAGACCTTGTCAACATGTATATACAGTAGGGAGAAAGGTTTAAAGTTACGTACCTCTGTGAAGTAACATATAAGACGTAACACATAAGACAAAGGACGGCGATTAGGATCTTTAAGTTTTTCCCAACCTATATCAGGTTTTAAAAATAAATATTGTTCGAGGTTTCACTGTGACTACCACGACCATTTTCCTGGTATTGTTCCAATATAAAGTTCAGGTGACTGGACGTTCTACAGTATTTAATAACTATAGTAAATTCTTTTGTACGAAACCGTACTCCTTGTGTTATTAATTTACTAATAATTACTTTTCATTAACTATCATAGTTTTTATAATAAAAACACATTAGTTTTCGTTCCCTACTGGTAAATACCCACGTACTTTACTATTCCTGTCTTTATCTTATCAATTCGAGAGTAAAATTTTAAACTACAGTAATTTTACTTAAAAAAGATGGTTGTACGAGAGTTGTATATACTAAATTATTGACATCAACAATAAATCTCCACCTTACGTATATATAGATATAGATACAGATATATAGATATATATATTTCTGTCTCTCTCTCTCTGGGTGTTACCATATTTGATCTTTCTTCGCCTCTCGGTCTATTGAAAGCTATCCGGAATCTTTGTCAAACCATTTACACGATGAAAAATCTTAATAGTTAGATTAAAGAGTTCCCCTTTTTTTATTAGACTCATAATTTGTCAAGAGGGACCGTAGATAAGGTGTATAAAAGGACCTTTTCCCGTGGTTATCGTCAAAGGGGTTATAGTGTAAGTCAAGTCAGCAAGTCAACACAGACTGAGAAACGTTGGGGCACCTGACATCGTGCGATCCGAAGGGACAGGTCGTGGTGGAGGGTCTCGAATAAGTTTGAGCACAGGTAATTCAGTCGCTACGGTAGGTTGGTAGAGTACGAGACATCAGAGTAAGAGGAGGACGGAAGTTAGAAAGGGTCGTAGTCCCAGAAAAGTTTACTCAGTCAAGAAGCGTATAGTGTAATCCCGAAACAAACTTCTAAATAACCATCTGGTTATCGGTCAGATCCAAGTTACGTCCTATTTCCTACGAACCCCGACCACGTGACCCTACTGGGTCTCTCTACCATACCGTTCCCTCCACCCTCCCCCCAAGTCCTACCCCTTGTGCACATGTGGGCACCACCTAAGTACAACTACATACCGTTTTTGGTTATGTCATAACATCTCATTTTATTTCATTTTAATTTTTTTTTTTTTCTAAATATCCATCTTCCTTTCTCACGGTGGATGACTTAGTCGGTCTCCGAAGGAGGACGTATCACCAGTATAGAACCGACGGGACTGAATTGGAATTATAGTATTCTTTTTTTACCACGTTTACTCAGGTATACGGTACTTCTAGGTTGTCGAGACTTTATTATTAGTAACCCAAAACTTGAGATTTGATTTCTTGGACTTCAACAATTAAACAAATTTAGTGATACTAAATTTGTGTCACATCAATACACAGTCTTAAAATATTCCTGGACCTCTACAGGGAGGACAACAACTTAGGTTTCGGTCTACTATACTTTTACTACTGGTATAAAAGGATTTAGACGTCTTCCTCCCTTCTTCTTTCGTGGGATTGGTTTTATTTAAGACAAATTCCCCTGCTGGCTCCTACTCTACCGACCTACCGTAGTGACTGAGCTACCTGCACTCAGACTCACTTGAGGCCCTCTACCACTACCTGTCCCTCCGGACCGCACGACGCTAAGTACCCCAGCGTTTCCCAGCCTGTACTGACTCGGTGACTTGACTTGACTTGACTTGACTTGACTTGAAGTTACACTTTAAAATTTAAGTGGAGTACAGGGGTCGATCCATTCTCAAACATCATAAGATAAATTTAAATTTCTGTTAAGTTATAGATTTTAGGAGACTTAAATAAGAATCAAGGTAATTGATTACCCTAAATCGTTTTTGTTCTAAAACGTTGATTTTCAGACAAAGTTACATATAGGTTTCGTCATATTTTATCGAAATTCTCGAATCTAAGACTTTTGTAAGGTACCTAAGTTTGGTTCTCGATGATACATGTTCGACATACCAGAAGGTACAAATAAACATGGAATGAAACGATTAGACGACCTGAAGGGACCATAGAGTCTCCCATTTCTTAGACGGACGTCACGTCCTCTTGACACAAGTTAGGGACCCAGTCCTTCTAGGGAACTTCTTCCATTACCGATGGGTCAAGTCATAAGAAAGGACCTCTCTTTCGGACCACCCGATGTCAGGTACCTTAGCGTCTCTCAGTCTGTGATGATCACTACTTGTAAAAAAACGATTAGATATTTTAAGTCTGACATTAGAGTCTCAATAATCCTCGTTTTAGTCTATTATTTTATTCACGTTCATTGAACTCATTCGAGAGTTATTTTTATTTAGTGATGATTGTAAAAAACCTTTAGAGAAATTTCAATATATTATGACTCCTTTAGGGACTTCCATATTTCGATTTATCGTCTCATTGACTTTCAGTTTGAGTCCATATCAAGTTAAAACGTTTATCTTACTTTTAAAATTTTTGAAAATAGGTGTAATGTATGTTTCGGTGATTGTGTGATAGGTTATCATAAAGGTATTTTCGAAACGTCTATACAACAGTTAGTTTAACCTCTTCGATAATTGATGAATTATACGAATGAAGATCCCAGTTTTTAATCACTCAATTCTTCTTTGAAGTGATAAACGGGGGATTTGTAAAGAACGTGTCCTTCAAGAAAGTTTGTTACTTCAGTTTGAATTATTGGATTTATTATAAATAAAAGACTCTTTTACAAGTACAAACGAATTAAACATCAACACAAATGAAACAAAAATTAATTTAACACGATATATTATAACGTGAGACTAGTCTCAAAACAACTTTTAAGTAATCTATTTAATATCCTTAACGAAATAATAAAATATTTGTTAGTCTAAGTCTTTGTCCCTCTATTAAAAGTTGACCTTCAAAATACGAAATCGTATTCATTAACGTCCGACGGTTGTTAGGTCCACGGAATTCTAGTTCTCTATCGATACTGTCGTTAATTCTATAAATAATCTAAAGTCCGAGAAACAGTATCGACTATTACGTTTAAGTGTCCTTAGTGGAACGGAAGACTAATCAAATAAGAAACAATACACTTTGAAGGAAATTATATGAAAGTTTATCTGTCACATACACACACAAAGACATAGATCTTTTTCAATGGGAACGCTCTCTAGCTCAGGAGTCTACCAATCACATGTAAATATTCTGAGTAAATGTTCCAAGATAAACTAGTTTAAGTGTGTGGTGGACATCGATGTCACTGGTTACATGATGTAGGTTAGTAGTACATTAGTAGTAATATACGATTTAAACCGAAAAGTGACCAATTTGACCATCACGAGTTGTTTTCACCTGACAAACCTTTAGTACGTCTCTAAGAGGGGAGGAACGTACTTGTACCATATTCATGGATCTTCCTTGTGACAGGATTCGGACTACGTATTTATGACGAGTCTTGTTAAAACACTGTGAACAGGGTGGTCTATTAATTTAATCTTCTAACAATACTTATACTACAGTCTATTCCGTGCCAACCTTCTGGATTTGCCTATGTCTCGATCTTTAAGTAACTGGAATATCCTTGTCATTCGACCGATAAAAACACAGACAAACGATATTGGTAAACTTGTACAAGGGAGACTCTGAAGGAAAGACTGGACCCTACCTCTAACCTCCCTACTTTGGAAAACTCAAGAGAGGAGACGGAGACTGTCAACCTTTTGTACCTAAAAGTGGTTAGTATTAGATGACAAATACCTAACAGTATGAACTATTGAAGTCAATCATTGTCAAATAACATGTGAGGTTGTCCGTTGATAGAGTCTAAATCGAAGAACCTCACTAAAGTTATTAGACTTCAAAAGTATCATTTTGTGATTGAATAATTTGTTTTCAGAGTTATATCATCTGTCAAATCATAACTTTTGGTATTCACTTTAAACTGTAAAATTATAGCCCTCTTCTCTACAAACAAGAAATTTAACCCAACTAAAGCAAGTGGATCAGAAACTCAAAATTAGATAAGGACTAAAATGAGGTCTAAAATTCTCAAAATGAAAGATTGTCTACTTCACGAAGTTACAATCGAAACGAGTATTCTAGAAGTAGTAGAAAGGTCTCACAAAAAAGTCTACCAAGAAAGTCGGTGAAACATCTCAATAAACCAACAATTAAAGGAAAACTACTCTCTCTTCCTCCTCCTTCTGTTTCTAGTGTTCACCCCTCCCCGGTCTCCTGTTTCTCTACTTCGTCTTCTCTAACTGTCTGTATCTATTTGTTCAGATACTACTCTGCTAATCCTTCGTATCCCTGAAAAAACCCCACGTACGAGTCCTCTCTTTGACCTTATGTTCATTCAGATCTCCTTGATATATGGGACCCAAGTACATCTGAAACATTGGTCAACTTCCATGTCAGGACACGAAAAAAACGTGGATCTCACTAAAAAATTTTAAACAAAAATATTAAATGTATCATGAAAGGGACGTACTAGGAAGAATAAAATGTATCAGTACATTACTCCTGACAGTTTTCTAATAATGACAAAGATTGTAGAAATTCTCTTTTGATTCAATGATACACTGTACGGATGTACTGGTTTAATGGAGAATATAACCTCAAAGGGGTCCGTAACACTAGGTAGTACACGCTTGACTACACCTTTGTAAAAGTCCTAGGAATACGAAAACATAGTCAATTCGGTCAGTATTAAAGTGGAAATACACAAGTAATTTCTTTATTTAATAGTACGGAATAAAGTCAAGTCCTAAGATAAAACAAAGACTCTCCTGAACTAAAAGACGAAATTATTGTAATGAAGACTCATTTAAAACAGACGTAACATCGTAATCGTCAAAGCTTTACTGTGTTTTTAAGGTCATTTAGTTTAGTAAACATATGTGTCAAAATAAATAAGAAAATAGATATTGAACAGGGTCGTTGACAGTAAACTACTCATGTACCAACAAATCGACTTACTTTTACTTGTGATGAATCTATTTTATGTGGCGAGTAACCTACGGAAATGTACAGTGTAATTTGAAACAGTTCATATCATAGGAAATGAAAATTAATTGTACAGACAATCAGATGGCCATATATCGAAAAAACCGTTCCAGTACTTCTTATTGTATTACTTTACAGATTTCGTGAGAATCAACACAATTAAGGTAAATATTGGGTATTTTCAAAAGTAATATTAAATAGTTTTACAACAAAAAGATGGTAATTCTTTAACAGTATAGATGATAAAGTAACGGTCTCCTAGATACCAATACTTCAGAGAACTAACGTGTCTTTTTCCTAGGGAGTTGAGGTGCCAGGGTAACCTTGAAGAAAACAACAATAAAGTCTTAGTAGTATCTTTGGACTCATTGAAGAGTCACATAGGAAAGTGGTCTAAACGAATGACGAAAGGTTATACTTTGTCATTACACAACAACAAAAAAATTAAAAAATTTCTGTCAATTATAAGTCAGAAGACTATTAAACTTCATAAGGTAACATATATCTTTTACTGAAGTAGAAAGTCTCGGGTTCAAAGGAATAAAGGAGGACAATCAACTTAGACTTAGAGTAAGTAGAAATATTAACCTAAAAAAAAGAGAGAGAAAAAGGAACCCGTTCGAGAACACTCCCCTTTTTTTTTTTTTTTGTTGTCCTTATATGAACGATTAGTTCCGGTATACTCCCGTCAGACGGTGCACGTATGTGTCCGTAGAGTTGGGTTTGATTCCTGACGTCTGTGTCTGTCTAGGGTCGGATTACCTACATCTGACGGAGACAACTTAAAGATAAGATGGAAGGTAGTAAACTCACTAGAACCTGGTCAATAAAATTCGAGAGACACTAGGATAAAAGAGTAGACAGTGTTTCCATATTTGTTTCATAAATGAAGTATCTTTATAAAGATCTTACTGTAAAATTTTTTAGTCAGAGTACTTCAAGAATCCTATTTATAGACCGTATATGACAAATTAATTACAATCGATTATACTGATGGTAACGGTGAAAAGGTGACAACTTAAGAGACATAGATTGTCTGAAATAAAAGATTTGGTGGTTTATACCGGATAAAACCGTGGTAACCCTCACGACGGTAGAAGAGTTTATCTTTCGTTAACTCTTGTTAAGTCTTATTTAATCTGGAGACCCTTATACAGTTGTGGAAGTGACCTCTGAGTAAAAGTTTGACAGACGATGAAGCTCCTGCGGCAACGGTACCTTCCTCCGTAAGAAACTTTTAGATAAATAAAAGTGTAAAGAATAAAAGAAAATTTGACAGATAAGTTTACACTTCCCCAAAAAAAACAAAAAAAAAAAAACAAAAAAAAAACAAAGGGTTTGTCCAATCTAAGTGGAACTAGTTTACCCATTTCAGGTACTCTTCCACCCTTCATGAAGTCACGACCTTATCGTACTCAAGAAGGTCAACCACAAACTATTCCGTCGTACCGTGTTACTAACTTAACTCTCGTTACGGAACCCTTAGGACGAGGGACTCAAGTTTCGTACCGAAACGACGAAAGATTGACCCGGTCAAAGGAGTAGACTTTTTATCTCTATTCCGGTCAATGGACAGTAGTCCTAACAACACTCCACCACTGTGTCCTTTTTAGTGGATTGTGACCGGTCCTTGTATCGTTGAACAGTGTTAAACCACTGATACTAATACTAATAGTATAACTCAGAGTCAAGTCAAGTCAAGTCAGCGAGTCAGTACAGGCTGAGACGCTGGGGTACTTAGTGTCGTACGGTCCTGAGGGACAGGTAGTGGTTGAGGACCTCAAGTGAGTCTGAGCGTAGGTAGCTCAGTCACTACGGTAGGTCGGTAGAGTAGGAGATAACAGGGGAAGAGGAGGACGGGGGTTAGGGAGGGTCGTAGTCTTAGAAAAGTTACTCACTTGAGAAATGTACTACACCGGTTTCATGACCTCAAGTCGAAATCGTAGTAAGGAAGGTCTTACCTGACCAACCTAGAGGAGTGTCAGGTTCCCTGAGAGTTCTCAGAAGAGGTTGTGCTGTCGAGTTTTCGTAGTTAAGAAACCGGGAGTCGAAAGAAGTGTCAGGTTGAGAGTGTAGGTATGTACTGGTGTCCTTTTTGGTATCGGAACTAATCTACCTGGAAACAACCGTTTCATGACAGAGACGAAAACTTATACGATAGATCCAACCAGTATTGAAAAGAAGGTTCCTCATTCTCAGAAAATTAAAGTACCGACGTCAGTGGTAGACGTCACTAAAACCTCGGGGGGTTTTATTTCAGACTGTGACAAAGGTGACAAAGGGGTAGATAAAGGGTACTTCACTACCCTGTTCTACGGTACTAGAAACAAAAGACTTACAACTCGAACTTCGGTTGAAAAAGTGAGAGGTGAAAGTGAAAGTAGTTCTCCGAAAAATCGCGGAAAAGTGAAAGACGGTATTCCCACCACAGTAGACGTATAGACTCCAATAACTATAAAGAGGGTCTTTAGAATAAGGTCGAACACGAAGAAGGACGGGTCGCAAAGAGTACTACATGAGACGTATCTTCAAGTTATTCGTCCCACTGTCATATGTCGGAACTGCATGAGGAAAAGGATAAACCTTGGTCAGACAACAAGGGACAGGTCAAGATTGACAACGAAGGACTGGACGTATGTCCAAAGAGTTCTCCGTCCAGTCCACCAGACCATAAGGGTATAGAAAGTCTTAAAAGGTGTCAAATAACACTAGGTGTGTCAGTTGCTGAAACCGTATCAGTTATTTCGTCTTTATCTACAACAAGACCTTGAGAGAACGAAAAAGCTACTAGGTCGTCTACAACAGTCAGAGTCACTCCTGATTGTTAAGTGTTAATCACCTCACACGGTTGGTCCGGTGACATGAAATGTCTACTCTCACGGAAATCTGTCAGATAGTAGTTTAAGTAAATGTCTAATCTTCTTCTTTTTTTATTCAGGATTTTTAACGCTATTCCCCGGGTTTTTACTTTCATTGAAATCAAACTGATTGATCAGTTCAAAAAAGTGGACAAAGTGAGATGACAGTAGATATACACTGCGTTGGAATAGACTAATACAGTCCGACGGAATGTGACGGTTCTTCTCGGAGATAGTTGTCACTTGTCATTTACAATCTTCTTCTTTTTTTTTTTGTGAAGGCCCGTCTTACTCTCTATAATTCACTTGAACCGTTACATCAACAAAAAGGTTAAAGTTTTTAACTTCTTGCACAGGGTATAAAAAGAATGTAATAAAAGATACTACTAAAAGGTCATTGACGTGTTTAGTTTTACAGTGTGTATCTATCGATCACCTTTCAAGGTTTCATGTGAATATTCTGAAATTACTTTACCTTTACACCTGACAGATTTGAAACAAAGTAAAAAAAAAATTAATCTACTTTCTTGAAAAATCTAGACACGACAGGTAATACCATCGGTGATCGATGTACGTTAAAAAAAAATTAACCTCCCTTTAACGAAACGGTATAACATAACCAAAGACAACACTTTGTCACACTTAGTTAGTATTAAAATATATATAGTATACAATATATATATATATGTGTGTATATAGGGGAGGGAGTATTTAGTATACAAAAAATATATGTATGTATATATGTGTGTGTGTGTGTGTGTGTGTGCGTGTGTTTGTGTGTATAGGGGAGGGAGTATTTGGACGGAGGAGAGGGGATAGGGTGGGGAGAGTCAATAAACGTCCTTTCCTTACCCTCTACGTCTACACTTCTTACCTGAACACCTGTGTCACCCCTTTCTTCCACCCTACTTAACTCTTCCATCCTGTACCCGAATAAATATAAATCATAATTAAGTTAATTTTAAAATTTTAATTTTTCATTCAAGGGACCAGTACGAACCGTGTATTGTGTACACCGTAACTTGGATCTGACCACTAAGCAAAGAATATACTTTAATATGTACAAAGTTACGGTAAGAGGATTTAGTAGGGTGGGAGAGGGAGAGGGTGTCTCAGGTTTTCTGACAAGATATGTAGGCACAGAGAAAACGACAGCGTCTAAGTACAACTACATACCGTTTTGGTTATGTCATAACATTTCATTTTAAATTTTTTAATTTTGTTTTTTTGTATTGTGTCCTTCGATCACCGATCGTAAGATCTATCGAGTCTACTTGCAAAGACGGTAGTGTCTTTCCAAATAACCTACCACGACGAATCTCGTTACCTCTTCATGAATATTAATAGTAACCATCTCATCCGACATGTTCCCAGTCTTCACAGTATCTCTTCACAAAAGTGTTTATATTTTTACCCAAACGTGTTTACTCTTTGTTTTGTAATCTGACCGGTTTTTAAAAACAAACCTAAAAAGACATTGTAGAATGTCTTTTTGAGTTTGTTTTAAAACTGGCTGAGTTATTCTTGGGTTTGAGAAACCTCTTAAATCAGTTTAAGTTCGTAAGAGAGACGTTACTTATCAGACATTAAACATCAAACTCTTTCTAGATCTTTTTTCCTGGACGACTAAGATTACCCCCCTTGCCCGTTCGTAATTTAATTAAGACTATTTCCAAGTAGACTAAAAAATTAGTAAATATTCGTAGAAACTTCGCAAAAATTGAAAGTCTCAGTGTGATGTAATGTGAACCTTTTGTCCAGTGTAAAAGTTTACGACTATATACACCTTCTTCTAGTACAACCGAGAACTGACTGAAAAATTCAGGTACAACTACTATAGGACGGTAAGTAGTACTACTTAAAATTTGTCTTGTATGTAAAATAGACGAATCTAAAATAAAACCGTCATTCTATAGATTACTAATAAGTTAAACCAGACTTCACATTTTATAGTAATCCTCAAGACTTATTCACGAAACTTTAAGTTAAACTTGAGACGGATAACGGGAAATGATATCTAACTTGATTAATCATTGTCATCAAAAGTCGGAACTTCAGTCCTTCTTAACCGTGAGACGGGTGTGTTAAGACTGGAGAGTGTTATTGTTGTTAGAAATATAACCTTAACACGAAATCTCAAACTTTTTATGAAAGTCTGTTTCATAAAAGTGTATCACATCGGATCTTTCTCTGTCTTCTCAAAAATCGTAAGAATTGAGTCTTGGTATCTTTGACTGTACATGTCTTCATTCAGTAGACAGGGTTTCTGTTTGAGTCCAAACAAAGAGGATACGATACGACGGAGAAATTCGTAGAAAACTAGTCGTAGTCTACGGTGGTGGTGTAAAACCGGGTCTGGACCTTCCTCTTTTCTCCTTTCCTTTTCTCTTCTTTTTCTCCTTCACTTATTTGTACTTTCAGTTCTCTATTTTTAAATATGGGAATTTTTACTAACCATAATTTTTGAGTACTAATACTTTACACTACACTATAAGTCCTATCCTAAGACTTTGTCTCTTTCCCGTCATCAAATTTTTGGTTTCCTTATACTTATTTCATGTTCGGTAACTATCACTAATAAGTCGACATTGTTTATTCGGTATTATTACATTCTAAAAAAATTTAATGGAATAAAATTTTTTATAAAAATAAATAAACCGACGTGTCAGAATAAACGTCGAACTGCACTAGAAGATAGAAGTGATACCATATGTCCTGGAAATCAACTTCGTGTAGTTGAGTATCAACCCCGTGCACACTAGATCAAGGGACTGGTCCCTAGTTTAGGTCCTGGGGACGTAACCTTCACGTCTCAGAATCGATGACTTGGTGGTCCCTTCGGGGTTCTACAATTATTATCCCTTCTGACCCTTGTTCAATATTGCCTTAAACGATATAATGAAAACATTAAAAATACGGTTCGATTTACGAAGATTTTATTGTTAAAATGAAGTTTTCCATTGACCATCGTCCCGTATGGGTCTTAAAGAGTTCCTAATGTCACGAGACATTCCTCGGGTACAACATGAACCGAGTGTAAAAACTGTTTCCCTTATGTAAAAGTAGAGTTCAATACTACAAACACATGGATACTGGACACTCGGTGTAGGTCGGGGAAAGGAGAAAAACATTGATGTCGAAGTAATATTGTGTCGGTACGAGTATTCAAGTGTATCAGAGAGCTACGGAAATATGATGGTGACCGTCTCCACGTATCAATACTCTCTTTGGTGTACCTCGTATTTTGGATTTGATCGGTAGGTCGAGAAATGTGACTGGAAACGGTTTACAACCATATCCTGTAGTTTAAAGGACGTAAAGTAGTTATAGACAAATAATTACCCACTCCGTAAGAAGATACACTATCCTTGTGCCACTATTAGTTCTGTCTCGGATACAGAATATATCTTGAGTGGAAGGTCTTATTACTCTATTATTTATTTGTTTCTTCTTTTGTCGTAGTTGTTATTTCACACGTTCTAACTAAGGTTATTGAGATTGAGAGTGTTTTTGTGAAGTTACCTATATCAACGAAACCTCTCACTACAAAACCCGTTTTGTCAATTAAATGTTACCCATGAGTACATTTTCGAGACTCTACCTAAGACTCATTCTTCTTCCTTGGTCGATACCTTTCTATTTCCCTTCTCGTAAGGTTCACCTTCCTGATCTTCACACTTTCACTACAGTCTTTGTTCGAATTTCAAATTTCACTGTTTTAATATTCTAACAAGATTTGGAGTTGATGAAAGTTTGTATTTCTCTTATTTTACCTTACTTAGGTGTAGAATGAAAAAAAAGACATTTAAAAACTTTCCTAAAGAGTTTTCTTTGAATGGTTCTAAAAGTATAAGGCATGAAACTATTACTTTAATTACCAATAAAATACTCGTAAGGGGTACTCTTTTCTCGTCGTCATTCAGAACAAATAGTGTTGTAATAAACCGTATAATGTTAAAAGGTGATTCGAAATTTTTAAAAGGGAAAAATGAGTACGGTTTCTTTGTTTTTAAGTTTTAAACTAATGATAGGATGGTTGAACTTTATCCTAGAAAAGGGAAAGAAACAAACTGTGTTCATTCCTTGATCTTACAAAGTGTTTTTTACTACTAAGTATCCTGTCGTCAAGACTTACTATAATAAACCACTTGTAGATTAATTGACTATAATAGTCCATAAAAGACTATGGACCTTTGTAATTTGATAGAACCAATATTTTCAAAGAAAAGACATTCTGGAGAACCGTAGGAATCATTCAATTGTGTGTGACTTAGATGTCTCGACTTCTAAAGACGAAATTCCCGTATCTTTTATAGATGAACAGTTCCTGAGACCTCTTGAGAGAAACTTTTTACTACGAAAACTTTATTAGTGAATGAAGAAACCTCTTAGGTTAATTTAGAAAAAAACAAACAAACAAAAAAACTATGTGTGTGTGTGTGTGTGTGTGTGTGTAGACCCGAAGGGACCAACGAGTCACCATTTCTTAGTTGGACGTCACTTCCACTGTTTCAAACTAGGGACTCAACCCTTCTAAGGGACTTCTTCCTTTACGGTTAGGTGAGGTCATAAGAAAGACCCTTTAGGGTACCTGTCTCTTGGGACCACCCGATGACAGGCACCCCAGTCTTTACTCGACCTGTGACGAATAGCTGACTTGTTGTTGTTTATGTACACGTACACGCACACACACATATGTATATATATAAATATATATGTGTATGTATATTAAACCAGACTTTATGGTCTTTGCATAATCGACTTTTATTTAGACAGTAAAATCGTACCTTTTTTTAGTAGTACTCCCGGAAAAAGGGATCAAAATGACTCTATATTAACTGTATATTGTGACATGTTGTACAACTAAACTATAAGTATACATAAAGTTTCACTAACAGTAGTATCGTAATCATTTACGGAGATAGTGTAGTGCAAAAAGGTAAAGACAAAATACCACTCTTATACATTCTGGAGAAAAGAATCATCGAACGTTCGTAATTATTATGTCATAATAATTGCTATTAGTGGCACAATATGTAATATAGGAGTCTTGTCTGAGTAGAATTTTGACGCTAAACCATGGAGACGGGTTATGGAGTGGTAAGGGGGTGGAGAAGAGGGACCATTAGTTATAAGATGTGAGACAAAGATCTTTAAGACGAAAAAAATAAAATTTATACACTATAGTACGTCATAAACAGAAAGATACAGACTGTAAATTAACCGTATTATACCAGTTCCAGGTAAGTACTCAAGCTAGGGACTCAGTTCTTCTAGGGGACTTCTTCCTGTACCGATAGGTAAGGTCATCAGAACGGATCTCTTAGAGTACCTGTCTCCTCAGACTGCCCGATGTCAGGTATCCCAACGTTCCCCAGTCTGTGGTGATTTCGTTAAATCGTGTAAGTACAAGAACGTCTACCGTCCTAAAGGAAGAAAGAGTACTAACTTATTATAAGGTAACCTACACACACACACACACATACGTACATACACTTGTAGAATATAGAAGAAATAGGTAAATAGGTAACTACCTATGAATCCACTGAAGGTACAGAGCCAATAACATTTATTAAGACGTTACTGGCACTTTTACTTCCATAGAGAAACTCTGGGACAAAAGTAAAGACAACCTATATATTGGTCTTTATCCTACCCGGCTAGTATGCTAACAAGATAAAAATGAAAAAAAATTCCTTGAAGGTATTACTCCAACATGGTTGAATGAAAGGAAGGTTGCACGTGTTCTCAAGGTAAAAGAGGTGTAAGAGTAACTACAACGAACAGAAAACAGAAAAACTGCTATCGGTAAGATTCTCCATACCCTACTACAGAGTGACACTAAAAATAAATGTAAAGAGACTACTAATCATTACGACTCGTGGAAAAGTATATGGACATGGACACCCGGTAAACATACACAAGAAACTTTTTACAGATAAATCAAGGAGACGTGTAAAAAACATTACCCTAACAAAGAACAATAAAAAAGTCTCCGAAAAACTTTGTGACTAACGACCTGGAGTGAGGGTTTCAAAGACTAAATCGTCCATACTCACCCCACACTTTTACAGATAAAGATTGTTTAAGGGTACTCTACGACGACGACCAGACCCCTATTATGAAACTCTTTGTGACTAAATCTATTGTAAAGTTAAAGATCCCAACATGATTATATGTATCAAAGTCTATGGACCTTAATAATCCTCAACACTACGTAATCGTTAAAATCGTAGTGATAATCATGTTTAGAATAAAAACAGTGTATTTTTTAATTAATAGTTTTATATACAATGAACGACATTTAGTTAGTATATTCTCTCACACTTTAAAATTTTTTTTTTAACTCTACCAGACATTGTGATTCCCCAGCCGTGAAAGTGAAATTCATATGTTAGAACGAGGACACAAGGAAAATCTGTAGGAGCAATAACAGGGGATTCCGGAAGTCAGAATGGTTCGACTTTCACTATAGTTCAGGGGGAGTCCGTGACAGTAGAGATCTTACATGAGACACGACAAACCTCTCCGTTCATTGACAGGGAGGTGAGGTTTGAGTCCGTTGTCTTTGTAAAACGTAAGTTGGAGGACGAAAGTGAAGATAATAGAAACGACTCATGGTAGACAAGGGTAGGTTTAGTATGTGTATGTACGTGTATATATACAGGGACTACAATTACTTGTCGAGTACGAGTAGATCTTGTGATAAATTTTTTATGTCTTTTCGTGCTCGTTTTATTTCAATATGGTTTTTTTAGAGGGTGTTTACTTTTACTAGGTATTAGGGTTGTGAGTTTTTTATGGTGTCCATTGTAAAACCGTACAAAGGAAAATTAATAAAAAGACAAAGAAGATCTACAACTGGGAATAAAACAGGTGGATAAAAAGATAATACCACAAGAACACACACACACACAAAAAAAAACAAACAAACAAAACGATTTAATATCGACTAAATTTTGTAATATAATATGTATACTTTGTATCACTAAGTTTTTAGAGTATCTAATATGAGGTAAAATTTTAATAGTATTTCATAACCGATATAAAGAACATGACATGTTATACAGGAACATCAAACAAATATGATATGTAACATCAAACATGGAGAATTAGGGGAACATATAAAAAATTAATTAGTTCCTATAAGTTGAAAATTAAAAGTATAACGAATGTGAAGGAGGTTTAAAGAATATCTGACGGTTAAGAACCGTTTCAACTGGGTGTTCTTATCACTATGGATACCAAGCTGGTTAAATTCCAAAAAATAAAACAATACAAATGCTACAAGTCTTTAAAATTGTAAAAAACATCAATTTGTAAAAGGAAGCACGACAAAAGGAGTCACAAAATTATTAATCAGGATTTGTATGTTCCAGTAAATTTATAAGTGAAAGTAAAAGAAACTAGTAAAAATTTATAATAAAAATATAGATTGGTTTATAGAGGTTGGTCATTTGTGATTGAACTGTAAAAATAGTTTCTATGTAAAAAGAAAGTATAGTAAATAACTTATAAGATATAGAAAGGTCAGTCAAACAATCCGAAGAGAATCCTATACTGTAAAACTCAATTTTAAGAATATATCAAATAATACTATAATAGGTATGTTTGTAAATAAAGTTTCTATAAACACGACAAGGGAAAGACAAAAGTATAAACACGGACCGAACTACGATAAAATTAGTACTTCCTAAATAGTGTGACATTCAGTAGTTAAGATTAAACGTATGAATTAGTATACATTTGTAAAGACTTTACTCCTATTAAGAACGTCCCATTGCATTTTAATAAAAAAGAAAAGTCATCATGTATTTTGTTACCACAAATAATGTTAGTCACTAAAAATATAAGTAAGATTATGTATTATGAAGTTATATATGATCCTGTACAAAAGAGAGTAATCGAAAATAGTTTAATATTGACACAAATATCTAAATAACCAAAAAGACATCGGTAAATATGATAACACTTTTCTGGGAAAATTAGAGAAATATTCCGAAAACGAAAGATGAAATAGACTTTAACAAAGAGGGACGAAATAAAACCAGTCACAAACGACTCATTTAATAACAGTATAAACAAAAAATTATAAAATCACACTAAAGTGGAAATAATAAAAAATATACACCGAATATATAATCTAACGGTCGGTTTAGGTCAAAAGAAGTGAAAGATTTTCCTTCTCAAAATGTAAATTATGACTATAAGTATTCATTTTGAATAAAATACGAAAGACCTTGAACGGAGTCAAAAGAGAAAAAGTTATCCTTTTTACAAAAAGAATAGAATAAGTCCCTAAACTTTCATTAAGAAGGTCAAAATTTTAAAAATCTACCAACGAATACAAAAATACTATTGAAGATAATTAGTCAACAAGAGATAACAAAGTACTTTAATAAGGTTGAATAAGTAAATAATAGACAAGTGTTTTCTATTTCCTTAAATTGTTCGAACATCAAGAGACTGAAAAATTTTGAAGACTAGTGAACTCCTTTAAACCGGAATCTGGGTTCACTAACTATAATTGAATAATAATATATATTTTAGAAAATAGTTGGTAAAAAATGAAACTTTCGCTTTCACTGTCAGTCAGTCAGCACAGGTTGAGAAACACTGGGGAACCTGACATCGGGTGACCCGAGGAGGTAGGTACCTTAAGAGGTCCGTTTTTGTGATCTTACCCATCGGTAAAGGAAGAGGTCCTATAGAAGGACTAGGTGCCTAGTTTCGGTCCAGAAGACGTAACGCCCGTCTAAGAAATGGTAACTCAGTGGACCCTTCTGGAAACTGAAATGTTGTGAACTTTAAATTTACAAAAGTTTTAAAGAATTTAAAGAATCCAATATTAAAAGGAGTAAGAACTGAAAATTGGTAAAAAAGAGTCAGTTGACCTCATACATGATTGTATATAAAATTTATTTCTATGTATCTATATATCTCTCTTTATATATCTATGTATATTTATATATATCGTTTATATAAGTACACGTTTATTTTATATGTAAAGCAAAAATTTCGTGCAGGTATAGACTCACAAGAAGGTAACGAATTATATACCACCTTACAAACCAAATGTAAAAATCCACAGTTTAAATGTCGTGGTTTTAAGACTCCGGAAATACTTTATTTATAACAGAAACCCATTATAAACAGACACTCACAGGTCAAAAAAACGTTGGGTTACATGACATCGGGTGGTCTAAGGAGACAGATACCCTAAAAGGTCCGTTCTTATGACCTTACCCAACGGTAAAGGAAGAGGTTCCCTAGAAGAGTTGAGTCTCTAGTTGTTGGAGACTTAGACGGAGAAGGACGTAGAAGTAACCGTCCGTCTAAGAAATGGTGACTCAGTGGTAAACCCGGAAATCCGTTATTTACACCGGAAATACGTCATTGTTAAAGTTGCCTCTTCAGACTCTGGTCAAGCTCAACAAAAAATACCCCGTTTGACAGAACAACAGACCTAAGAGGATTCGTATACATAGAGCTAATAAGAGTAATCTTCAAGGTCAAACCGCACCCAAGAAATGTGAAGAGAAAGAACCTCACAATAGTTCGTAAAAATACCGTCTGAGTATCGAAATAGTTAATACCTTTAAAAGTAGAAAAAAATTACGAAATTACTAACGAAGGTAAGGTTAACAAGACCGAAGAAGAAACTCTCTTGTAGTTTATGAATAAAATCTAAAGGTAAGAGATTGAAGACATATACAATCAAATTGTCCACAAAAAATTAGGAAACCAGAAAGAAGAGACAAACGTCCTCACTTGGAGTTAACACACAAAAAAATTACTTGCTAAAGTAAACGACCTTATCATCAAGAATAGTAATGACGGAGAATATGTTTAAAATTAATATGGAAACATCAAATTAAACGATATGGAATATAACTAGTCGAGGAATTGAAGAGTTCGAAATCAGACACAGAGTAGAACAAAATAAAGGTCGGGTAGGGGGAGAAACAAAGTATATACTAAGACAAGTACAAACTTATGTGTGTCAAAAAAGGGGAACATATAACTATAAATTATGTACGACTTCATAAAATTGTGAAAAGACTAAAGAAACTATTAAAAATTTACTACAAAGTATTGTTATAAGACAAAAGGAAAAGGGAGATACCGTTAATCTAAAATTATCCTGTGTACAACAAAACAAAAGAAAGAGTATACTTACCTCTAAATTGGGTAAATGGTATAAATGGTTAATCGTCCTACGGGAACTGTAGTCGATGTCAGGTAAACCGATATTTAGATTATTAAAAGAGTCTAGAAATGTACTTTTCATTTAAGTACACGTGTCAAGAACCGGGAGGTCACAGAAAAGACGATTTTAATTCTCTCTACAGAAAGTAGAGTGTGGGATGTAGTTTCAGATGACGTACATAAAGAGGTCAAAAGGATCAAAAGGGTCAAAAAGAGGGAGACACAGTTTGGTTTGACGAAACAATCATACGTTACGTAGAGACAAATTGTCGAGAGTACGAGCGTAAAGGATTAGGTAACACAAGAATGATGTCATTTCCTCTGTGTTTGTGACTCTAATGGATGTTTTGTCGTTCCTGTATCTTTTTCCCTTTTACCGACAGATTCCGGGATTTTCAAACAATCACTCTCGTCTGACAAATACTTTCTCTCTTTCGTTCCCTCTTTTCTTTCTCCCCTTCTTTGAATTCATATTGTTTCATAGAAGGATAGAAAGGGTCATTACACTTCGATAAGAGAAAGTACTTCGGTGGTAAAAAAAGGGGAGTTAGATTAAGGTTACTGAAAGGTCAATCACCTTTAGAGAAGGCAAAAGATCGTTATCCAACAGACAGGCAGAATTATAAAACACTACAACACTCAAAAGGACAAAGAATTATTCATAAAAACTCTCTTCAAACTTCTCTATCGGAGTCCCTGTCGATAAGTCTACAGTAAAATTTCCCTTCGGTTACCAAATCAATATTTGTGTTTCTTCTGTTAACGGGTGTGGTCTTCAATTGTGATAAGAACTAAAACAAAAGAAAAATAAGGTAAGACCTAACTACACTCGGTATTGTCACAACAAACAAACGTCCTAGTTTACGACTTGGTTTCCTTGATAAGATTGAGGGACTAATTACGGATTTTTACTCCAAAACGTAACTAAATTCAAATAAAACGTACAGTGTGTCGGATCGTATTATCACCGAATTTGAACTCTAAAAACATATGAATTAATACTACCATTTATAAGTATGATGGTGATGTTCTAAAACTTACAAAAAGAGTAGAGAAATACTAAGATTTTTTGAACTAAAGTAAGGTTGAAATTTAGTAGAAGATGTACAAATTTATAAACGGGTTCCGTCACCAAGAGATTGGTGTGACATGTATCAAAAGTGTCTTTTCGGGATTATCTTTTAAGTCTAAGGGTCCGTTACGGAGGAGTCTATATCCGATCTTTCCTGGTGTCTCAGAAACCTCTCTCGTGTGAGTTTACTATGTTTGTTAACCAGGTGAGTATGAAACTCCTTTCAACCACTCCTAGTTCCTTTACCAATTCTGTTTTGAAAAGAGAAAAAGATACGAAACTATATGGCGACGACGACGACGACAACGACGACGACGACGACGACGACGACGACGACGACGACGACGACGACGTTCAGTGAAGTCAGTGCTGACTGAGACACGCTGGGGTATCTGCCGTCGGGTTGTCCGAGGGGGCAGGGAATCTAAGAGGTCCGTTCTTGTGACCTCACCCAACGGTAAAGGAAAAGGTCGAAACTATATGATGTCGAAGTCTTTACGGATGGATAGGTAAAAGAGACGGTAGGTAGGTTACGGTCAGAAGGAAGGTAACTTCTGAGACGGGTATCTGATCTGTAAATATTTTTGTCATACTAATAGTCAAGTTTTTAAACACTGTCGTAAGTGAGTAATTAGAGGACCAACAGATCTCTTAAGTAGTGTTAAATGAGAATATCCTTTTTTTAGAAGGGTATTATAATGTGTTTATTCAAAATAATTGACGGATATGTCTATGATTATGTGACTATTTGTCCGTTTCGTATGAAGTCATCTTTAGAATCACCTTAATTCTCAGTCTTAATTGATTTGTTCTAGATAGATACACTGGAGATTGGGTAGGATTCAGAGTTAAAGAATTAGACCGTTTATTCTGATTAGAGTGGACGAAATGACTGAGTTGTCCAAAATGTCTCCAGCTCGAGTCGACCATTTCTTAGGTGGACGTTACGTCCTCTGTGGTCAAACTAAGGACTCAACCCTTCTAAGGGTCTTCTTCTCTATCCGCTGGGTGAGGTCATAAGAACCCGAAGGGACTACCGAGTCAACCATTTATTAGACGGACGTTACGTCCTCTGGACCCAAGATAGGGACCCAACCCTTCTAGAGGACCTCCTTCCGTACCGTTGGTGAGACAATAAGAACGGACCTCTTAGGGACACCTGTCTCCTCGGACGTCCGATGTCAGGTACCCGAGCGTTTCTTAACCTGAACTGACTTGTTTATTTGTGTGTGTTATTACTGTACACTTTTATACGTTATAAGACAATACACATTTGTGTCTTGTGTACTTTTAAAATGATATAATTTACTTCTCATAAAACAGTAGTATGGATGTATTGTAGTTGTCTTAAAATCATTAAGAAAATAAAGTGACTATTGGTTTATTAGTCGTACCAAAATAACTTCTAATGTGGTTCTTGTTTTAAATACATGGATCATGTATTATGTCTTTACCGACCAAACGAAAAGTTAATTTAAACAACCGTAAATTATCAGGTTTTCATACAATCATCAAAAAAGATTTTGATAATTTTAACACACAAGAACAAAGATCTATCCCATCTGAGTAATCAGATTATCCTAGGATGTTCATTATCGATAGGTAATCATTTTAAAAGGTAAGTATATGTACGTGGTATGAAGTGAGAAAGTTATGGTGAAATTACTGAACATCTGAAATGAGTCCATGAAGGATTAATTCACATAAACGTTATCGATATCAAAAGTAATAGTTTAGAAAGAACTAAGTCTGAGATCCGACTACCAACAAAGAATTAACGAGTCTAAAAAAAAATTAAATTAATCGAAATCTACCACCTTGTCTACCAGAGACTTAGGCGACCACGATATAGATACACTATTATATAAAACCAAGACAGATTACATCACTGAGAAGAAAAGACTTAAAAGAGTAATTTATCGTGAGAATCAAAGAGCAAAGGAAAAAAATAAGTCAAACATAGTTCCTTTTACACTTTATTTGTACTTATAAAGTGTAACACTAGAACCGGTTTGAATCTCATTTTATAATACTATCGAAATCTAAAACATATAAATCTCAGTATATAGAGCCTCTTCCGTTACCGTGGGGCGAGGTCATGAGAACGGACCTTTCAGGGTACCTACCTCCTCGGACCGTCCGACGTTAGGTACTCCAGCGATTCTCAGCCTGTGCTGACTCGCTGAAGGGAAAGTGAAAAGTGAAAGTACGTAACCTCTTCTTTTACCGTTGGGTGAGGTGACAAGAACGGACCTCTTAGGGTCCCTGCCCCCTCGGACCACCCGACGGAAGATACCCCAGTGTGTCTCAACCTGTGCTGACTTCGTTGAATCGTCGTCGTCGTTGTCGTCTCAGTATATAGATTCCAATTCGGGTTAGTGGATTATAATTTAGTTGGGTTCACCTTATAAGGGAGTTGGTTATATTATGTTAGTTCGTTAAAAGATTGTCTATAATTATTTGTTACTAACGACCTGATGTTCCTATTCAGTGTAACCCCCCATACACTTCCGTTATATAATTTGACAGTGTATTAATTAATATAAATTAATGTTTGACATTGTTTCCCAGGTTTCTTTTCTTTACATACGTATGTACACGTACATTATTTCAGTGGATTCCTTATTCTCTGTCAAAGAAGTTCCTACGTCATAGATTCGACACAAGACCTACCGTCCATTGGTCTTTGGACTAGTGACTTGTCCCAACCCTGTTTACGACGTCCGTGCCTTCCGTATCTATTTTCTTCCTTATATTACGTTACCACGTAAATCTCTTTACTTTCTTCCGGTCACACCGACTTCGTCTCTTTCATTTTCCTTCTTAAAACACTTTATTACAAACTGTCTAAGTTTATCCTTCATTAAAGTCCAATCTCATTTTTAAAATCGGGTCTAGGACTCACATCACTCAAATAGTCACAAAATTTTCTTTCGATTCAAATGTCATTAAAATCCTTTACAACTGAACCGATTAAAGTTACCCCATTTAACTCGAGTCAACTATATAGATGGTGATGTTTGTATATTTTTATAACCCCTTTATATGGTGTTTGAAGATTTTTTATTGCATATAGAGGTTCTCTGACTTTTCTTCTTTTTACAGAAGTATTTTAATGGTCTCCCTCTCATCGGATCCTTTCCTGAAGTGTCTTGACATGATTCTTTATTTGTACATGGTTCTTTCTCTTCTGACAGGAATTCTGACACACTCAACTTCTCGACTTTAAATATATAAACGTATTTCGTCTTTGTAACTTTCTGGACGGGGGGTGGTACATTTTTCCGGATCTTTTTAAGATTGTGAAACGATTTCTTCGATGTATTTTTAATTACATTTTAGTAAATAGTCTGTGAAGGTGTTTATGATGTGAACCGAAAGCAGTATTTTCTATGTTAGAGTTGAATTTTCCTTGAATTTTAGAAAATTTTTTATTTATTTATTGGAGATTACTCTATGATTATGTTCGTTGACCTTTTTTTCTTAAAGACAATACTTTCTTATTGTCTTAATAAACCCCTTTCGTTATTTTACTCTGTTTAATTTTAATTTTCACATATCTTCCTAATCTTTAGTGTTGTCTTATAAAATAGTGTCTTTTTATTGTATATGAACTTTTACTTACCTTGTACTGAAGATATTTCCTTTTTACGTTTATAATGTAACTTTTGTTTTTTAATCTGTCGGTTAATAGTTAATATTTTCTTTCCCAAAATTTGACGTTCTACTTTCACTTCACTTTCAACAAATCAGTATAGGCTGAGAAAACACTGGGGTACCTGACATATCAGGTACCTTAAGAGGTCCGGTCTTATGACCTCATCCATCGGAAAGGGAGAGGTCCCCTAGAAGGGTTGGGTCCCTAGCTTGGGTCCAGAGGGCGTAACCTCCACCTAAGAAATGGTCGACTCAGTGTTCCCTTCGGGTTCTTATGACCTCACCTATCGGATAGGGAAAAGGTTCCCTAGAAGGGTTGGGTCCTTAGCTCTACCCCAGAGGACGTAGCGTCCGCCTAAGAAATGGTTTACTCGATAGTCCCTTCGGGTTTGACCCTCTGTCTAGTCTAGATATACCCAGTTTCTTACTTATATTTTAACTTTTACACTTTTTCTGTTCCTTTTATCTTGTTCATTTTATTTTATTTATTTGTTTTGTTTTTTTTTGTTTATTTAGTTTTTGTTTTTCTGTTTTTCTTTTAAGTACCACTATGAACGACACTTAAAAGATTTTATAAGTTTCTTACTTAAGAATGAAATCACTCTTTGTGGTTTCGGTCTAATTTTATTTACTTTTGGTTATTGTGTTGGTCTTAAATTCTCACTTGAACTTCTTGTGTAGTCTATTTTGCACTAAGGAACCAAAAACCAAATAGGATACATTATCTGTTACCCTGGTGGGTGACTCTGTCTCGTCACCTTCGTCTCTACCTCCAACTATTCCAGTCAGAACCTGAAGGAGTTAACATACACGAATCAGTGTACCATTTGAGATCATCCGTTGACTTATATATCCATACCTAGACTTTTCTCTCCAGACCCGATGTCTATAAATAAAGAGTGCACTCATGTACAGTTTACTTCAACAAAGACACCCATATTGGCGGATCCTTTTCTTGACTTTATTTCGGGTCTTGAAAGACCTTGATGTATATTACTGACTATCTTCATTTATACGGACGTTTTCTTTGTACTTTTCTAACGGTCTTACTTCCCTCTTTATTTCTCTATACAAAGGTGTTTTCTGTTTTGTCTTACGACTCTTCAATAATAATAAAAAAGAGAACATAAACATTACAAATTCTGGTGGACACATATATTATTGTTAGATGATCAAACGGTAAGAAGATCGTGATTTACAATTTTTCATTGTGGAAGTATTTATACAATAGTATACGCCTGTAGTCCCTAGGAAGTCTCTACTATCCATAACGTATATAAGTGAAATAAAGAGGTCTGTAAAATCGTTAACATTAGGAGATTTGGTCCTTAAACGTTTGGGAAGAATTTTCCCGGTCTATCATTTATAAAATCCACAATTCTAGGTGGCTAAGGACAACGTTGATGAGTTGAGACGATAATATCGCAATTTCGTCGATATCTGTTATGTATATACAGTTCTTATCGATATGAAGTTATTTTAGTAAATGTTTCTGTTGTAACTAGGTCTCTACGATTTATATATCCTCGGAGTCCTAAATGATATCCTGTCTGGACTCAACGAAAATTACAACGAAACCAGCACAGACTAAGAAACTCTGGGGTACTTGACATCGGACAGTCCGAGGAGACAGGTACCCTAAGAGGTTCGTTCTTGTGACCTCACCCAAACGTACGGGAGGAGGTTCTCTAGAAGTGTTGGGTCCCTAAATTCGGTGTAGAGAAGATAAAGGACGAAACCGTCCGTCCAAGAAATGGTGATCGTTGTGGACCCTTCGGGTTGTGTACGTGTCGTAAATAAAAGACATAAAGACAATCCAGTTTTTTACGAAACTAAAATTGGTCATATTTAATCTGTTTTATAATAATCTCCGTTTATCACATGATCCCTTTGTATATAATTATAAATCAATCTCTTATTGATGTTTGATATATTTCTTATTACTCTTTTATATTTATCGCAAAAAACTAATTCCTCATTCGGAATACATATGGTCTTCCCTTTACTGTATCTTTTAGTTAGACTATCCTCTTCTCTTTGACATTTTGTTAAGTACTAGACACATTATTTTAACTTCACAGTAAAATCCCCCTTTATAGTTCTGTGAGTGTACTCGTGAACACTTGGTAAGTTACCAGTTTATTATTATTATTGTTTCCTATATAAGGGGGGTTTATTTTTACATAGATTCATACTTACAAAATTTGACAAAGTATATCGGGTTTGAAGAAACTCGACTTCTTCGATCATCGACTTCTTTGTTGTCGTCTGTTCTTTTTTTTATTTTAGAGAAATTCAACTTTTTGGTTCTTTCCCCGTCGGATTACTCTCTCTTTAAAATCTGTTATTGACGAGATGAAGTCGGTTTGCAATGTCTCTTTTGATTTCAAAGTACATGTACGTGGGGTCGTTTAAATCTCACGTAGAGGATACGAGTGGGGTAACATTGTGCTGTGGGGTTGTTGACGGAGGTAGTGAAGATGGTCCTGTTCCGGCTCATCCCTCAGAACTTAAGGTAGGGGTAGTCCACTATTCCTCCAGGTGACTAGGGTGTTGTGAGGTCATAGTCCTTTCCCGTGTACCCTTCGGATTTGGACGTGGGGTTGGGTCTTTATTATTCCACGGGGTGAGTGACCGAAATCACTATAGTCTTCTACGGGTGACGTGTCAGCCGAAGTTTTCTGGTCCCTCTAGAGAAGTCGCTTCTGATGTACCCCTTGTAACTGTACCGTGAGGATGGGAGGTTCGTTCCCTAAATAGTCACCTGTGATCTCCCCTTGACCATAGGACTGAGGGTAGGTTGTTATTTTTACGACGGTGAGGTGGACCACAGCTGTCCCGGGTTCCTCTTCGAACTTGAAAATGAAGAGAATCAACGTTCCTCTTACACGGAGGGGAAGAAGACGGTGATACCTCGGTCTCCTTTGGTCGAATTTGTCTTCCAAATTTACTCTAGGACAGAGTATTAGATTACTCTTATACACTGTCGAAGGTAATTTTTATTAGCTTGTGTGATTTTTCTAACACTTACTTCTTTCTGTTAGTTATTTACGGTGACGGACCTACTGTCTCAACAAACTTAATAGACCTTTTTTTAAATGTCTTAACTATTATTTTACATTTTTTAAATAAATATATATATAAAAAAATTGAACATTCACAAGGTCACTCGTTAGACTTAGAGTGAATTTACTTCAAGAGTTGTTTCTTTACCTTTCACAGTCATTTCTTTATTTTCCATATTTCATGGTTTACTTTGACAAACTTGACATTTCACTTTGTTGACTTTATTTTTAAGTCATCTATTTAAGTTGTCCCCTACCTTTCTTGTGTCTTTTATTGTTCACTTAGTTTTCTCGTTATCTATAACCGGTTTTGTCTCTCCTATACCCGAAGGGACTATCGAGTCAACCATTTCTTAGGTGGACGTTACGTCCTTGGGACCCAAGGTAGGGACCCAACCCTTCTAGGAGACCTCTTCCCTTGTCGAAAGGTGGGGTCACGAGACCGGACCTCTTAAAATACCTGACATATTTAAGTACCCTAGAGTTTCACAGCCTGTGTTGGTTCGTTGAAAGTGAAAATGAAAATTACCTGTCTCTTTGTTCGTTTGTTTTGCTATTCATTAATAACGTTTCAAACTTCTTCAAACATCAGTTTATAATTCAAATCCATAAACACAAGGTTCAGAGATTTAATTTATGAACTAGAGAAAACAAACAATAAATTGGAAGTTTAGGATCTTGTTACGGACCTTGAATTCCACGAATCATTTATTTATGACTTTCATACCTACCTTTTAGTCACTTGAAAAAAAAAAAAGTAGAGTATCATATAGTAGTTTTATGAGGTTCTATTAAGAAAGGATCAGTGTTTTCGTGTTTCGATATTCTGAGAAGGTAACGTTTTACCAGGGGTTTAATATCATAGAATTCTTTAAGTCACTCTTCATACGAAGGGGGGTTAGAGAAAGTATCCAGACGATTTTTTTCGGAAGTCCTAGACAAGAAAACAATTATACTTAAGTGTCATTTTGATAATTCATTTCTGTCAGACATCTAATCTGAACTTGAGGTACTTTTTATGTCTTTAGTTGGTGTTTATTAATCGTCGGAGTGTATCCGAAACATCGTAGACGAAATTTAGAGTAGATTAACATAGATTAGGGTGTAGTCATCTGAAGAGTTCGGAAACGGGTTACTTTCTAAAGATAGAATTTAGGTAGTTTTAACTGACGCTCTCTATGAAAAAAGAAGGAGTAAGGAAGTTCCGTAAAATTAGGAAAGAGAAAAATTCTTTACTGTAAAACGAAGTAAAAAGAAACTATAAACAGTTTTGCTACTGGTAATTTGTTTGATCTGTTATCGTCCTCGATTCTTGTTTTGATCAAGTAAAGTCAAGTCAGCGAGTCAGCACAGGTTGAGAAACGCTGGGGTACTTAGCGTCGTGCGGTCCGGAGGGACAGGAAGTGGTTGTGGGCCTCAAGTGAGTTTGAGTACAGGTAACTCAGTCACTACGGTAGGTCGGTAGAGTAGGAGACAGCAGGGGAAGAGGAGGACGAGAATTAGGGAGGGTCGTAGTCTCAGAAAAGGTTACTCAGTTGAGAAGTGTACTCCACCGGTTTCGTGACCTCAAAGTCGAAATCGTAGTAAGGAAAGTTTCTTTAGGGTCCCGACTAGAGGAAATCTGATCTGACCAACCTAGAGGAACGTCAGGTTCCCTGAGAGTTCTCAGAATAGGTTGTGGTGTCAAGTTTTCGTAGTTAAGAAGCCCCGAGTCGGAAGAAGTGTCAGGTTGAGAGTGTAGGTATGTACTGGTGTCCTTTTTGGTATCGGAACTGATCTACCTGGAAACAACTGTTTCATTACAGAGACGAAAAGTTATACATAGATCCAACCAGTATTGAAAGGAAGGTTCCTCATTTGTAGAAAATTAAAGTACCGACGTCAGTGGTAGACGTCACTAAAACCTCGGGGGGTTTTATTCCAGACTGTGACAAAGGTGACAAAGCGGTAGATAAAGGGTGCTTCACTACCCTGGTCTACGGTACATTTATATGGTTTACTATATAACTAATAACGTTAGACTGGATTGTTGACGAAAACAGAAAATCCAAAAGGTCTTTAATCTTTTGGAAATTTTATTATCACAGATACCTCCTTTAATAAATTCATACTGAATGACTATTTTAGGTCATTACAATAATAGAAAATTATAAAATTTTTAAATTATCGATATTAATATAAAACATAAAAATTATTTACGTATTACTTAAGATCGTATCCCATTTTACCGTATAATAGTAGACTTTGTCCCCTTAAAATTAAATCTTCTATCTTATTAAATCCTTTGACCAATATTAGGTTAAAGACCTATGTTTTCGAAATTCTAAAGAATTAGAATATTAATTCTTTAATTCTAAAGGATTAGAATATTAATAAAAAGAAAGTCAATATTAAATTTCTAAACAACGATAACACCCTATGACTCTGTCATTGTCATTATTAGGTTCACGATGTCCCTTAAGAAATAAGGTATCACTTAAAACTTCCATAACTTTGTTCTGTTTTTTATTATTTGTGCTTAACGGTATAAATGAAACAATACGCTTATGTAATCCTATAGTTCTTAACTCGAAAGTTTCCATGATATTATTATACGGATTTATAGGTTTAAAATTTTTAAAATAATATATTGTCTACCTAAGGTAATAAAAAAATTTAACGTCTATTTAAACAAAACAAAGAGGGTCATCTCTCAAAACTCATAAATTAATTTTCGGAGTAACGGGGTAGTAATTTAAGTTTCTTCGTATAGATTACACTTGTGAATTTACATTACAGTGAGTAATCAGAAATTACTTCTCTTTGAATAAGAAAGAGATTTCTTGTCGACATTTTTATCATAGACAGTGGATGTTTTAATGTATAATGGTTCTAATAATTACACGTAAATTACTGAAATTTTATACAGAAACGTTATCAATAATACACACAAAGAAAGAAAAACCGAAGTGGACATTTTCTCCAATTAACTTCAGTCTATCTGACCTTAAGAGTACGTGGGATCCTGTGGTACGATTTCCTCTTCGACTTAAAAGGGTTTGTGGTCATGATCTAAACCGTGTTTCGACAAACCGAAAGATATGGTGTGTAAGAGAGTAACCAGAACATGAAACTGTCGTCAAAAGTATTAGGTAGTATTTCAGACAGTGCTCTGGTAATTTTAAGTAGACCTTGAGAAGAAGCATCCCAGATCAGTTGTTCTTATAACTAAAACTACAGACACGGTGACGGACTGAGACGTTCCATCTTACGTCTGATTTCGTTCCACCCACCGTCAATTCTAAGTGATCACAGCTTAATGATAGTAGTAGTGGTAATAGTAGTAGTAGTGGTAGTAGTAGTGTCAGTAGTGATTGACGGTAAGGACTTTTCGTATAGATCTAGATACTGTATGACTTAAGGATGTAAGAGACATAAACTGGTGACCCTGTACAATCGTGAGACTTAGAGATAAAAAGAAAATTTTATTTTTCACGATTGACCAAGACGACTATAAATCATTTTGGAGACCCGTTAAAAAAAATATTTCTGTTAATAGGAACGGATTGGTTTATAGGAATAAAAACTGACACCATTTAATACGTAGAGATAAACAATAACTTGAAAGATCTTACATAGATCCTATAAATCACAGTACATTCATGTCGAAACAATACAAAAGTTCATATAATGGTGGAACAATTTTGTGTCAAATGGTATTCCGTTTTAAGTTATAAATCACAGAGGAATTTCACGTAGGTTGTATGAAATTAATGTCTTCGTTGGTTTTATAAAGTAACATCTGTGTAAACGGATGTATGACAAAGGTACCGTATTGAGGTTCTTACTGTTTTATCGTAGTAAGATAAGTAAATACGAAAGTTGTTTATAAATAAGTCAACGAGGACACCATCTGTGTGACGATACAAGAATCCGTGTCATTATATCTCAGAATGTCAGCACATATATTTATGTATCTAAAGTTCTCATACTAGTACACGAAAAAGGACATCACCTTTTGACAAAAAATACACGAAGTATGGAGTATGTAAAAAGAATGTTCCTATTAGACTTGTTGTTATTGTTTCGTTTACACAATGAAGACCTTATGATGACTGTTAGTTGTCTTCCAATCTAGGACTCGCAATATACTGAAAGTGTTAGATGTATGAGTTGGTGTAACGTGTCCTGATTTGTATCCTCATGAGGTTTTATGATAGTAAACGATTTAACTTAATTTCTTCATTCTGTTTCAGGGAAACGAAAAATTCGTTAAACTTATAAAAGAAAATATTTCGGTAAAACTTGTAAACAACAACAAGTTAGCGAGTCAGTACAGGCTGAGAAACGTTGGGATACCTGTGGTCCGAAGGAACAGGAAGTGGTAGAGGGTCTCGAACGAGTTTGAGTACAGGAAGTTCAGTCATTACGGTAGGTTAGTAGAGTAGGAGACAACAGGGGAAGAGGAGGGTGGAAGTCAGAAAGGGTCGTAGTCCTAGAAAAGATTACTCAGCCGAAAAACGTAGTCCACCGGTTTCATAACTTTGAAGTTGAAGTCTTAGTCAGAAAGGTTAAAATTTTCATCTGAAGTAAATTTTTACATCTTTTAAAAATGTTGATTACATAAATTAAATTGTAATCTGTAAAAACTTTACACACGACATACGTTCCGACTAATAGGACTTCGGAAGGGTTGTAGGTATCTATGTTGGTCGGTTTAGTTTGGAGGATTATAGACGTTTTATATGTGAGTAGAAAGTTCCGACGATTTTTAAATAAAAGGGATGAGTTGACGACTATAAAAGGAGGACGTGTTAACTGACGGGTGATACAAAATTATAAATAAAAAATTACTCCACATCAACTGGATATTGTATTCAAAGTCCACATGTTGTGTCACCGAGTTTTAAAAATTTCTGACGAGGTAGAAATCAATAATGAGAACATCGAATAAATAAAATATATATCATCAAAAGAGGGATGGAGACACTTTTCCATCCCTCGAAAGGGGAGGAGTGACTTTTAGTGCAAAACAGAGATATAGACACTCTGACAAATAAAAAAGAATATAATTGATCAAACAAAATAAAAACTCTAAGGTGTATATTCACTATTGTATATCATATATTTTAAAAAGAGACATACTGAATAAAGTGATTCTTATTACGGGAGATTCAACTAGGTACGACAACGTTTAACTGACAGTTGATAAAACAAAGGGGTGACATAGAAGAAAAGTAAAATATACTTTTGTTACCGTAGTAAATTACTACTATTTTTATTCTTACTTTACTTTACTTACTTACTTTTTATTATGAAATTTTTCTTACACCTATCTATCTAGACTTATAGAAACGACACGTCGTCTTTAATTGTGTTGTAACATTTACTTTCTATGAAGTTAAATTTTTTTTAATTTTATGTCACTCAAACATACCAAACCTTTCATCTTAAACATGTCAGTCAATAATCATTTCCAATAAAAAACGTTTACTATATTTAAATTAAGTTTGACTGAACCGGTATAGTGACAATTTACATCTCTGTAAGAAGTCTGTATCGACTTAGGTCTACAAGGTCGTTTAAATAGTTCTTTATACACGACTGAGATAAGAATTGTTGTGAAAAAGGGTATCATCGGGACGTTGAACTCCAGATGTAAGGTGTCTGCATTGTGAAGGTGTCATAATTTGGAGAAACGTTACAGGTCGTTCTCAATTTCCTAAATTAGAATAAGGGTTTGAATTCCTGATTTCTTGACTAAGGGTTTGAATTCTGTAGTTTAATCCTCCACCAGGATTCTACCGTCTCCTCATCCTACCCCTCTGGCGAAAGAGGGGGTGTTTAAGTAGGTTTCTTGTAAATTTGCGACTCATTTAAGGTGTTTTGTTGAAGATTTACGGCCGTCTCCTGTAGTTCGTGGGTCTTTTCGTCAGGTAACAGAAGTTTTCCTCCATCCCTTTTTATATTTTCTGTTTTTCTCTCTGTTTCTCCTCCCTGCCTCGAGGTAGGGTCCTTCCTTCAGAATTTTCATCTCTTCAAAGGTTTGTGGTCAGACCGCTCGGAACCTTGGTGTCTCCCGTTGTATTGACCGTCCTTTTTATTTATTTATTAATTTGGGGTGTCTAATACACGGGTTGCCATTGAGGGAGTCGTGTCTTCGTCGTGTCAACGGACGTGGGCGGTGATCGTTGACCCCCGACCCGTCCCTCCGCGCCCGACGTAACGAATCTCACTCCTGGTCCGGACTTACGGGGTTCCCGTTAGACTCCCGTGATAGAACCCGATCGTTTGGTCTGACACCCTATCGATGGTGCACTTTTCGGGATTGGATTCTGTGGTGGTCCGGACGAGTGTCTTGTTTCCTGACTTGTCTCGATCGACCGACGTGTGGTAAGGGGAGACCACTGTCCGTCGGTCTCGGCCTTCCCCCGTTAGTGTCGGGGTCTCTCCGTAATAGATGGTTTGACGTTCGTCCGAAGAAACGATTGATTCTGAAGAACCCTAAGATCTGCCAGTTGTAGACGGACTCTTCCACGTGGCCAACATGTGGGTCTTTTGGCTCACCGTCCCTGCCCCCTCCACTATTCAACGTCGCTGGAACGATTGGTTTGTGGACTAGTGGACTCGACGAATCTGGACCCTTCCCGTGTTTTGCGTCCGGGTTGACTCAGACGCGAAGACTCCTGTTGGGCTCACGGACTTGGACTCGCCGAATCTGGACCCTCCACGTACGTCCGGTCCCGACCGGAACCTGTCAAGGGTCGCCTCGTTAGATCCGGGACTCGTCACACCCGTCCCTCCCGTGTGCGCGGCACTCGCCCCCGTCCGGGTCACACCGACTCTGTGACGCTCGTGTGTGGTCACAATAAACAAACGTCGTAGGGAGGGAGGGGTGTCGCGTTGACTTGTTCACTCGGAATTTTTCGCAGGTGGTGGCGGGGGACCACAGTCCCGGCTTTAGTCTGTGACTTCTCTTGTCGTTTGTCTCCTTCGATTTTATCTCCTTTACTGGAACTTTAACTGTCCACGTTATCTAATTTTGGGACATCAATCATGGCTTATGTATCCTTCCCCGGATATCTAGAGCTCTTTATATTCGACCCGGTTACTTGATAGGCTTATACTTGACTGGGGTGTGACAGGTGTTGTTGTGGTCTCTTTCAGGACCTATATAAAAACGGTAAAAATGATAGTAGAAAATAAAAAAAATTAAAAAAGAATTAAAAATTCAGGAGATAATGAGGAAATTAAAAGTAAAAATATTGGATGATAATGAAACGTTTTTTTTTTTTTTTGTCTCGCTCTCTGGGATAAAAAATTTCGTTTGAAGTATATATATATAAAAAATTTGGAAATACTGAAACAAAAAAATAAAGAAAAGAAATTATAACATAAAAACTTTTAGGTTGGAGATGAGATCTGAAAATTAGAAACGAAAACCATAAACAATAGTTAAAACATGGAAATTCTTGGGTTAGAAGTCATGGGTAAAAATGAACCCTCGCTCTAATGACCGAATTGACGAGAGAGGGGGAAACCTAAGAGGAAAAAGAGGTGGTCCAACGGAGATAGAGGAGGGAGGTGGAAGAGAAGAGACGGGTTGAGACACTTAGAGAAACACACAAGGTCTACCACCTCTTGTGAATCCCTTGTCCAATGACCGGCCTAGAGAGAGAGAGAGGGAAAGTAAAGGGAGAAAATAGGAGGACCGGTGGAGACAGAGGAAGGAGGGAGAAGAGAAGAGACATATTGAGACACTTGTAGAGACGCACCAGGTCTGACACCTCTCGTATATTCCTTCACTAATGACCGATCGAACGAGAGCGGAGAAAACCAAGGTGGAGTAGAGTATACCCAGTGGAGATTGAGGGAAGATGGAGAAGAGAAGAGGTACATTGAGACACTTGGAGAGACCCACAGGGAGAGACACCTCTTTGTAAAGTAGAAATTGGATCTACAAAATAGTTACCATGACATATCTACCTCTTCAGAACTCCGATGACATTTTTATTCTGACTTTTGGTCTTTGTCCTCCGAATTCAGGTTTAGGACTCTTGTGGTCTCTTAAGGACTGAGGCCCCTTGTAATTAGTTGTCCTCGAGTAGTTTACGAAGGTATAGATGTGACTTTGTTTCGTGGTGGGTTCCCGGTTGTTCAAGGTCTTGTTCTGTATGGTACGTTTAAGAGATCGTTGTGTCCTTGTGTCGGGATTCGAAGTTTTGTGTCGGATGGGTTTCAGTGAAGTTTGCATAACTGTAGAGTATTGAGTAATGATCTGTGAAGTAACGTGAGGTCTCTCTTCTTTAGGTCGAGGTGGGTGGTCTTGTGCCTGTGTTCGAAGGGATTGGTTCTTTGGAACTGTTCGGTGTGGTATGTTACGGTGGGTGTCGTTCCTTTGAGGTGTTATTTCTCTTGAGGTGTTTGACGGTCTTATGTCTTTCCGGTGGGGTTTGTGTCGTTATATTTGTTCTACTTCTCTGTCTCCTTATGGGTGGTCCATTTCCTTGTCCTCTTTATGGGTGGTTTGGTTTGTTTTCTCCTTCTCTATCCCTTAGATGGACTATTTCTTAAGACTTATTACTATCATTTTCACTAGGTTTTAGAACTTTAGTTTTACCTTAGTGTCTATTTATCGGACCTCTGTTCCTGACTCTTCTACGTTCTTTCCAAATTGTTCCTGAATCCTCTTTATTTTTTCTCAGTTATATATTACTTATTACGTCATTTACTCTAGTTTTTGTGAGACCTCCCTTGTTTATTATCTTATTACCTCCGTCTTCTATCCTAATCACTTCATCTTTTATCTTACCGTCTTTATTTACTTAGTCTCTCCTTTTGTCTTTTTGCTTAATTTTCGTTACTCCTGTTAGAGTCTCGGGAGACCCTGTTACAATTTACGGGGTTGTAAGCTTAGTATCCTCAGGGTCTTCTTCTTCTGTTTTTCTTTCTGGTACTCTTTTATGAACTCCTCTATTATCAACTTTTGAAGGGAATTTACTCCTTCCTTTATTAGTGGGTTCAGGTTCTTTGGGTATCTCAGGGTTTGTCCTATTTGTGTTCCACTTTGTGGGGTTCTGTGTATAATTAGTTTAATTGTTTCTAGTTTGTGTTTCTTGTTTATAATTTTCGTCGTTCCCTTTTTGTTGTTTATTGTGTGTTCCCCTAAGAGTATTCCTATTGTCGACTAGAAAGTTATCTTTGAGAAGTCCGGTCCTCCCTTACCGTCCTGTATGAATTTCACTACTTTTTTTATTGGATGTCGGATCTAATGACATGGGTCGTTCCTAGAATAAGTTTATGCTTCCTCTTTAGTTTTCGAAATGTCTGTTCGTTTTCGACTCTCTTAAGTCGTGGTGGTTTGGTCGAGAGGATGTACTAGAGGAGATCTGTCCTTTGTGTTTTACAGACATATTTGAGTTTGGGTTTTGTTATTTCATTTGTCGTTACCCTAGTATGAATAATTATTAACGGATTTTGTATTTACCCAACTTACGGGGTTGGTTTTCTGTTTCTGTCCGACTTACCTATATTTTTGTTCTGGGGATATATACAACGGATGTTCTCTGGGTGGAGTTTTGTTCCCTGTGTATGTCTGACTTTAACTTCCCGACCTTTTTCTATAAGGTACGTTTATCTCTGGTTTTCTTTCGTCCTCTTCGTTAAGAGTATAGTCTATTTTATCTGAAATTTTGTTTCCGACACTTTTCTCTGTTTCTTCCTATGATGCATTACTAGTTTCCTAGTTAGGTTCTTCTTCTATATTGTTAATATTTATATATACGTGGGTTATATCCTCTTGACGTTATACATTCCGTTTACGATTGTTCATACTTTCATCTTATATTGTTTTCGTGTTATTATCACCCTCTGAAATTATGGGGTGAGTATGGATACCTATCTATTGATTTGTCTTTTAATTGTTCCATTGTGTTTCAAATTTACTATGTTATCTGGTCAATCTGGATTAACTATAGATATCCTGTAAAGTGAAGTTTTGTTACTTCAAGTGGAAAAAGAGTTCGTGTGTGCCTTGGAAGAGGTCCTATTTAGTATAGGACCCGGTACTTATATCGGAAACATTTAAGTTTTTTTTTACTTTAGTAAGGTTCGTAGAAAAGACTGGTGTTACGTCATTCTAATCTAGAGTTAATGTCCTCCTNCTTCGTTAAGAGTATAGTCTATTTTATCTGAAATTTTGTTTCCGACACTTTTCTCTGTTTCTTCCTATGATGTATTACTAGTTTCCTAGTTAGGTTTTCTTCTATATTGTTAATGTTTATATATACGTGGGTTGTTTCCTCTTGACGTTATACATTCCGTTTACGATTGTTCATACTTTCCCCTTATATTGTTATCGTGTTATTATCACCCTCTGAAATTATGGGGTGAGTATGGATACCTATCTATTGATTTGTCTTTTAATTGTTCCATTGTGTTTCAAATTTACTATGTTATCTGGTCAATCTGGATTAACTATAGATATCCTGTAAAGTGAAGTTTTGTTACTTCAAGTGGAAAAAGAGTTCGTGTGTGCCTTGGAAGAGGTCCTATTTAGTATAGGACCCGGTACTTATATCGGAAACATTTAAGTTTTTTTTTACTTTAGTAAGGTTCGTAGAAAAGACTGGTGTTACGTCATTCTAATCTAGAGTTAATGTCCTCCTTTTTGATAATTTTTAAGGTTGTATACCTCCGAATTGTTGTGCGAAGACTTATTGGTTGTTTAGTGTCTTCTTTAGTTTTTTCTTTAGTTTTATACGTATCTTTACTTACTTTTACTTTTGTGTTGTTGGGTTTTGGATACCCTGTGACATTTTGGTCACGATTCCCCTTTCAAGTATCGTTATGTCCGTATGGAGTTCTTTGTTCTTTTTTCAGTTTATTTATTAGATTTAGGTGTGGATTTCGTTGATCTTTTCCTTCTTTACCTCTTGGGGTCCCAATCATCTTCCTTTCTTTAAAACTTTTAATCCCGTCTTTATTTGTGTTTTCTTTGTTCTCTGGTATCGTTTTTAGTTGTTTCGGTTTTCGACCAAGAAACTCTCCTATTTATTTTGACTGTTTGGTAATCGGTCTGAGTACTTCTTTGTTTCTCTCTTTTTAGTTTAGTTATTTTAATCTTTACTTTTACCTCTCTAGTGTTGTCTGTTGTGTCTTTATGTTTCCTAGTATTCTCTGATGATAGTGGTTAATATACGGTTATTTTACCTGTTGCATTTTCTTTACCTGTTTAAGAATCTTTTCATGCTGAAAGGTTTTGACTTGGTCCTTCTTTATCTTTTAGAATTGTCTGAGTAGTGTTCGTACCTTTAACTTTGACATTAGTCTTTAGAAGGTCGTTTGTTTTCGGGTCCAGGTCTACCGAAGTGTCGACTTAAGATGGTTTTTAAAGTTCTTCTCGATTGTGGATAGGATGAGTTTGAGAAGGTCTTTTAACGTCTCCTTCCATTTGAAGGTTTGAGTAAGATACTCCGGTGGTAGTGGGATTATGGTTTTGGACTGTTTCTACAGTGTTTTTTTCTTTTGATGTCCGGTTATAGTGACTACTTGTATCTACGTTTTTAGGAGTTGTTTTAAGATCGTTAGTCTTAGGTTGTTGTGTAATTTTTCTAGTATGTGGTACTGGTTCACCCGAAATAGGGTCCCTACGTTCCTAAGAAGTTATAGGTGTTTATTAGTTAGTTACATTATATGGTGTAATTGTTTAACCTTTTATTTTCGGTATACTAATAGAGTTATCTACGTCTCTTTCGGAAACTGTTTTAAGTTGTAAGTAAATACTATTTTTGAGAGGTCTTTCGTCCTTATCTTCCTTGTATGGAGTTGTATTATTTTCGATANGTCCGGTTATAGTGACTACTTGTATCTACGTTTTTAAGAGTTGTTTTAAGATCGTTAGTCTTAGGTTGTTGTGTAAATTTTCTAGTATGTAGTACTGGTTCACCCGAAATAGGGTCCCTACGTTCCTAAGAAGTTATAGGTGTTTATTAGTTAGTTACATTATATGGTGTAATTGTTTAATTTATTTTTGGNTTAAGTTGTAAGTAAATACTATTTTTGAGAGGTCTTTGGTCCTTATCTTCCTTGTATGGAGTTGTATTATTTTCGATATGGACTGTTTGGGTGTCGTTTGTAATAGGAGTTACCACTTTTTAACTTTCGCAAAGGGGATTTCAGTCCTTGTTCTGTTCCCACAGGTGAAAGTGGCGATGATAAGTTGTATCAAGACCTTCAAAACCGGTGTCGTTAGTCTCGTCTTTTTCTTTATTTTCCTTAGGTTTAACCTTTTCTTCTTCATTTTGAGAGTGACAAACGTCTACTGTACTAGGAGATGCATCTTTTGGGATTTCTGAGGTGGCCTTTTAATGATCTCGATTAGTTGATTATACCATTTCAACGTCCTATATTTTAGTTGTGTGTCTTTAGGGGACGTAAGGATATGTGATTATTACTCTTTTATATTTCTCTTTAAATCCTTTGTTAAGGTAGGTGGTGACGTTGCTTTTCTTATTTTATGAATCCTTATATAGATGGATTTCTTTGATTTCTGGATATATATCTTTTGATATTTTGTGACCACTTAGTATCTCCTAGGACGACACTAAATACAGACTCTCACAAAACGGATACAAGAGGAGATCCTCAAAATATCAAAGACCAGAATCCAAATCTAGAAGTTAGGTAAAACTCAAATAAAAACACACTCCACAATCTTTCACTAGATCAAAGTAAGAAAATGTTCACCAATTGGTCAAAAGGGTCGTGGTGAACAATTTCTCTAACAGAAATGAGGTATAAGAACGGAGGAAACAGTTTCTATTCCACAGGTATACACACACCTAAATAGAGACCCGAAAGGTAAAACAAGGTCACTAGATATACAGACAGAAACACGGTCATGGTATGACAAAACTACTGACACCGAAACATCATCTCGGACTTCAGTCCGTTCAACTAAGGAGGTCAAGGTAAGAANTTGATATTTTGAGGATCTCCTCTTGTATCCGAAGCTCCAAAAAACATAAAGGTATGTTTAGAACTTTAATAAAGGTGGAGGGTCTTAAGACCTTTATTTTCGTTTTTATTTGTTTACCCTAGATTGATTTTAATTTTCGAAGACGTGTTGTTTCCTTTCATATTCGTTCCACTTTTCTATCGGAAGACTTACCCCCTTTTATTATCGTTTACTTTGTTGACTGTTTGTTGATTAGAGTTTTTATATGTTCGTTGAATACGTCGAGTTAAGGTCTTTTTATTTGCTGGGTTAGTTTTTTACCCGGTTTCTTGATTTATCTGTAAAGAGGTTTCTTCTGTATGCCTACCGATTGTTTGTGTACTTTTCTACGAGTTGTAGTGAGTAATAATCTCTTTACGTTTAGTTTTGGTGTTACTCCATGGTGAAGTGTGGTCAGTCTTACCGACGCTAGGTTTTTAGACGTTCGTTATTTACGACCTCTCCCACACCTCTTTTCCCTTGGGAGGATGTGACAACCACCCTTACGTTTGATCATGTCGGTGATACCTCTTGTCACACCTCTAAGGAATTTTTTAACGTTTATCTTGATGGAATACTGGGTCGTTAGGGTGAAGACCCGTATGTGTGGTTCCTTTGGTCTTAACTTTCTCTGTGTACAAGTAGCGTCGTGACAAATATTATCGGTCCTGTACCTTTGTTGGATCTACAGGTAGTCGTCTACTTACCTACCTATTCTTTCGACACCATGTATATGTGTTACCTCATAATGAGTCGACAATTTTTCTTAAGTAAACTTAGTCAAGACTACTCTACCTACTTCTCGGCTAATATGTCTCACTTCATTCGGTCTTTCTTTTTGTGGTTATGTCATATGATTGTGTATATATACCTTAAATCCTTCTACCGTTACTGCTGGGACATACGTTCTGTCCTTTTTTCTGTGTCTACACATATTGCCTGAAAACCTGAGTCTCCCTCTCCCTCTCCCACCCTACTAAACCCTCTTACCGTAAGATTGTACATATGATAGTACATTCTTAGCTTAGTGGTCAGATACAGACTGCGTCCTATGTCATACGAACCCCGACCATGTACCCCTACTGGGTCTCTCTACAATACCCCTCCCTCCACCCTCCCCCCAAGTACAAACCCTTGCGTACATTCTTAATTNTAGGTTAGGGATAGTTTAACGGTTACCATGAAACTCGATCTTGTTTATTAAAGTGTTAAACATACCTTTATGTTTTTTTGAGTTTATCGGTTTCGTCGGAACTCTTTCTTCTTACCTTGACCTCCTTAGTTGGACGGACTGAAGTCCGAGATGATGTTTCGGTGTCAGTAGTTCTGTCATACCATGACCGTGTTTCTGTCTGTATATCTAGTTACCTTGTTTTATCTTTCGGGTCTCTATTTAGGTGTGTGTATACCTGTGGAATAGAAACTGTTTCCTCCGTTCTTATATGTTACCTCATTTCTGTTAGAGAAATTGTTCACCACGACCCTTTTGACCAGTTGGTGAACATTTTCTTACTTTGATCTAGTGAAAGATNATTGTTCACCACGACCCTTTTGACCAGTTGGTGAACATTTTCTTACTTTGATCTTGTGAAAGATTGTGGTATGTGTTTTTATTTGAGTTTTACCTAATTTCTAGATTTGGATTCTGGTCTTTGATATTTTAAGGATCTCCTTTTGTATCTGTTTTGTGAGGGACTGTATTAAGTGTCGTCCTAGGAGATACTGGGTGGAGGGTCTTATAACCTTTATTTTCGTTTTTATTTGTTTACCCTAGATTAATTTTAATTTTCGAAGACGTGTTGTTTCCTTTTATATTCGTTCCACTTTTCTGTCGGAAGACTTACCCTCTTTTATTATCGTTTACTTCGTTGACTGTTTCTTGATTAGAGTTTTTATATGTTGGTTGAGACCGTCGAGTTAAGGTCTTTTTATTTACTAGGTTAGTTTTTTACCCGGTTTCTTGATTTATCTGTAAAGAGGTTTCTTCTGTATGCCTACCGATTGTTTGTGTACTTTTCTACGAGTTGTAGTGAGTAATAGTCTCTTTACGTTTAGTTTTGGTGTTACTCCATGGTAAAGTGTGGTCAGTCTTACCGATGCTAGGTTTTCAGATGTTCGTTATTTACGACCTCTCCTACACCTCTTTTCCCTTGGGAGAATGTGACAACCACCCTTACGTTTGATCATGTCGGTGATACCTCTTGTCACACCTCTAAGAAATTTTTTCACCTTTATCTTTACGGAAAACTGGGTCGTTAGGGTGACGACCCGTGTGTGTGACTCCTTTGGTCTTGACTTTCTCTGTGCACATGGGGTTACAAGTAACGTCGTGACAAATATTATCCTGTACCTTCGTTGGATCTACAGGTAGTCGTCTACTTACCTATTCTTTCGACACCATGTATATGTGTTACCTCATAATGTAATTTTTCTTATGTTTCGTTAATTTTTCTTATGTAAACTTAGTCAAGATTGGTCCACCCACTTTGACCTCGGATAATATGTCTCACTTCATTCGGTCTTTCTTTTTGTGGTTATGTCATACGACGACGACGACGATTCAGTGAAGTCAGCGCAGGCTGAGACACACTGGGGTATCTACCGTCGGGTGGTCCGAGGCGACAGGGACCCTAAGAGGTCCGTTCTTGTGACCTCACCCAACGGTAAAGGAAGAGGTTACGTACTTTCGCTTTTCACTCTCACTTCTACGAGTCAGCACAGGCTGAGAATCGCTTGGGTACCTGACGTCGGGTGGTCCGAGGAGGTAGGTACCCTAAAAGGTCCGTTCTCATGACCTCACCCTACGGTAACGGAAGAGGTATATGATTGCGCATATATACCTTAAATCTTTCTACCATTACTATTGGAACATACGCTCTGTCGTTTTCTCTGTGTCTACATATCTTGTCAGAAAACCTGAGACACCCTCTCCCTCTCCCACCCTACTAAACCCTCTTACCGTAACTTTGTATATATTATAGTATATACTTTACTTAGCGGTCAGGTCCAAACTACGCACTATGACCTACGAACCCCGACCACGTGACCCTACTGGGTCTCCCTACCATACCCCTCCCTTCTCCTTCCCCTCAAGTCCTACCCCTTGTACACATGTGGACACCGTCTAATTACAACTATATACCGTTTTAGTCATGTTTTAAATTTCATTAATCGGAGGTTAATTGTATTTACTTAAATATATTTTTTATAAAATTTCTTTTTTTATTTTGTAGTTTAAGATCGATTTTGACTCAAAATACTTATAAGATCCCTAAACTACTCACAATAGACTCTCATTTCCACCTTTAGATCCTCGACAGGGTTTTTTATCCTCTGTGTCTCCGACTAGTCCGTTTTATTGGTGTCACGTGATGTGGAGTGTATTTTATATGACATCTACCTATAAGAAAAAATTGTTTCCAAAAGTACAATTTCATGTTTTACCTCGGGTATTTCATTTTCCTGTGTAGTAGTTAGTAAATGTCTTTGAAAAGTGTAAAGTCTAGAAGTCTTTGGGTGAAAGGGAAGTCAATGTTTAAGTATAGTTGTCTCACTTAATGTAGAAAACTTCAGAATCAAAGGGACGAGATAACTGATTTTTTCTACTTTATTGAGTATACTTTATCTGAAAGAGAGAGGTAGAAAGATATGATATATAGAGATATACGTATCTCTAGTATTTATACTACGTGAACTCAAGAACAGTCACACGGGTAATTCCTGTTACTCATATATGCCATGGTGAAGTTCCTCGAGTCATTTAGATGACTTGAAAAGTGAACCGGATTAATTAAAAGATAACGAGTGAAGGAGTCACACAAAGGTTCTCACCTATACACACGTCCATCTCAGAAATGTACACAGTTGTAAAGGAGACTGTTGAGGAAACACACCTTTAACGAAATATTGATATCCATAAAGGAGGAGGAGACAAGAGGAAAGTACATAGAAGTTAGAGAGGGAGATGTCCTCGAGACGTGATGTAAAAGTTTCTATAAGAATTTATAACCGGTCTTAAACATTTACCTGAGGTTAAGTCGGGAGGAAGAAGTATTTGAGCGACAAAAGAAAGAAGAAGAGGGTTGGTAGTTCTAAGAATCTCTATTAAAAGAGAGTCCCACAGATAATAGGTGATGGTGGTAAGTAAAATTTTTATATTGAATGTTAGACTGAAAATCCCGGTGGACAAGATGACGTCGACTGACGTTAAAATAATTAATTGTAACTAATGTTCATTGAATATACGTCTCATGTAGTACTCTTTGTGACCTGACCTTCTTTGTGTTCGACCTTAGTTCTAACGGTCCTCTTTAATAGTCATTGGAGTCTATACGTCTACTGTGGTGGGAATATCGTCTTTCACTTTTCCTTGATTTTTCGAAGAACTACTTTCACTTTCTCCTCTCACTTTGGCAACCGAATTTCGAGTTGTAAGTCTTTTGCTTCTAGTACCGTAGGCCAGGGTAGTGAAGTACCCTTTATCTACCCCCTTGTCACCTTTGTCACAGTCTGAAATAAAAACCCCCGAGGTTTTAGTGACGTCTATCAATAACGTCGGTACTTTAATTTCTGAGAATGAGGAACCTTCTTTTCAATACTGGTTGGATCTATCGTATAAGTTTTCGTGTCTGTCATGTAACGGTGGATTCCAGGCAGATCAGTTCCGATACCAAAAAGGTCACCAGTACATACCTACACTCTCAACCTGACACTTCTTCCGATTCACGGTGTCTTAACTACGAAAACTTGACACCACAACCTCTTCTGAGAACTCTCAGGGAACCTGACGTTCCTCTAGGTTGGTTAGGTAAGACTTCCTCTAGTCGGGACCCTAAAGAAACCTTCCTTACTACGATTTCGACTTTGAGGTCATGAAACCGGTGGAGTACTCTGTTCCACTGAGTAACCTTTTCTGAGACTACGACCCTCCCAAACCCCCGTCCTCCTCTTCCCCTGCTGGCTCCTACTCTACCGACCTATCGTAGTGACTGAGCTACCTACACTCAGACTCACTTGAGGCCCTTAACCACTACCTGTCCCTCCGGACCGCATGACGCTAAGTATCCCAGTGTTTCTCAGCCTGTGCTGACTCGTTGACTTGACTTGACTTGNAACCTTCCTTACTACGATTTCGACTTAGACGTTATGAAACCGGTGGAGTACTCTGTTCCACTGAGTAACCTTTTCTGAGACTACGACCCTCCCAAACCCCCGTCCTCCTCTTCCCCTGCTGGCTCCTACTCTACCGACCTATCGTAGTGACTGAGCTACCTACACTCAGACTCACTTGAGGCCCTTAACCACTACCTGTCCCTCCGGACCGCATGACGCTAAGTATCCCAGTGTTTCTCAGCCTGTGCTGACTCGTTGACTTGACTTGACTTGTTCATGGGTTCATATTACGGAAGTAGAAACAGTATTACATTACAATATTGTTAATGTTGTTCTCGTTGAGAATAATTTTGTGTCTGAAACCCGTGGTACGATATAAAAATATCCTTAATACATCCACAGAGAAAAATAAAAGTGATATAGAGAATCTCTACCCGTGATAAAAAATGAGAAGTGTCTCTTGTATATGGTCCTCAAACTTTATTTGACGGGTTCTCGTGGAAGAAAGAATTACAGAAAGGTTAGTGGAGAGATCAAGATAGGAAGATTTCTCCAATATTAGAGTCTTTACCAGTTACTATTGTTTAGTGGTTCACACTACGAATAAGAAACAGGGTTCGAGGAATGAAAATTTATGATTGTCGTTACAGTCTAACATATACAATCCTTTCTGTTAGAGCTAATGTACCGGAGAAGAGGATCTAAGCACTGTACACATAACGTCCCCGGTAAAGAATGTACAAAACAATATTGGTCGATGTTCGTGTTACAGATTGTGTATCGTCAGAGAGTTTCTTAAACATTTCCTTCTTTCATTTAGTTCTGAAACACATCGTATAGTATGTCGTCCTAACCAAGGGTTATATATTTCGAAATCTACAGACATTTCCAAAATATCAAAATCTCGATAAAGACCAAGAAGGTAAGTGGAAGATGTCACCGGTATACCACTAAATAGGTTGTCTAAGTCCACACGTTGATTCATACCACTATAGACAAAATATATGTGCCATTGAACAAAATTTTTTTTGCATCACGTTTAGAACACCATCAGAAGGTGGTCGTAAGACGATTCCAGTTTCACCGTAAAACCCTTTAGGATACTTCTTTTAATATGTCCTAATTTACTACTCCCCTCTATGAGAGGGACCGTTGACGACATGAAATTTTTACTGTAGATCAAAGTCAAAGTAGGTAGAGTAGTCTTGACTAAGTTTACTTAAGAAAAATTGCCGACTCATTATGAGGTAACACATATACATGGTGTCGAAAGAATAGGTAAGTAGACGACTACCTGTAGATCCAACAAAGGTACAGGACCGATAATATGTCTCACTTCATTCGGTCTTTCTTTTTGTGGTTATGTCATATGATTGTGTATATATACCTTAAATCCTTCTACCGTTACTGCTGGCCAGTATTCCATCAAGATAAACGTTAAAAAATTCCTTAGAGGTGTGACAAGAGGTATCACCGACATGATCAAACGTAAGGGTGGTTGTCACATCCTCCCAAGGGAAAAGAGGTGTGGGAGAGGTCGTAAATAACGAACGTCTAAAAACCTAGNCTCTTACCCTTAAGATTGTACATATGACAGTACATTCTTAACTTAGCGGTCAGGTACAGACTGCATCCCACGTCGAACGAACCCCGACCACGTACCCCTACTGGGTCTCTCTACAACACCCCTCCCTCCACCCTCCCCCCAAGTACAAACCCTTGCGTACATTCTTAATTTCTAAAATTTTAAATTTTTTTTAATTTTTAATTTTTTTTTACTGTAGATTAAACGTTAGAGAACCTATTGGTTTTGTGGTCATTCTCAACCTTATACGACATTCTGAATTTCATTAACACAAGTACAGTCCCTACACCGAGTGATGATTCTAGAAGGATGACAAAACAAGAGAATGAGGGACTAAATGACATAGTCAAATAGTCCATGTGAATCCTCGGGCTAGAACGAAAGGTGAATTTTGTATGTCGTTCAGAAGTGTGAGTCTCCTTTCTTGGAATGTTAAACGTGAAAGGTAATTAGGTCACAATGGAACTAAACCAAATCTAAGTATTTAGTTTGTCTTCAGTTCTCGTTTTCCCTTTCCTTTCCTTAGTCTTTGTCAAAGTGTGACTTGAAGATTCTATGAAACATGAAAAACACCTCACAACTTTAGTGACATTGTTTCAGTGTAAGGAGATGTCGGACTGTCTCCGGAATGGATCGATTCGTAAAAACTGTTGGTGTCCAAAGTAAAAGTACCATGACACAACTATACAGAGTAATCCGAAGTCCATGGACGAGATAATTTTAAGTATAAACGAAGACGAATCTTTCTTTTTACGCAATTCTTTTCCTTGAAAGTCAATACGATACTTTGATACCGATTTAGAGTTCCTATATGATAATAAGTACTAATTGAGTACACATATGTCAAATTAACTCCACATACAGAAATGGGACTTAAATGTTTCAGGTAAAACCCCGGGTGGGAGTAATAACTCCATTTTCGTTCTCTTTAGTGATGTACATATGTGACGACTTATTTGTTTGTGGAGAAACATTTAATAAGGATTTGTCTAGACTGAAGGCCAGGAGTACAAGTGGAAGATGTAATCTTTATGCTGAGTGTATGATTCGTAACTGTTCACACATCGGTTACACTACTATGTGCATTAAGATTATCCATAAGACCAGAGACTTTACAACACTTACTTCGTTCCTTAAATATAAAAGAAATAATTCGTCGACGTATCCGTGAACGAAAAATTCAAAGTTGGAATCGTCAAGAATTTTTTTATTATCAGAAGAGGTAGATTGATGACATCTGAAAACAAAGGGTATTGAAAGGACACTACGAGACTACGAAAGTCAACATCTCCTGTCCCGGTATTCAATAACTTAACCGTGTTCGAAATACTACAAAGGAGTCTTGTGATCTTCACATGTTGAAGGTTGGTTAATCGTCCTATGACTCATGTGACGTGACGTCGTCAACTGGTGTCACACTTCTAAGAAGGTGACAGGTTACCTTAATTTCATAACAACCTTTCAACTCGTTATATGCATAATTTTCCTTCGAATCGTTGTTGTCATCCGTTGTCCAATTCAAGACTCTTCACTATCCCTCTCAATCGGGATACACAGACTCAAAATAAGTCAGTCGACACAGGTTGAGATACGTTGATGTACCTCATCTCGGGTGGTCCGAGGAGAAAGGTACCCCAAGAGGTCCGTTCTTATGACCTCACCCAACGGTAAGGGAGAAGGTCCCCTAGAAGGGTTGGGTCCCTAGTTTGGGTCCAGAGGACGTAACGTCCGCCTGAGATGACAAACTCTGGGATGCCTTCGTATTTCATTCAGGTAAAATTCGATTCTTTTTCTTTCTCGCTCGGTCAAAACTTATATGTCACTGATCTTTGTCCCAGGTCTTACGTCAAACCACCTGCCCAGTCTAGCGCTAATTCGTTTTCCTTATCTCGTAGTGTCCAAGTGACTTCTCACACTTGTTTCCTTTCTCTACCTCTTTTGTTGAGGTTGTCGAGTAAAATAACTCATAACTGAGACACATGTCATAATTTACAAAACATACATTTGAATAAGTATTTCTTCAATCTCCACATGAATCTCTTCGACACTCGTCAGTTATTGCACTGGGTCCAAATGAAGACCAAGACTGTGACACTAGACGGTACGATTCTAGAAGGAGGGGTACGTGGAGTGAAAGAAGAGAATCGTTTGGTTGTCATGGGTGACTCGTCAGAACTTCAAAGAAGGACGGGGTTTAAATACACTTTTCCAGTTGTATCCTTTTACTAATTATAGTCTTACCTTTACTTGACTTTTATTAACGATCTGAACCCCCAAAATCGAGTCTCTGTGATCCTAGTAAATCAACAATTTATGACGCAAGTTCCGTAAAACGGTTCGATAGAGTAAAAAATATGTAAACTTAAAGTATTTTTGGTTCCAGGACTGGTTGTGAAAAAATACTAAAATGTATTCCTATTGAGTAAGTATACGGATACCCTTTATCCATCCATTACGTTTACTTAATTAATGTAGGGTAGATTTGTCCCATCACCCATGGACAGGGACTTCGACAAACAAGACTCCCTTACTGTAATACAGTAGGACCACCAAGTCTGTCATTTATTAGACGGACACTACACCCTCTAGCCCCAAGTTAGGGACTCAACCCTTCTAAGGGGACTTATTCCCTTACCATTGGGTGCGGGCATAAGAACGGACCTCTTAAACTACCTGTTTCCTCGGACCACCCGATATCGGGTATCCAACGTCTCAGCCTGTGAGTGAACGTCAGTAAATCCCTCCTAAGTCTTCCTTCTTTTGGTATTAGTACTAATTGGACAAGCGTAAAAGATACAAGAGAAAGTCCGCGAATAGAATATGGTAGTGTACTGAGTAACGACCTGTATATAGAGAACAAAGGATAAAGTCCATTCTTTTTGAACTTCGACTTTCTTCGATTCATTAAGTGGGTTAAAAATGATCGTGATTCTTTCCCTCTTCTACTACTGTCAAAAGTTTGAGTTCTATTAGATTGACATTTCGGGAAGGGGGGGGGTTGAATAGGGGTTATAGGTCACAACGGACCACTCTGTTGTTTCGTAACTTGTATGATCCACTTTATATTGTAAACCGAAAATAACTTAATTTAAAAACTTAATTTAGACCGTCAGATCCAAGTACAGTTTCTTTACCTTTATTATATTTATTTACTGTAATTTCGACTCTCCGTCGTTACCCTTATTTATTTGGTATTAAGACCCGAGGGACTCCACCCTTTTGACAGTAAGTACCCGTGACACGTTAAATTTTAGGTTAGTCCTAGATGGAGTATATGAAGGTTATCGAAAAAGATGAATCTACGTTAGTAAATAGACGAGAATGGAATCATGGTAAGTCGAACCGAGTACGTAAAGAGATACTTCGTAGACCAACCAATTCTTACCACAAAGTCGGAGTTCCAATGGAAAAAACGACATAAATCATAGTTGAAGAGACGTTATATTATGAACGTATAAAAAATGCGAAACAAGATAAATGGACCGAAGGACCGGGTGACTTGCATAAACAAGGCCAAGTGCGTTTGGAAAGGTGGTACGACCTCCGGGAAGAGGTAGAGTAGGTACCCGTGAGTATGTTGAACGTACGTTAGTCACCCGTCAGGTTTCCCTTCAGGTGGAGATCCGTCGAGGTTTCACAGACATCGTACTTAGTAACTGAAACTGTTCCATTTGTCAAAATATAAATTCTGTATAACCCTTGTTAAAGGTCTCCGAAATGTCATAAATTTTGGTCCGGTGGGTAATTTGTGGAAACTATCAGACGAAAACCCTCGACTAAAAGTCCTGACATTGTTGAAATATTAGACTTGTTGAAATTAGTTCTGAGAAAGGAACCGTCTACGGTAGAAAAATATACTCCGTGATAATATATGGATAAAATATATCTACGGTTAAAATATGATCCTAGAAGACTGTCAGACAACTCCCAAAACGGGAAACAAACTAGGGGTCACTAAAGAGAAAGGACTCAACGACATCTAATTATATATTGTCGACAAACAGATAGTACACCTTGAGTATATTAATTCCGAAATCGGGAGATGTGGGAAGTAAAAGTTTGGACGTGGTACAATTGTACAAGACGTCAACCTTCTTTCAAAGAAGTGGTAATGCAGAACACGTACGAGATTTTATTTCTAGATGAATTACCTGTTTAGATAGGGTACCGGGTATTTATAATTATACTTAAGGTAATCAATCTCGTTTTACATGAGTAAACACTTACAAAAGTTTCTTATATTAACGACTAAATAAAAATGTAATCTCCTACATAAGAATCGTAAACCCTATTAAGAACGAATTTACCAATAGTCGATAAGAGAGTATTTATTTACTTATTTACTTTGAGTGTAAGGACCGGTGATCACTGTGTCCTCTTCGACTGAAGACCACGGAAGGATCTGGAACAGTGACCAACGATGGGTGAGTCGACAGGTCAATCACTCTTCTTGGGACAGTAGACTGTGTTATACAGAAACTACATTATCTTTACAGTATCTTTCTTCGGTACTTCAAGTGAACAAAGTCTTTTGTAGAGTGATGTGTATTGATTCAGTATATTTTTACCCTGTAGTTTTAGATATTGAATAACGGTTGGTTTATTAAGTTGGTAAGTGTTTATTTAGAGTCACCTGTTAAATAGTCAAATTATGTCGATCCCAGTATAACCTTATCGTCGAAGTTTAACCACATAAGGAGAATGACTTCCGAGGATTCCACTTTCATTTTATTTTTGTTTATTTCTTATTATTGACATAGGAGGAATATTTTATAACATACCTTCATCACAGGTCAATTAATAAACCACTTGTTCTTCAAATTAGAAGTAAATTTTTAAAAACTAGTAATTATTTTTGTATGTCTCTTTCAAATTTCGTAGCTTTTCACATGTAAAATCGGGTCTTAAGTCGTACCGATAAATCGTGTTCATTCAGTCAAATATAGAACACCCGAGGGACAAATTGTGTTATCGACGACGACGACGATTCAGTGAAGTCAGCACAGGCTGAGACACGTTGGGGTATCTGTCGTCGGGTGGTCCTAGGGGGTAGGGACCCTAAGAGGTCCGTTCTTGTGACCTCACCCGACGGTAAAGAAAGAGATTACGTACTTTCACTTTTCCCTTTCACTTTAGCGAGCCAACACAGACTGGGAGCCGCTGGGGTACCTGACGTCCGAAGGTCCGAGGAGGCAGGTACCCTAAAAGGTACGTTCTCATGACCTCATCCCACGGTAACGGAAGAGGTATTGTGTTATCGTCTGTAATAGTTTCTATGATGTGTTTACGTTAAATAAGTAAGTTATTATTTTAATTCTTGTGAGTTGACGGTCCGTACTCAATTGACGAAACTTCTATAATTTTATAACACTCTATATCGGGATTTAAAAGTATAAGTCCCTTAATTGTTCAGAGAGACATCTGGCAGAGACTAGAAGTAAATAAAGTCATAATACGAATGCTTATGTATCCCATGTTTGGACACCTATAAGGTTGTTGTTATTAGTGACGATTGATCAACAGTATCGATCACTTGACTAGGACTAGAATTCCTTGACATTCCGTTGTCTTATTAACTCGTAGAACAGAAAATAATAAATTTTATAGGTACGTAACAACTCATACATAATATTTGGCTTCCGACATGATACGTCGAGAGAAGGCAAATGAAGGGAACAATCGGGTCCTTAACAAGAGAATAATAGTAGTAATGAAAACAAAGTGTTCACACCGTCGAACCGGAGTCTCCCCAAGATATCGAATGTGTACGACGTCGATCGTCCCTCATCCTTGTCCAAAACTTCGATTCGTTAACAGGGATCTCGAATTCGAGAATTATGAGAAGATAAGTTTACGACCCATAATCATATGTATTTGTCCAAGTAGACTCAGTATGACGATTTTACTTGATTACCGACTAACGAGGCAGGTTTCACGTCTTTATTTGACCTACATAAGGTACATAGAAAAGAAAAGAAAAAAAACACTTCTCTAGTGGTCCTCTTTTATCGAAGGTTCTTTAGAACCCACTATACGTTTTGGTACGCACGTACGAGTCAGAGAAGTCAACTCAGGTCAAGAAACACTGGGACGCCTGACATCAATCGGTTCGAGGAGATAGGTACCCTAAGAGGTCCGTTCTTATGACCTCATCCAACGGTAAAGGAGGAGGTCCCCTAGAAGGGTTGGGTCCCTAGCTTGAGTGAAGAGGACACAGAGGACGTGCCGTCTACTTAAGAAATGGTGACTCGGTGGACTCTTCGAGTACGTTTTGGTATGAGAAATATTAAAAATTTTTTATAAAATCATACTTTTGGAGGCTGATGATGACCCATGAAAAACGTCCCATAAATCACGAATGGTTAATGAGGTACACGAAGAGATGTAAAGGGTCGAAGAGAACGTTAATAAGACCTCGGTACGTAGATCAATCAAATCGGGTACCTACGACTGTCCTTTACTGTACAAACTACAGACCCGACTCGAACAAGTAGGTAAGGAGATAAAGGGACTTCAAAAGAATCTTCGAGACACAAAGCCTTTCGTATCGATGATCCACATCTTACCGACGGGTTGTATGTGATCCCGTTCCCTTCCCATATTCTGTCGAAGGGAGCATCGACAGCCATTTCTTAGACGGACGTCATATCCTCTGGACCCAAGCTAGGGACCCAACCCTTCTAGGGGACCTCTTCCTTTACCGTTGGGTGAGGTCATAGGAACGGACCTTTTACAGTACCTGTGTCCTCGGACCACCCGAAGTCAGGTACCCCAGTGTTTCTCAGCCCGTACTGACTCGATGATTGTGAATGAAATGAATGAATTCCCAGATACACTTTGAATGACTTCATTGACCCTAAACCTCCAGTTGGATCGTATTCAATTAGACTGATTATGATCTCAAGTTAACAGGTATCCAATTTTTACCTCAACAGATCAGTAGGTACGTACGGACAAGACAGTGGAGCCTCTGTGTGACAGAACCTTCTGTCTCAGATAAAACACACAATCAGTAATCGTCCTACGGGTCATAACCGGTAATAGGTACGGTCGAATGTCGTAGTTATCACGAGACCCAAAAGTGAAGTCTCTTTAACCTTTTCTACTACGTATGGACTAATCCTTTATCCGAGTAACAATGGCGATCGGAGGTCATACACTCACCTGACTTCAGAAAGACGAGTGGCCATTACTTTCCCCACACATTATAGAGGTATCACCAGTGGTAACAGGGACACACAACACCATTCAGTATTTTTCAACGGGGCTAAAAACCGTCTTCAGGTCCTTTTGGTCCCTGTAAACGAGTCTAAGAACCGTTCCTACTGAAATACAGTTTTAAAATAGTAATTTTTTATAGTTTATTTTCAATTATGTTCTATTGTAATGGTAGTGAAGGGGAGTAAGGATCCCTTTATACACCTGAAAATTTATATAACATAAGATCTGTAATAGTGAAAGTCGTTAGACATTACTTCGATGATAAATTCATTTTAAGACATAATAGACTAAGGAGTCTACATGACGTAGTCTTAGTTTATAAATCCGTCAATTTCTTCTTTTAAATTTTGTATAGAAGACCCAAACTATGATATTGTACCCTTAAATAAACATCTTAAACTCTTTCTGGGGAGGACGTAAAAATTTTTAGGTTTAAACAGAGTGTCAATGTGTGTAGTTTGTAAAATTCTAAAGTTGAGTCTATTGAAACTTGTAAAGTCTAATAAAAAAGAGGGAGTGTGTTTATCATGTATTTCCATTTCCTTTATAATTTATGGACATCATAGACTCTAGGAGACAAAACTCTTAAATAGTAACACGGAAAGTTTTTAACAGAGGTTTAGGGTGGACGGAAGTCTCGGAGTCTTCGACCGAAAGATAAAACGATACTAATGAGTTATCTTTTATTTGTCTACCGGACTTTTTTTAGGTTTTTATGTTTATCCCATCTTTAACGGGACCCGAAAACTTGTTGTAATTTCATTCCACCCCAAAAAAGCGAAAAACCAAAACCAGGCCCCTAAGACAAACTGTTTGTTTAGAGGACTTTGTGTATGGAACTATACTCAAGTGAGAGTCGGTGGTAGTTAACACAAAAAACAAAACAAAGATAAATTTAGGTTTCTATTTCAATTTCAAAGAAAAAAAAAATTAAGACTACTCACTTACTAGTTACTAACCATGAAGTCTTCATATAATTTGACCCACAACCTCCCTCCTCCTTTAGGTACGTTCTGAAATCCTACATACTTAAGGAAATAAAGTCGTCACTTCTTGAAGTCCCGGTGATTAGAGTAATTAATTTAACGAAAGTTTATTTCCGGTCCAGGTGACTGTGGACTGTTTCTATTTAATGCGGACTCTATCTCAAGTCAAAAGGACGTATACGAACGGGAAATACACAACTGTAGGTGTATATGGTGAGAATCAATTTGTATAAAATACAAAGGTTATTGGACATAGGAGGACGAAAAAACAAACATGTTGAAATAGTCTCTTAAAGTTAATATCCTGAAACTTCTCTTTTGACTCCCCGTCTCTATAATTTACAAGGTCGGGACAGCCCCATGTCCCGTGTCGAGGTGTCCAACTTAAGACTTGTTCCGTGGGTCAGTTACCGTATTTAGTCTTTAATTTCAGTTGGAGTCGACACGGGGGGTTCGGGGTCTGAACCACCAAGACGTAGTCAGACTTGGTTCTTCGAAACTCTAGTCAGGGTGGGGACCACCCTAGTGGGTTCTCCTTCAGGGACAGAGATCAAGTATGCGTCCGTGGTAGACCAGAAACATCACGGGACCAACTAGACTTACTTTCCTCACTTCCGACGAAAACACTAAATATGTGAAAGTTTTAATTGTTAGTACCGTGGTAGGGTCGATCAAGTATTTGTGTTCGTACTTTCGGACTTGTTCATTTCAATTTAATCCACTAAAAATTTAAGGGGACTGTCAGATAGTTTTTATCTCCCTACCTGTGACCGTTCAACCGTCGATTCCGTTTGAAATCGTACCGGACCCTTCCCTTATTTTTCATCGACAATCCCGTCATCCTAAATCAAAACTGGTTCTACCGACCTACCGTAGCGGCTGAGCTACCTGCACTCAGACTCACTTGAGGTCCTCTACCACTACCTGTCCCTACGGACCGTTCGACGCTAAGTACCCTAGTGTTTCTCAAGCTGTACTGACTCGCTGACTCGACTTGACTTGGACACGAGTCTGAAGAGACTACTGAGTCTGTCATTTCTTAGACGTACGTTACTCCCTCTGGACCCAAACTAGGGACCCAACCCTTCTAGGGGACCTCTGCCCTTACCGATACGTGAGGTTATAAGAACAGACCTCTGAAGGTACCTATACCCTCGGACCACCTGACGTCAGGAACCCCAAGGTCACTCGGTACTGACTCGCTGAGTGTGAAAGTGAAAGTTAGACACGAGTTTAGGAACAAGAAAGGTGGACAATTGACATACATACACTGATAAATGATGTATGAGAAATACTGAGGTAAAGAAATTTCTATTTTACTCGTTTTCTCATGGATGAAGTCTTTCGATAAGACACTTCTAAATACAGAATCGTACAATCCACTGGGTAATCGGTTCCAATAATGTGGTCCTAGTAGTCGTGGTCCCAGTAGTAACATCGTGACATATAATTTAGGGTATTCGTGTACACTTTTTACTTATAAAAGTCCGGAGTAAGAAATAATTGAATTAGTCTTATTTACCTGGACCCTAGACCTCTAACCGTAAAAATTGTGCCTATAGTGCATTAAGATTGCCCTGGAACTTTTACTCTTGAAGTCTCTCTATCTTCGAGACGGAGTCTTTGTCTGGTAAACTTAAGTGAGGAATAAAATTGTCTACGTCTTTTTATGGGTATGACCAAATGGTTCGAAGGTTTCAGATGTGCTAATCAAAAGGAAGAGTAATAGAGGGTCGTAAAACTACCCGAAGAGGTACATTTTGTAGTATCATCGAAAAAAGACTGGTAGCACCTTTCTACTTAGTCTTTCATCCAAATTCAGATAAAGTCTCTACTTTCAGAGGACTTAAAAGAATAATCTTATTTTGGTACGACTGGAACCGTAAGACGATAGGATAAGTGAAGATTTGAGGTGGAATTACAAGATAGTTTAAATTTCCTATTCGATCTCTGTACTACATCCAACTGTCTTGGAAGGAGTTCCTAGACGAGGATTTACTTTGAGTACATGTTATTCCGTCCTAACCTCCATTAAAACCTTCACGCGTCCATTCTGACCAGTCGACGGAATTGCTTACTCCAACGACAACAATCATCGAGTCAACATAGACTGAGAAAACACTGGGGTACCTGACATCGGGTGGTCCGAGGAGATAGGTACCTAAATGACCCGTTCTTATGACCTCACCCAACGGTAAAGGAGGAAGTCCCTAGAAGGGTTGGGTCCCTAGTGTAGTGTCAGAGGGGTAGAGGACACGACGCACGTCTAAGAAATGACGACTCGGTGACACCCTCGGGTCATGTACTACAGTCCCAGACGGCCCAGATTTCTTGTTTCCGTGAAAGGGTTACTAACTGATCTTCCGGTCTTCCGTGACACAACACTTTAAAACAGTCCGTTACTTTACCATAACTTGACAATATCTATGCCGGGACTCCAAATTCTAAACAATCAACTGACTGTTTGTGTAGTCTTACTCTTATTTGGTATGTAATAATATGGTAAAAAATGGTGACCTTTTGGTTATCTCGAACTTTTGACCTTCGTCGGAAATCTTTAATAGATGATGTAAAGAATTAAAATATGTCTTCCTTCGTTTTCGGAACTTTTCAGTCTATTGTATATACCTCAGTGTACCGTTATGCGACCGTCTAGACCCTGTCACTACTATTGTTACGGTTGAATATAAGGTAATTGAGTAATTTGAAGTCGTGAAGTAACCGTTACTCCTTTTACTTCGAGTCTTACCAATCTGTTGAACACATTTTAGTGTATAGATTATATATCTGTTCGATTCTAGATTTGACAATATAGTCTAAGGTTTGGTACAAATCTGAGTCAAGATTGAATAAAACGTGGTGAGACGAGAGTGAGGGGTATAAAGGACAGACAACCCAATCACGGAGAAGAAGTTGGTTTGAGAACTTTCACTTAACCGAAACATAGGGTTTAGACCCAAGTAGTTCCGAACTTCTTTGTGAAATAATGGTTCATCAACCTATAGTTGTTCACTTTTTAAAATTTACCTAAATATTTCGGTCGACTTCTCTCAAGACGTTGAGGGCTTACAGTGGTGACAGTAAATCTACTAATCGACTGTAAGTCTTGTTAACCTTCAAACCTTGGTCGAACCTCGTCGTCAAGAGATTCCCTATCTTCTCTCTTTATTTTACTCCTGTAGACGATTTAACAATAAAAATATCGTTTCTAAACTAAAACTATTATTCTATTTACCTCTGTTCGTTTGTGTATCTATCTAATATCCATCTCTATTTCTCTATCTATATCTGTATCTAGGTCTTATCTATATCTATGTCTCCTTCGTCATCGATTTGCCTTCTCTTCCGATCTTTTGGTCACATTCTTCGGTTCTTTCAACGACCCTTTACGTGTATTTACGAACGTCACTTCTGACGTTCCCTCTGAGTAATGGGGGAACATGTGGTTTTCCTGTCGACACCCCGTCAGACGACGAAGACGTCTCCGTTGTCCTCAATTCTCCTCTTATTTTACGTCTCTCGAGACGACGTCCACGGGCAACTTTTTATCGGTGCAACACCGACTTTGTAGACATATTCTTCTTACTGTGGTCGGTATCTACGATTTCTTTCGATAGTCTCAGGGTACTATTACTACTATCCACTCTAAGTTCATGCCAAGTTAACCAATCTTAACGATAACGACAACAACAGTGAATAAGCACAACAACAATTATAAAGTGTATAAAAATGTACAATTTTTATAGACCCCGGACCTCTGTCTATGTTCTAAAAGTGTCTAAAGTAATTGTTAACTTGCGTCGTATTTACGTTACCAACTTACAGTTCGACACATATATTTCTACTATGTAAGTACGGAGATCAGTAGACTGTCGGACACTTTTACTGGTCCCTTCCTTCTAAAGAGAAATTTTTTTACCCACTTTAATGTTCGACTTCCCTACTTTACGTTTCTCAGGACCTCCGTCCTTTTATTTCCCACGTTCACCCTTCCATCTTGTTTAACCGTCATCTTATATTGTTTCCTTTCGTCACAGTTTCTCTATTCTGACATCTATTCTAACCCCGTTACGACGTCTCCGAAGTCCCGTTCCTTAAGACATAAGATCAAAGGAATTCTCTACCCTCTGTCACTGTCAAAACTTCGTTACAAAGTCATCCGAACTTTGTAGTTTAATCAGTGGTTGACGACTAGATTTATAAATGTTTACCTTTCTATGCTTGAAAATCCTCGTGACTTTAACGAACACTGTGTCTTCCTCAAAAGATATAGTATTCCCCTTTATTTCGATATATGGTATTGCCTTTCGATCCCCTCCTAAAGGTCACAAGAGAAGGAGTTTTTAACCACTGAAACTGGATAATCTTTTGAGGAGTAGTGGTAAATAGAAGGAAAGAGAAGGATTGATGAATGCCCGATCGTTAGTCTCGGTGAAATGATGACATCAAGAGTGCAGTCACAGAGAGAAAATTATAGAAAAGTTGTTCGTCCTTACGTTTTGCCGTCCTCCCCTCCTGTGGGTAGCCACCACCCGTGGCGAGAGATCCCGTTCCTCGACGTCGTCCTTCCGTCGTTTTACATTTGCTGGCCCTTTCTCACTTAGACCTTTCGAAAATCAAAAAGAAAGTGAAAAGATTGTTTTCTTTTTGAGTCGTACAGAAGTTTAATTTTTCCTTATTTTAATAAAGGTCTAACAGTGCACCGGTCCATTGTAGTCTGTATGGGAGGAGTTCTGTCGTGTCAGTATAAACTGACCTCTAAGATATTGTTGAAATCTTAAAGAGAAATTTTCCTTATAAAACCGTCGTCACTACACCGTACCTGTATTTCTTATAACAGGTAAAAATTCATTTTGTCTTACTCTCTAATATTTTTAAATGATTACATACTTAGTGATAAAACCTGGGGACTTTGATTAGATTGTAACATTTAGTTGATGTAAAATTATTTTTATTTGTTTTGGGGTTTCGAGGAGTACGTTTCTATTCATATCTCTCTATTTTCCCCTAGAATTTTTCCCGGACACGGTACATATTCCAGATAAAACGTAAATATTAAGTTTCCTTTTAAATAATATTTTCGTCAAATATCTCCTTTTTATAACTTGTTTAGTAGACAAAGACTTACTTTAAATTTCATATAAAAAAATTTTTGGGATTCTTTGATATCTACTACAATTCAGTGTTTAATCTTCATATACAACTATTTGTCTTAAAAATTTTAACTTCCGATGATATCCAAATTTTCGTTCTAACAACCGTAACATTCCTCAACTTGACCGTAACGTCTTTCACATTAGTAACCTTCTTCTAATACACCACGAAAGGTTCTTCTCTATTTTTCCTATTTTCTTATTTCTTCTGTTATTTTTTACAAACTATCGGTCCTGACTTTTATCTCTAAATCGAAAGAAAGTCTACTCACAAAAATTGTGTATGTTTACCTTGTCTTTATTCTAAGTTTCAAGATTCGTTTCTTACAAAAGGAATCGAAGAAGAACTCGAAAGATTGCTTTTCTTAGTGTTTTATGACCCGAAATTAATTTGATGGAACCGAGTCATCATCTCTCAAGCTAACTCCCTTGTCTCTCTTTAGACTTTTTACGTGAGGGGGAGTTTTTATTTTTAACTAATATACTATTTCTTATACAAGGTCGAGTCGTCTCTCTTCGACCCAATAACCATGTTGACTGTTTGTCAACTTCAATTTCTAAATATATTTCGGTAGATACTTTTATATATAGTCTGTCTAAGTTTTACTTTAAGATTTACACTTTAGTATAGGGACCACTGAGTCTACCATTTCTTAGACGGACGTTACACCCTCTGGACCCAAACTAGGGACCTAACCCTCCTAGCGGACCTGTTCTTTTACCGTTGGATAAGACATGAGAACGGACCCTTTAGGGTGCCTCTCTCCTCGGACCGCCCGAGTCAGGTACCCCAGAGTTTCTCAGTCTGTACTTTCTCACTGATTACGAAAGGGTACTTAATCATCTTTTATATGCACGTATGAACACATAGTCTCGACTTCAGTATAGATTTGTGTTTTCGTTATTTTCTTTAATACTTGTTTCTAACTAATCGAAACTTATAGGACGTCAGTTGAAAAGAAAGTGAACCTGCAAACTTATAAACCTTTCTAAACAGACATAGGAGTCTGAAATAACGGAATTATGTGAAAGTAGTTCCATGGTTGTGGACTGAAAGTGGGACCACTTTAGTTATGCGGTCGAAAACGATTTCAGTGGTTATTAGATTATCATTGGTCACCTTTCATGGTGTTAGAAAAGGAGTAGATCAGAGCAGTTGACAAACTGTGAGTAAGTAAGAGGGAACTTTGAAAGTCATCACAATCACTGGAATATAAGTGGAACAAAAGGAAGATGAATCTCGGAGTCGATCGTACATCCTTTGACAGAATCTCTAACGTTTTTTTTTTTTTCACTCTCGGAGTACGATTCCACGTATCACAAACGACGACAACAACAAATCAACGACTCAGTACAGGTTGAGAAACATTGGGGTACCTGAGGAGACAGGACTGTGGCGGTCCGAGGAGACAGGTACCCTAAAGGGTCCGTTCTTATAACTTGATCTCGACGACAAAGGAAACAGTTCCCTAGTTCCATGTATCTAATCATGTGCCCTAGAATCGAATGAGAGTACGGAGACTGGTCAACGAAAATACGTCCTGTGTTGGACGAGTCGAGATACACCGACGGGAGAAGGATGCAGTAAGTCGAGTAAGGGTAAAGGGAAACATTTAAAGATTGATGTGATGGGTAAGATGTCACTATATTAACTTTTAGTAATATAATTATAAAATTTACAACCTTAAAAAGACTAAAAATCTCAATTCGTTATACGTCTCGTAATTCCTGAATTTAACATCAGTATTGTGTATTAAATTCAGTGTATTCGGAACGTTTATACTTACTTTTATCATTTTGATTGTTTTTAATTTTCCATGGATTTTCCTCATTCACGTTTTAAATAAGTGTAAAGTATTACTCTTCAGCTATATCTCCATTTACAATACTGTAGATTTTTTCTTTAAACATTGATATAATTTACTTCAAAATTACTATTCGTAATCCTCTTGTTTTCCGTTTTGATTTTAACGTTTATCGTCAACGAAGAACCTTTATTTTGACCCTCCTAAAAGAGAAAAATACGATGAGACAAGGTAAATTAAAAAGAATTGGGATTTGGTGAAGATAGTTTCTTCACGTATATGGATCAAAATTATAAATAATTTCTTACTTTTCTTTTCTCTTCTTTCTTTTCTTTTCTTTCCGCCAACCTAGTCAACTGGAAATTCCAGAGAATATAGAACTCTCAGACATTAAAACACTAGTGTCTACGTCAAATCCTTCTAATTAGAACTCGACACACGTTCTACCTAACCTTACCTCTCTCTACCTTCACCTCTTCGGTTAATGATCCAATAATATCATGTCTCCCATTTTCATTACTCCCAGACTCGACTCCACATCCATCGTCCTTATCTCCCTTCCAATCTTTGAGCTTTCGGAAGCACCTCTATCTTATATGGATTAAACTTTTAACTAACCTACCTCCATATCCCAAACCCTCTTTCTCCGTAATTTAACTGATATTCTAAAGTTCAGGCACACTAAGATTCTGTCCCACCATAGTAATCGACGTTATTCTCTTAGTCTTTCTCTTCCTTATAAGGTTACTGGTCGGGTTAGACGTACTCCCTTCTAACACTAATACTTTTCGTCGAATTAGTAATCTCTTACCCTCGTACACACACACACAATCTACGAGTCAGTACAGACTGAGAAACACTGGGGTGCCTGATATCGGGTGGTCCGAAGAGACAGGGACCTTAAGAGGTCCGTTCTTATGACCTCACCTAACGGTCAAGGAGGAGGTCTCCTTGAAGGGTCGGGTCCTTAGTTTGGCACCAGAGGACGTACCGTCCGTCTAAGAAATGGTAAACTCGATGTCCCTTCAGACTTACCCTCGTAACACCACCAGTTTTTTTTTTTTTAATCCATCGTGGATTTATATAACTTCCAGCACGGAAGATCGGAGGTCGGTCCCTCTTGACCCCTAGTAAAGACTCGATCACCTTCGAAAAAACATCGAACTATACAGGACTCAATTCTTTTTTTTTTTAAAAAAATTTGGAAGAGAGATGACTTCCTTTGTTTTATAGAACTCAACTTTATCGGGAAATCGTGATAAGATATTTTAACGGGAACGGTACGTATTGAAATTTTTAATAACTATTATTATCATAGAGTGAATGTTTTCAGAGACTTTGTGACGTACACCCAATTTTCATTAATGAGAATATCATATAGA
>SJYO01050590.1:19121732-19142877 GCA_006410555.1 Capra ibex | reverse complement strand
TTTTTTTTTTTTTTTTTTTAATCCATCGTGGATTTATATAACTTCCAGCACGGAAGATCGGAGGTCGGTCCCTCTTGACCCCTAGTAAAGACTCGATCATCTTCGAAAAAACATCGAACTATACAGGACTCAATTCTTTTTTTTTTTTAAAAAAAAATTTGGAAGAGAGATGACTTCCTTTGTTTTATAGAACTCAACTTTATCGGGAAATCGTGATAAGATATTTTAACGGGAACGGTACGTATTGAAATTTTTAATAACTATTATTATCATAGAGTGAATGTTTTCAGAGACTTTGTGACGTACACCCAATTTTCATTAATGAGAATATCATATAGACTATTATAGTTTTTATATGAGTAATTCGTTTGTCTACCAATAGTTTTTATATGTACATATAAACATTGTTAATAGAAATTAAAAGAAATGTTATGGTTTTAACGTTCTTGACTTAAAGGATTAAAGTACCTTCATTTAGTCTGTTAAATAAAGAATTCAAAGTGACAGTATGGTGAAATAAACCTAGGAAATAAAATAAATGTAGGGATTTTATAATTTTACAATAGTTTTTAATATCAATTAAGTTTTATTCTTTTGTCTCGTTCGATTAAGGTCCACTACAACATTTACTTTTGACTTTAAAGTCATCTAATTGTTTTTATCTTCAAATAAAGAGAGAGTTCATTTCTAGTAAACATCGTCTCCACCCCTAAATGAGGACTATCAATAAGTTCCTAGATCCGAATTTTTCGAGATGGTAGAAGTCGTATAAGGAACGTTCAAGAGGGTCTCCCAATTGAAGAATAGTTGCCTATACTTTCTCTTCATTTTAACATGTTCTTCCAAAATACCCGGTCTAGATTTGTACTATGTGCAGTCGTGATGGTTGTGAGGACACCGTATTTGAGACAGTATGTCGGTGTTGCTTGACGTCCTCTATGACCCTTTATTTCAGGTTATATAAGGGGTCTCCTTTTCCTTTACCTTACCCAAGGTATACGTAAATCGGACAGACATGGTAGTAAGTGGGACGACTAGCAGTTATGGACCTATGAGAAGGAGGGTGTGTATTCTGTATAAGTAGAGGAAGGGTTAGGAGTGGATCCTAAAAACTCATCGAGATAAAGACTCCAAAGACTCACTTCGTGTCCGTGGAGGTATTCCTGGGGCATGTCGACGCTCACCTAGTCATCGGATACTAACTTTCCTGTTCCATAGTTGACATGGGTGGAATTGTTTGTTTGCGTGTGTGTGTGGAATAATTTACCTTCTCCGTTGTTTTCCTAGGTGAGTTATTAGAGGAAAACTTTTTCCCTTCTTGTTCCGAAGGGACACCAAGTCACCATTGCTTAGGAAGACGGTTTCGTCCTCTGTGTCCAAGATATGGACTAGGCCCTCCTAGAGTATACGACGTCTAGTTGATTCGGGTACACCGCGTCGATGGTTCGGACACGAGGTCGGGTCCTTGACGTTGATGTCTCGATTACTCGGAGTTAATGACCTCGGGTGCACGGGATCTCAGGCACGAGGTGGTGTTTTCTTCTATGACGTTACTCTTTGGACACGTCACTTTATTCTCTCATAGGGGCTGAGTGTCGTTGATCTCTTCTCGGGTGTGTCGTTACTTCTGGGTCGTGTCGGTTATTATTTATTATTGATTTATCATTATTTACTTTAATATTTTTTTTGTGTCTTGTATTATATAATTTTTTCCTTTTTTCCTTCTATGGTTCAGAAGTACTAATGTGTCCAGTATATCTTACTGCAAACATTGTGACCTGTGTCACCCTGAGTAAATAAGTAATCTAGAATTGAAACGAAAGGAACCCTCGGTCTTCACAACAGTAACAAAAGATACAAGAGACGGAACCGGGGATGAATCAAAAGAGGAACCAGTAACGAGGGACCGGTACAGACTCTCTACGCCTGCGGGAAGAGTCTCTGCCGGGTTGAAGACGTCACACGGAAGACAGGTAGAATTCCGAAGTTTCTCACTTTGAAAGAAAAAATCAGATCCAAACACCCCAAAAACTTTTATTTATGGTAGTTTTAAAATGATCCATAGACTAAACAAACGAAGATCAATTAAGGTACCTCTTTCGTTACCGTGGGGTGAGGTCGTGAGAACGGACCTTTTAGGGTACCTGCCTCCTCGGACCACCCGGAGTCAGGTGCCCCAGCGATTCTCAGTCTGTGCTGACTCGTTGAAGTGAAAGTGAAAAGTGAAAGTGAAAAGTGAAAGGACGTAACCTCTTCCTTTACCGTTGGGTGAGGTCACAAGAACGGACCTCTTAGGGTCCCTGCCCCCTCGGACCACCCGACGGTAGGTACCCCAGCGTGTCTCAGCCTGTGCTGACTTCGCTGAATCGTCGTCGTTGTCGTCGTCAATTAAGGTACAAGATTATCGATTTGTGTCAACAACAACAACAAAAAAGACTCTACATTAAAAGTCCACTTTAACAAAAGAAGAAGTGGCTGAATGAAGAGAACGTTTATTTACAACTCTATACAAATTATAATGACTCAGGAGGACTAAATTCACCCTTCGAAGTTGAGTTCACCTAAAAAAACGACGTTCAAACTTAGATTCACTTATAAACAGTAAGTGTCGGAAAAGGTTAGAATAAAGGACAACTGAAAATGAAAAAGTTAGGTAAAAAAAAAGGTTTAGAACGTCCCGGAGTATAAAGACCTTTGAAAGAGAAGAGACAGTAACGAGACGCCTTTGTGGATTAATGACAAGTTGGACATGAGGAAAATTATGGTACAAAATCGAGTCGGTCACCGTTGTTGATGAGTAGTTACTATGTAAAAAGTTGTGGAAAAGTATATCGGTTTCCGAAACACATATATATAATAAATGTAAGTTCAATAGTGTCCGTTTGTTTTCGAAGCAGTGACTTCTCGAACGTAAAGACATAAAGAACGAAGACTGTGGTCAAAAGTAACGACAGATGATTAATTGATGATTTGTTTCTCGTTGGAACTTTCCTACTTTTACCGCTCGGAGATAGTTCGACCGTAGGATGTACAGATACACTTTGTCTTTGGTGAGACGAGATTAAAAATAATGTCTTCGTGTGTCACAGAACGGAGGTATTTTGACTTTTTTTTACCTTTTTCCTTTTTTAATTTTCTTTATCGATCATAGATATTGGTTAAATAATTCATTAATTATACGATCATCGGTGGCATTGACTATTTAAGATTGCGGAACCACCAAATATGTAATCCTCCTCAAACAAATAACGGGAACATTCTATGTTGACAACGTCTCGTTACCCTCTCATCCCAACTTTCTATGAGATGAGAGAGGTTATATATAGAAAGTTCTACCGGATCTGTAACACTTAGTTGCCCGTCAAACCCCTTCCCTTTCTAGTAGTCACCCACCGGTCCAGACTTGTACTGTGTGTACGGAAACCGGATGTAACATAAGTAATCTTAATCAACAGATGGACGGTACCTCCGACCTTTGATACTATGTCGGAGATGGTGTCTGTGAACGAAACAATCTCGTAAGGATTACCCAGACTCACAGAGTCGGAGGTCCTATTTTTACTTCGTGTAATGTTCCTGTTCTGTATATCAAAGAATCCCCTCTGTTTTGAAAGGATCTTTATTTAGGTTGTTTTCTTGAAAGAAGGATTATACCTTTGAACGTATCCCTGACACTTTACTATGTCGTCTATTAAGAAAGAATTAAAAAATTCTGTTCTCAGAATTTTAGTTAAATTATCACGAAAAGTAAATAAAGTGTACTGTAATTCATCATTAAACTCTTATCGAAAAGGGAGTAATCACCCTCGGTTCTAAGGGTAAAATTCTTCCTACATGTCATGAAAGACCACCTAGACATCCGTAACCTCTTATCGGACTTGGGAATTAACAAAAAGAAATTAGAGAAGACATGTCTCTTACTTTACGAGATTACGAAAAATGAACTTTCACTTTTTGTTTACTTAAAGGAACTCGGAGTAAACCCATCTACATAGTAGCGACGGTGAGACTTTAGTTATTAAAGATTGGGTACGGTAACTGTTAAGACAATCATATCTTTGTGAGAAAGGATTGGGACTGAGTTTCGTGACCCACGTTTCTGTGTTACTGTGTTAGCGAGTCTTCGACGTGGACTTCTCCTTTTCATCCGTCTCCCTCGTAATATCATAAATTTTTTTTTTTTTTTGTTTTGGACGAAACCTTATTGTCGGATACCGAGTTTTGACTCGAGACAGGGTTCGTTCAACACTTTTGAGTTTTGAGGGAAGTGGTCCAAAGAGTAGACATTTGTCTTACAGTTGTTGTCGTAAGAGGATTATTCGACATTCCTACGTTACTCAAGTATATACATTTGACTAGTCTTGTTTCGGATCATTTCCCTTCCCTTGAGTTATATCTGACTGAGAGTAAAGATAATAATCAATAAATAACGGTACATTTTGTACAATCTCAACTCTTTTGACTTAGTTTATAGTGTGAATGGTTTCTTTATGACTCAGACTGCGGTAAGGAAGGAAGTCGTTCGGAATAAATTGATGTGCATAGGTAAAGGTATTGTATAGAAGTATGTAATAATGATATCAAGGTTCTATATGATTTACCAAAAACTTAATTTTATCCTTATTGTTTTTTTATCCTTTCACTTAGAATAGAAAAAATTATATTTAAATAAACAAAATTAACCTCCGATTAATGTTATAACATAACCAAAACGGTATGTAGTTGAACTCTCTTTTTTAACTTGACAGGTTTAGGAAGTATTATCTTTGTTTCTAACGTCAAGAACTCATATCGAGTACCTTCTTCTGCCTCCTTCTAACACGATAATATATTTAATTATAATGGTTACTAATGTTATTTTCGTGAAAGATCTTAATGAACTACATATGGATAAAAAAGTCTCAAATCACGATGATAACCTCGATTAGGTAACTTACACTTTCTTTCACTTTCACTGAGTCAGCACAGACTGAGAAACGGTGGGGTACCTGGTATGTCAGGTACCTTAAGAGGTCCGGTCTTATAACCTCACCCATTGACAAGAGAAGAGGTCCCGAGGTAATCATAAGGAAATCAGTGTATTTCAGTCGTAAGCACCAAATGATATGTTAAAATAAACGGACTCTGATAGACGTTTCGATTAGTAAGAGTTAAAAAAAAAGGGGATAGTTAGACAACTTAATTAGACTGACAAGAAGATCAAGAAACGTTTCGGTATTTATTCTCATGTTCATACCGTTTGTTTGTAAATGGTATACGTTGTGGGTTAATAATTCGGTATACAACATAAGATCGTCATATGATGTATAAAGTCAATACCGATACCTACTAAATAGATAATAAGGTAAAATATTAAAATTAATGTAATCTTATGAATAACTAAATAAAACACTAAGATTATTGTACTCTGAAATATTGGATGACAGACTATACGTGAATAGTCTTTGTGTCACTTCTTTTATAAAATTTGACAACCTTAAGACTAAAAAATTTACAGGTGTATTTTAATGGGTTGAATTAAAAGAAATAGTAAAAAAAATTATAAAAATTTATATGTAGGTTCTCTTCGTAAATAAAGAAGATGAACTTTATTAAAGATATACAAATAAGTTTTATCGACTTGAAATAAAACTTTATAAATAAATTTAATAAATAGAGTCTATTAAAGAGGTAATACTTTCACAGACTCATTAAACTTATAATTAAGGTTTTATAAACTTTATCTTGTTATTCATGAAAAGGAAGTACTTCCTTCCTTGTACTGTACTTCTTTTTCACATTCACTTTATTAAGAAAGGAGTATACTCTTGTAGTAATTAATTCGTTCTTAATATTTTTACATATAAAACACCCGGATAAAATTAAGTGATTATACACTATCCAATAATTTTATAACTATTTTTGGTACCAATTCTGTTACTAGGATTTAGTCTATCTAAATCCTACTGTTGTCTAGTCATTTACCGATACACTGGATCCATTAAATGGATTGTGGAGACTCGAAGTCTAGGGAGTAAACATTTTGTCCCCTTTTAGTGTAATAGATACCGTCTATAAGACTATCCAGTATATTATAGGTACATGACGGGATATTAGAGACAGGGGACACCGAACAGTCCCGGTACACTATTGGTCACTCAAGAGGACCCAGTGAAGATCCGGTTTCGTAAATTCTCGTTTATCGTTGAGAGGTCCAGAGAGAAGAGAAATAAACCCCGTATAGTGTCTTCCCACCGTTAAGTATTAATTCCAGTGTACTTAAAGACTCAATGTCGTACAGTCTCTCGCAGAGACTTCAAAGTACACTAAGGTGAAGTCTTAAAAAACAATTCTGTGACTCTAAACATTCAACTATACAAATAAGTCGTATCTTTATTTGATGGAGCACCTCACCAAAATCCTAAGTCACTGTCAAATATGACAGAGAAAAGGGATTATTACGTATAACCAGAGTAAAGGGGGTCCAGTAGACGAGGATTCTCTTACCAGGGTCTCGTAATCTATTAAGACCCCAATGTAGGATTGTTAGTACTCCTGGTTACCGTGGAAGGAGTGGTTGAAATAAACTGTTAAACCGTTACCTCATATACGGTGAGAGGTCTAGTTAATGTGTCCATACTCCTGAGAAAGTGACTCGGACCCAGTGTCCAGTTTTGAATACCGGTTTCGATCATACTATAAGGTTTCTTTACATCTTCTTTATTGGTTTTGTCTATTCCATAGACTAGAGTAGTCTCAGACGTCCTGAATACGTTCTGTTTTACAGTTCGTTTATAGTTAATGATAATCGATTTTAACTCTCCCCAAGGGGTTACCGAGTCGTCCATCTTTTAGGTGGACGTCACGATCTCTGTGTCCTCTGTGTTCAAGTTCAGGATCCACATCTTTTAGGGGACCTCTTCCTTGACCATTAGTGGTCATAAGAACGGACTTTTTTGGGGTACCTGTCTCCTCGGACCTTCCGATGTCCGGTACTTTAAAGTTTCCAACCTGTACTGACTCGCTGATTCGTCGTTCGTCGTTTTGACTCTATTCACAACGAGTTTTCTTGATAATCCCATGTTCTTTTCGAAATAACTGATACGGTTTCGGAAACTGACACACCTAGTGTTATTTGACACCTTTTAAGACTTTCTCTACCCTTATGATCTGGTGGACTGGACGGAGAACTCTTTACATATACGTCCAGTCCTTCGTTGTCAACCTTGGACTGTACCTTGTTGTCTGACCAAGGTTTATCCTTTTCCTCATGCAGTTCCGACATATAACAGTGTCACGAATAAATTGAATATACGTCTCATATAGTACTCTTTACGACCCGACCTTCTTCGTGTTCGACCTTAGTTCTAACGGCCCTCTTTATAGTTATTGGAGTCTATACGTCTACTGTGGTGGGAATACCGTCTTTCACTTCTCCTCGATTTTTAGGAGGACTACTTTCACTTTCTCCTCTCGCTTTTTCAACCGACTTTCGAGTTGTAAGTCTTTTGATTCTAGTACCGTAGGCCAGGGTAGTGAAGTACCCTTTATCTACCCCTTTGTCACAGTCTGAAATAAAAAATCCGAGGTTTTAGTGACGTCTACCACTGACGTCGGTACTTTAATTTTCTGCGAATGAGGAACCTTCTTTTAAATACTGGTTAGTTCTATCGTATAACTTTTCGTCTCTGTAATGAAACGGTTGTTTCCAGGCAGATCAGGTCCGATACCAAAAAGGTCATCAGTACATACCTACACTCTCAACCTGATATTTCTTTCGACTCGTAGCTTCTTGACTACGAAAACTTGATATCACAACCTCTTCTGAGAACTCTCAGGGAACCTGACGTTCCTCTAGGTTGGTCAGGTAAGACTTACTCTAGTTGGGACCCTAAAGAAACCTTCCTTACTACGATTTCGACTTTGAGGTCATGAAACCGGTGGAGTACACTTCTCAACTGAGTGACCTTTTCGGACTACGACCCTCCCTAACCCCCGTCCTCCTCCTCCCCTACTGACTCCTACTCTACCGACCTACCGTGGTGCCTGAGCTACCTACACTCAGACTCACTTGAGGCCCTCAACCACTACCTGTTCCTCCGGACCACACGACGCTAAGTACCCCAACGTTTCTCAGCCTGTGTTGACTCGTTGACTTGACTTGACTTTCGTAAACTATGTGATTTTTTTTTTTTTTTTTAGAACTTCTTTCACTATGTATTCTACTGTAAGTCCTTCAGTATCTTTAATTGATCTACTTAACCATTCCACAAGGGTCCGTCTCCCCTTTTTCAAATTTCATATGACTATCGGGACTTTATACAGGATCTCTTAGGTTTAACTTACCTAGGACGTATTTAAAATCATTCTAATAAAATTTGGAGATTCTCACACACCATCAAATATAAAATAAAGGAAATCAGTACATAAAAGAATTAAATTAATCTCAGTAACTTGTACACGATTGAATCTTATTCTAGTTGAAAATTGTGACGTTTACGACCCCCGTGTATATATTGGTTAAAGGGTAGTTCCCTGAAGGTGAATGAGTGACAATGTACTTTTCCCAACCTGACATGATTTTAACTGTGTGGACAGTTACGTCTTATAAATTTTCTACGTCTAAGTCAGGGACCCACCACTTCTAGAGGACCTCGTCCCGAACCGTTGAATGAGGTCATAAGAAGGTCCCTGTCTCCTCGGACCGTCCGATGTCAGGCATCCCAATGTCTCAGTCTGTACTGACTTCGTTGAATTGTGTATACGTATTTACTCTACCTCTTTTTTTTTAATTGTCAGAAGAGTACTCTTTTTCGAGTGAACTTTTCTGATGAAACCACTCAATGTTTTCCTTCCCCCACTTTTGAGGTTCCCTACACGAGTGTCCCTTTCTTCAAGGTTCTACAGAAGATTTCTTTTAGGCAGACGATTTGACACCTCAGATTATAAAGAATAACCCCCGATGATCAAACAGTGGTTTCTACTTGACAAATCGTTTTATTTTATCTTTGATATTGACGTTTATCGGTACCAGAAGGTTGAGGTAAACAAAAGATTTGTATAAAGTCCAATAGAAAATTTATTTATGACTTCTTTATAAATAACGTAAAACTAAACTTCCCAACAGTTTCATAATCCGACAGACCTTTTGTGAATCCCAACCATATCAATACTCACGTCTTCTCGCGGAAATCTAATAACTTTGAGGACAAGGACGTGAAATGGAATCCATCTTCTGTTTTCACCCCGTTTAGAACTAAGAGAAGTTTACAAACGTTCACAATGAAATGGTAGTCTGAGGATCTATACATGTGTTTAAACACTCAATGGACCATTTCACATTGTAGTAGAGGGTTGGTTCTCTTGTAACTCTTTCTTAGACTAAGACTGCCGTGTCTCTTCCCTTCCTACACTCATCCCCGTACCTTCTAGTTCTCGTGGTGGTTGACACTAGGAGTCTTACTTTAGACTGTTGAGCTACGTTATTATATCTCAGTCCTTTCGTTCTCCCGACTTCCATACTAGTTTGCAAAGACTCAGTGACCTTCTCTATCTTCACTTTACAGTTATGAGTAGAAACAATTTTCTCGTCGTCTAAACCACTTAGACGGAGATTAGTCTCCGTCAACATTTATAGTTAAATAAGATAATATACGTAAGACTTCTCCTAGTGTATGTCTGATTAAACCAACGAGTAACGTTACTTTTTCTTAGTAGTGCTACGTAAAAATTAAGTTTATCTAGAGAACACTTTAATAAGAGGTCTCTATATCCGATTACTGGGTTTGATTTTGTCTTAGATCTCGATTAAAACTTTAGTCACTTTTTGTGACTTCTAAAGTCCGTTGAAATAAATCTCGGGCAAAAGACATATTTATCTCTTTTTGTTCCAATAGGAAACTACCAAAACAAACGGACGAAACAAAATTTTAAACTTCCTTTCTAACTTTAGATAAACCTTTTATATATATATGAACTAGGTGTTTTCTTGAAATGAATCTCGATAAAAGTCTTTTAATACAGAGTTAACAACTTTATAAGGTTAGGAAGGGAGGTCTTCTCTTAATAGACGATCCCTTGAAAAATCTGATAATCGTCTGTCTCACTTTGATGAAAATGAATAGAAGTCGTATTAAAATGAAAACACTTTATCTCTACTGTGGGATGGTTAAAGTGACGTTAGTATACCTTTTAACTCTATTGTCTAAAAGTTCAGTAGAGAATCGGTGGTCCACCGATCTACCATTTTCTCAGACGGACGTTGCGTCCTCTGGGTCCAAGTTAGAGACCCAGCCCTTGTAGGGGACCTCTTCCTTTACCGTTGGGTGAGATTATGAGAACGGACTTCTTAGGGTACCTGTCTCCTCAGACCGTCCGATATCAGGTACCCCAGCGTTTCTCAACCTGTGCTAACTCTCTGATTGTGAAAGTGAAAAGTATATAAATAAGCCCCTTTTCCACATTTAACAGGAATTCTAGTCACTTACATAAAAATATAGATAGTTATGAAAACGACACGGGACGTAACATATGTATTATTTGGTTAAGCAAAACCCCCCGACGTGACGGCAACCGAACACCTTAGAGAACTTGTCTCCACCTTTCTGGGTTTAGGATTAGTCATCTGGTGGTCCCTTCAGGGGTCTTGGGGACTACTTCTATTACTAGTAGTCCTTCTACTATGACCATTATTAGTACTACTAATAGTTTTATTTATATTCGATTACAAACTATTAGTAAAAGATTTGATGCTTTTTCTACGTCAAACAGTAGTCATTAGTATCTAACCCGAAGGGATAGACGTTATTTCTTAGACGGACGTTACGTTCTTTGTGTTCGAGTTAGGGACCCAGTCCTTCTAGGGGACCTCTTCCGTTACCGTTGGGTGAGGTCATAAGAACGGACTTTTTTAAGGGTACCTGTCTCCTTTGACCACCCGATGTCAGGTACCCCAGTGGTTTCTTAACCTGTCCTGAATCACTGATTTGTTGTTGTTGTCGGTATCTAATAACGTACTTGTTACAATTATAATAAGTGTACTGATACGTCGTTACACTTAAAGGAGGGGAGTTAAACGTTTATAAAATTCTATTTGTACACGGTGACATTCAATAAATATCGTTTTATATTTACCTCTCAGTAATCGTTAAATAGTTAGAATCATAATAATTTCAACAATTTTGTTAGGTTACGTCTGAATTTTCGTTGATTTAGACAATATAAGTGTTCGGGTTTTTACAACGGAAATTTTTGAAGTACATTTACAACCAAAATAATGGTTTTCAGTTTTCTTTTTTGTCTAAAACGGAGACTTGTAGTAATAATTGTCAAATCCTTCATTTTATTGATCTTATACAATGTATGTCTTCAGTGTCAGTAAACTCGCACGTTAGACATAAGATCGTAGTAATTACATAAGTGTCACCCAGTACAAACGGTTCCTTAATGGTTGATATTAAGGTTACTAGTTCCTTAATAGTTCCCCAGAGGTTTTCGATGGACACACGAGGGGTCTTTTCTTTTTTTCACTTTTCCTTTGTTTTTCAAGTTTTATTTTATAAGATGGTTTACCTCAGTCTTACAGAGTTTCGTGATAAATATTGGTCTATTAGACTCAATTTATGAACTTTTACTTACGTCTACCGTCCTGACACTTATAATGGTTCCGTCCTTTGAAGATTGACATTACGAGAGTGTAATGATAATAAATATAAATTTTTCAACTTCATGACATCTCCGTCCAGATAATTGTATGTACTAAGGAGGTAGGGTGTTTCTTGCAGACAACGATTTTTTCAAATGGTGTGTATGGGATTATTTACCTGTATCTATGTCTACTCACTTACCTTCGGACACTTGGAGAGTTTTTAAGATGGTTCGTGTCCTTTAGATCGTTCGTGTCCTTTTACTCGGCGACCCTGTGAAGAATCCTTGTTACTATACTGATAAGTTATCTTTAGAGTAACAAACCAGTAACAACGGTCCTTCTGTTTTCCAACAACTTAGACCCCGGAGTCCATTCTTGATATTACACATGTTTTAAGTAGATATTAGCATGACTGTCTATGACTATCACTCCGAACGACTGGTTACCTGTCTAATTGGTTATTACCCTTGACTATGATTTATTTAAATAATATAACAATCAGCTAAAAGATTATTGAGGTGTTTTGTAATCGGGAGGCTCGAGTTATTATCATAACGACAACTCGGGTCATTCATCACACAGAACAAAAGTTGTAGGAAGTCTGATCATTTAAAAACATAACCATTATCTGAGATCAGTTTTGTTGGTAGTGATTCTTTATTTATTCAGTAACTAAACTAGTATCTGTGGTTGTGTCAGTGTTAATGTAAGTTTATATTTTATACTTATAATAGGGGTCTATGAATATCTCTAGGTAAGTCCGGGGAGCCTACAGTTCTCGGTCTTGTAATAGTAAAAGATTGTGGGAACCGTACAATTTTTAGTCCTTTACAACTTTTCCTACTGGTTTTAATATTCTACAAAGTTTACAAATGCAAATTGATTACTTACGGACTATCTTCAGAAAAAAGGAAAGACAGGGAGAAAGACATTATAATATAATATATAATAGAAAAAAACTTCTATCGTAGTTTTTAGATTTAAACTTGGTGACGGACGAACACTAACGGTCCGAAAACAACACTATACTCTAAACTAAACGTTTATATTCATATTCCCTTTCTTATTATCTGTTTATGAAATACGTTTATGGTAATATCTCCTTACTTATTATCTGTTTATCTTTTATGACGAAATTTCAGTCTTTTTCGGTTTCCACCTCTTCTCCTTATTTATAAATTTCATAACTTTCATATTTATAAACTTTCACTGAAGATTAAAAGTCACTAAGAGATTTTCTCATGAAAAAAAAAAAAAACCGACGTGACACACAGTACACCCTAGAATCAAGGGATTAGTCCTTTACTTGAACACGGGGGATGCTCCCTTCACGTCTCAGAATTGGGGACCTGGTAGTCCTTTCAGGGAGATTACCTTATAAAATGTAACATCAGTAACCTTATGTACGGGTCACGGATCTTCCGTTCCTATCACAACGATTCGTGTATTTTGGTCAGTCATGACCTCAATGTTTCTGTTTCGTCTGTGGACGGCGACAGGGTCGTCACGGTCCATACGTTGTTTTACGAGTTTGTATAAAAAGATATTTACCTATTTACCTATTTGTTTACGATTGGACTGACGTTGCAATCCATTGTTCCACTAAACCCAAAGACAATAAGACATCGGACCTGAAGGGTCCAACGCGATCGTTATTTTCTTTGACGGACGGTCACGTCCTCTATATTCTTTACACCCAAGTTAGCGACCCAACCCTCCTAGAGGACCTCCTCCCGCACCGTTGGGTGAGGTCACAAAGGATACGGACCCTTTAGGGTACCTGTCTCCTCGGACCGTCCGACGTCAGGTGACCCAGTGTTTCTTGACCTACACTGTAGTACGTACGTATAAGATATCGGATGGTGTCTAAAGGGAAAAGGACCTCTTAGAGAGTTGGTCTGACTCAGAAATCACGAAATACAGTTATCTTAAACAAAGACGATTCCTTTGTCAACGGTGACTCCGTTGTCTAAACAACGGGACCTCATTTTCCTTTTAAGTTGTCATCAGACTCTGACACCGAAAGTACTCTATGTGTCAGAACAAAGGTGACGTACTTAAGAACGATTCCTATACATAACTTACTTGGATGAAGAACCTGGGTCACGAAATACTTATGATAAGTTGAAAGTTCTATGTCCCTCGGTTCTGGTGTAGGACTCAGGAAGTGACGGAAGTACTACTGGGTCAAAATAAGTACCCAGCTAGACTACCGAGGGACCTCTAAATGAAGGGACCAAGTACTGTACAAATTCTATTGATCGTCGTCTACGTGTTTTGGGGTCCTTTAAACCAGTTCTACCTTCAGTTAAAAAGGAGACTACAAGGAAACGGTGGTACCGGACACCCTGTTAGCATAAACTTTTCGTCCGAATTACAGGTTGTTGGTACGTAGATTAGAAAACTGTCTAAACTTATCGATTATAGTTTGTTATCGAGTGTCAAACTGGAAAATAAAAGAAATGAAATATGTAATCGTCTATGATCGTTAAAGTCCGGAAAGGTGGAATCTTGTTTCCGTTGGCCTGTGGATTAATGAACTTGAAAGTACAAAATTATATGAGTACGATTATTTTATTCTTCTTTGTCATTTCGGACGAGTCAGTATGAACGACGTTCTTTTCAGGGACATAAAACTCTCTTTACCTCAGTTTGGCACCAGAAACAGTGTTATCCTAAGAGTTACGTCTTTACCTGGACATAGGAAAGTAAAATAGTGAAACACTAGATATCGTTCGTGATCTTCTCCGTCTATGACGTTTTAAGAAATATGTGGTTCTTCGCCGGAAAGTCGTAAGGAAGTTCCGATTAAAGTCACTTGAACCTATAGAGAGAATCTCGTCGTCATTTCCTTTAATCAGTGTATCCGGTGTCACTTTATACGAACAAATCGTTTTTTGTCATTTTTTGGTCCCACCGCTACTAAGTGGAACTGATATCCCTTACTAAAACCTATCTTATCTTTACTATTCATTTCTTCAAAATAAACTTTCGTAAATTCTTCGTTAATATCTGTTACTTTTCATTTTTTTTTTTTTCTATTTCATCATTCGTGACCTTTCGAATACTTATTGTTTATTCCGAATAAGTCCATTATTATCCAAAGTCGTTTCAACGACCTCATGTCATAAGACAGTTATAATTCCTCTTCCTGTTTATGTAAGTACGAATCGATAAACTTCTTGTTTAGGTACACAGATAAAAATAGTAAGGAGGGTCCCTTACTTTCCCGTGTGAATTGTTCGTTCAATCCCAAAATACCAGGAGTAACCCCAGTTCAAAAATCGTTATTCAGTTTACGATTACATGTGTTTCCCCGGGACGTGGTGTCATTGTAATCAATTTTTACACTTTAAGAGGACTCGACCATGTTAAAGGGTTGTTTGTGTAATACGAATTCAATATAAGTCTCGAATGTAATGATTCTGATTTGTCGATTGCGAAGATCGATTCCAGGAAAGTACTACAGAATATGTAATATTCTATATGTATAGAGTCTTTCTTCCAAAGATCGTTCGAACAAAAACAAAACGTCATATCGCACATGGAAAAGAATGACTAGATTTTTCGTCGCTGTAAAATAAGAAGTTATTATTGAAGTTTTAATCGATTCTTTTACGCGGTGGGAACTGAACATCTTGATCTTATCGGAATTATATTCTCCGGAAATCCTGTGACTTTACTTTTACGTCTAATATGGAAAAGTCTCGAGTCACAGTATACGATACACACCAATGAAGGGACGACAAAATTAATATTATTACGAAATATACTTCTCAAGTCAACATAATCACACAGGAAACCAAATGTAGGGTATTTAAGACATTCCATTTAAAGGGTCTTCAAAAACGTTCCACTACTCTTCCACACTAGACTACGTCTTCTTACTCAGGTCTCAAAGTTTACTGAAGAGATTCATGTCGGATCAAACAAACAAAAAAATTTACAGATTTCATCACGATGACTTCTTGTTAAACTTTTAGTAAGTTTTTAACAAAAGTGAAGGAATGATTCGATGAAGGATTGAATGTATGGACGATAATATATAACGGTATTTGTTAGGATTGGTACTTTATTTGATGTACCATCAAGGAAGAATGAGTAATACGTTTTTGATATGACATTAGGGACTTTATCTGATTCGAATATTATTAACAATGTTCAATCTCCACGAACTCTCTTGTGATTCATGACATCAAACGTTCAACATCAGAGATTGGAGACGTCTTCCCTCCTTCAACTTCTTTGGGGTCGTAATTAAATTTCTACGGGGAGGTATTTCCGTTATAGTTCGTAATTTTACGTGGGTACAATGTGTCATTTATTCTAAACATTTATTAACATATGTAAACAAAAACTTTAACTCACCGAAACTCCTTGAGTAAATTAAATAACGGATACTAAAGAGTCCTTAACATTATGTGTATGTCCTCGAGAACGTTTTTGTTTCAAGATTAGATCTGTTGTAAGAGAATTCACTACTTTAAATACTTTAAAAATACCCATCAATTGTTTTATACAAAATGTATATAAATTAGTTTACAAATAATTAAATATAAAAAAGAAATAAAAGAAAAAACCCTGATCTGTTCAAAAAGTTAAGAATTTATAAGAATTCCACGATTTTCGAACATCCGGGATCCGAATACGACAAATTTCTATTTTACTGAGAAGAAAGTAGGAATGAAATTGATCTCGTCTAGTTTAAACTAGAATGTGTAACGTGCAAGTCACTTTTCGTTATAAATTTCAACCGTTCCTTGACTAATCCCTGAAAAGTCGGATAGTTTAAACCTTTGTAATATTGTATTCGGGGTAATACTTTACTCATAGGTCCTTTGGTTATTTTTACTCTAAAAATTTCTTTCTTTACTCGAACAAAACCCCCTTTTAAAATTCGATAGTGGACCTGTAAATAAATATAAGTCAAGTCATTTGATGGAAACGAAGTCTTATACATTTAATAGAAACCATAAAGTTATGACCGATCGATTTAATGAATCTGATTAATTTTTTAAGTCAACTTTACACAAAACGATGTAAATAAGAACACTTCAAAGTCAAGGGGTTCAGAGGACTGTGGATGTCCAACTCTTCCACATTCACGAGATCTACTCGTACTCTGTGTAAATATAGAGGGGTAGAGGTAATCTTGTACCTAACTTTATGAAATAAAACATCTATTATTCACGGTACTTTATGTATAAAATTATTAACATTCTTCTGTCTTTTGTATCGGTCACGGTCTATATCATCGTCAAATTTTACTTGGATAACTAATAGTACATTCCAGGTTTACGAAAGGGTCACTTACGAAAGAAGAAGGAGTGGAATTCTGGTAATAAATTATGTCGAAAATTTAAGTCGTATTGTCGGACTTTGGACCGAAACCTTGTAGAGTGAGTGACTAATAATTCATTGTACGAACAAATTTACAAGGACCTTCCCTTACTTAGGATGGATCTCATTCTATTCTAATAGGTGTATGATTTTTAATGGTCCGTAAAATCCTTTCTTTTGGTTTACTGGTTTGTGGTTTTCCCTTTTCTTTCGTCCGGTATCTTTGTCTAGGTCATAACGACTTTGTAACCCTAACAGTCTATCCCTGAAATACTATTGTTATTAACCCTTCCCTCTTTAAGACGTAAGTAATTTCTGTCATACAAAATAGTCAAATTAAAGGGAAACTATTGTTGAGATTTACATACTTTCTTTTCCTTGTGTTAACCACTTGAGGTATAAACGGATTTGAAAGGGACTCCCGTGTATGGTCGAGTGTTTGTCCCTTCTTTAGTTCGTATTTCTCCACCCCACCCCTCTGTCTTTGACCTCAAGTCTTGACTGTATCACGGAACTGTGATTACCCTTTAGGGGATTTCCTAAGTTTGTATCTTCCTATGTATGGTTTATATACATGTCTAAGTAGAGTATGGTAACCGATTCATGACTTGACATCCAAGCAACCCAAATTTTTTTCAGTATTTTATCGTAGACCAACCGTTTTATAAATTAACTTAAAAGTCAGTAACGGACTACGGTTCCTCTGTCTCAAAACTCGGTTTTAGAACAGTTGAATTTCCACGAACTATTTGTGTAACACGAAAAGTAAATTTGGGGGTTTTAAAGTAATGAATTCTCATTCTTTGTATAGGTTCTTTTCGTTGTTACAGTATCTTGATTACCGGTTGACTTGATTTAGAGAATCGTTCAGATTTTAATTTGGAGGTATACTAATTTTACATGTCGGTTATTTAATTGAAAGTCTTATAGATGTTTTAAGTTGTAAGTGATTTCCTTTCGTCCTTTTAAATTTTTAAAGAATTTAGATGTTAAACGTCGTGTCTTATTTTTAAATATCTGAACTTTTCTTCATCTCTTGATACTAGTTATTAGTTCTCTTTTTCTCTGTTATCTGTATTCGTATCTACTGGGTCTACTTTCTTAATCGTCTGTTCAGGAAGTTTGTTTAAATATCATCGAATTTCTTATGGGTCTCCCTATCTCTCCCACCCCTCCCTCCACCTTCCCCCCAAGTCCTACGTCCCCTGTATACATATGGACACCGGTTAAGAACAACTATACACCGTCTTTGGTAGTGTTATAACATTTCATTATTAAAAGGTTAATTTTATTAATTCTTTTTTATTTCTTATGTGACTCTACCTACCTGTTTTGTTCCCTTTTATACCTTCTAAATTTCTTTTTTACACTTCAAATTTCTTATGCGTCTTTAGAATCTAAACTTTTTACGTTAAAGTTTTTTCGTTATTTGTTTTATAACCTGTGTCTCTATCCTAGTCAATTGAGTTTCTATCAGGTTATTGTAAACAACATTTATATTAATGTTTCCTTTTTATGTTAAATTTTAGAAAATTTATCACCGTTAGAATTGTAAAGAACCAGTCTTAAATCTCTCTACATTCTGAAGGTTAATTACAGAATAAATGAAGAAATACAACTAATCGTAAGCTATGTACACGACTTAGTCTTGGATTTATTTCTATTAAAAAATTCTACTTTTTTTCTTTTTTTGGAAAAGGTGGTTACCGTGACCCTTTTCACATGTTATATAGTTTTATTTAGAAGTTTAAGATTTGTGACTAGAATTTGGAAAGTGTTTATAATTAAGTTTTACTTAGTGTCTTGATATATATTTACTTTCTTTCGGATATTTTTAAGGTCCTCTATTGTATTCTCTTTTTAATCTAATGGAATTTAAACAACTTAGAAATCTATTTTCTGGGTTTCATGTCGGGTATTTTCGTTTTGTACTATTCGACCTTAATTAATTTTAAATTTTACAGAAGAGATTTTTTCTGACACCATTCTCTTACTTTTCTATTTGTCAGACTTGTTGTCTGGGAAAACACAGACTTGTTAGTATTGTGAAAAAGACTCGGGTACTTTCTTATCTCAACGTACGTTTAAACCACTTGACTTAAGGACTTCACGATGGAAGGAGTCACCTTTCTAACCTGTAGTACTTGATAAGGTGGATACTGTCTCGTTCCCTCCTTCTTCACTTGTGATAATTCCAACTAACCTTCTTTTATTGATTTTAAAACCACTTAAGAGTTTACTGTCCACACTAATCGAACTCTCAATTCCAATTGAAACTAGGGTTTCGAATTACCCTCAGACGACAGACGTTCGTGAAAAGTACTCTTGAGTGGACTCATAACATGGTCTCTGATACCCACTTTGTTTACCGATCTGTCCCTTGAAATTACGGTGTGTTCTTCTTTTGGACTGGGTATAGAGGTCTAGGAAAGGAGGAGTTGGTAATTTTTTTTTTTTTTTTTTTTTGGAATCTTTTTTTGTACTACCGTCTCTTCCTCCACTTAGACCTCATATAGAGAGGGTACCTATGTAGTCCTTATGTGGAAGTTTGTGTCTTCACGTACCTCTTGTGGTCGACTCTTACCTATCCTCCTCATGGACCGGTCACCTTTTCTTATATATCTTGGTACGTTTTGAGCCATCTTGGTTCCTTGATCCCCCTTTTTGTCCTCACAGTCATCCCGACCTAGACGGGGGAGTTCCACCCCCTTGACTTCGTCCCCAGGCTAGGGGTGTAGCCTCGTTAACAGACTCAGTCTCCTCTTTGTAATTTACGACTCTCACTTTGTCGACTAGACACTGTCGGATTTATGTTACTCTTAGTCTGTCAGGAACGACGTCGGTATATATAGGGCCTGTCACACGTCTAAGGGACCTTCCACGTCGTAGACCCTCGACCTCAAATCCCTAACACCCCGTTGGGGTCCCACTCCCGACGACAACTGACACTGGGTTCGTCGACGTGGTGAAGGTGTGGACCGTGAGTGTCTCCGTTTTTGTTCAGGAGGTCCCGTTTAAGTTTTCGTTGGGGGTCACCTGCTGGGTATACGTCTCCACCTTTATTTTGGTGTTAACTCTGGGTCCCCGTCACACCGATTCCTTCTTCTGCGTTTTGGAAGGGTAGTCGACATGTTCGACGTCTAATTTAGGTGTACTAGTTGATTTGTCTGAGACACAGATACCTTATGTATTTTCCTGTAACTCTTGGGGGTGTTTTTATTTTGTGTGATCAAGACTATCGACACCTATAACCTCCGTTCTTGTTTGTCCTCATCCTGGTCTAATCTTAGACTCGATGGGGGGTAGTACAGGTCTCTAGTCGTGTCACAACCTCCCGTAGATCCCTCCACTCCACCTGACAATAAGGGTCCCTCCCTTTCCTGAGATTTTCGTCACTGAGTTCTTTTTGTAAGGAATAAGAATACAAAACTGAAAAAGACCTCTAAGAAAACCTAAAAAAAAAGAAAGAAGCGGGGAAAAGGGGGAGACAACATCAACAGTTACTCTTTGCGACCTGACCTTCTTTGTGTTCGACCTTAGTTCTAACGACCCTCTTTATAATTATTGGACTCTATATGTCTACTGTGGTGGGCATACCGTCTTTGACTTCTTCTCGATTTGTCGGAGAACTACTTTCACTTTCTCCTCTCACTTTTTCAACCGAATTTCGAGTTGTAAGTCTTTTGCTTCTAGTACCGTAGGAAAGGGTAGTGAAATACCCTTTATCTACCCCTTTGTTACCTTTGTCACAGTTTGAAATAAAACCCCCCCGAGGTTTTAGTGACGTCTACCATTAACGTCGGTACTTTAATTTTCTGCGAATGAGGAACCTTCTTTTCAACACTGGTTGGATCTATCGTATAAGTTTTCGTCTCTGTAATGAAACGGCTGATTCCAGACAGATCAGTTCCGATACCAAAAAGGACACCAGTACATACCTACACTCTCAACCTGACACTTCTTCCGACTCGAGGTTTCTTAACTACGAAAACTTGACACCACAACCTCTTCTGAGAACTCTCAGGGAACCTGACGTTCCTCTAGGTTGGTAGGTAAGACTTCCTCTAGTCGGGACCCTAACGAAACCTTCCTTACTACGATTTCGACTTTGAGGTCATGAAACCGGTGGAGTACGCTTCTCAACTGAGTAACCTTTTCTGAGACTACGACCCTCCCTAA
>SJYO01050590.1:18985219-19121532 GCA_006410555.1 Capra ibex | reverse complement strand
TCTCCTACTCTACCGACCTACCGTAGTGACTGAGCTACCTGTACTCAGACTCACTTGAGGCCCTCAACCACTACCTGTCCCTCCGGACCGTACGACGCTAAGTACCCCAGCGTTTCTCAACCTGTGCTGACTCGCGGAGGGACAGGTAGTGGTTGAGGGCCTCAAGTAAGTCTGAGTGCAGGTAACTCAGTCACTACGGTAGGTCGGTAGAGTAGGAGACAGTAGGGGAAGAGAAGGACGGGGGTTAGGGAGGGTCGTAGTCTCAGAAAAGGTTACTCAGTTGAGAAGTGTACTCCACCGGTTTCATGACCTCAAAGTCGAAATCGTGGTAAGGAAGGTTTCTTTAGGGTCCCAACTAGAGGAAGTCTTACCTGACCAACCTAGAGGAACGTCAGGTTCCCTGAGAGTTCTCAGGAGAGGTTGTGGTGTCAAGTTTTCGTAGTTAAGAAGCCGCGAGTCGGAAGAAGTGTCAGGTTGAGAGTGTAGGTATGTACTGGTGACCCTTTTTGTATCGGAACTGATCTGCCTGGAATCAGCCGTTTCATCATANAAACTTATACGATAGATCCAACCAGTGTTGAAAAGAAGGTTCCTCATTTGTAGAAAATTAAAGTACCGACGTCAGTGGTAGACGTCACTAAAACATGGTTTTTATATTTCAGACTGTGACAAAGGTGACAAAGGGGTAGATAAAGGGTACTTCACTACCCTGGTCTACGGTACTAGAAGCAAAAGACTTACAACTCGAAATTCGGTTGAAAAAGTGAGAGGAGAAAGTGAAAGTAGTTCTCCGAAAAATCAAGAATAAGTGAAAGACGGTATTCCCACCACAGTAGACGTATAGACTCCAATAACTATAAAGAGGGCCGTTAGAACTAAGGTCAATCACAAAGAACGTCAAGTCGCAAAGAGTTTGGATATGCTACGTCGTTTTCGTGAAGATTCTCCCTTCAAATATCGTTATGTAGAATGGAATGCTTTGTTCTTTTTGTAGTTTATCTGTTGGATTGAAATATGGATCTTGTTGACCTTTTCCTTCTTCTTCTTCTTGTTGTTGTTGTTGTTGTTTTTATCATCTTCCTTTCTTTAGTATTTCTAGGTTTGTCTTTATTTACTATTTCTTTACTTTCTTTGTTATCCTTTCTAGTTATTTTGATTTTCGACCATGAAACTCTTCTATTTGTTTTAATTGTTCGGGAATCGGTCTGAGTACTTCTTTCTTTCTCTTCTTAGTGAAGTTGTTTTAAGCTTTACTTTCACCTCTCCAATGTTGTCTGTTACGTCTTTATGTTTCCTAATATTCTCTAATGATACCTGTTACTATGCCGTTATTTTACCTATTGGACCTCCTTTACCTGTCTAAGAATCTTTTCAAGCTAGAAGGTTCTGACTTAGTCGTTCTTTATCTTTAATACTTGTTGGATTAATGTTCGTGACTATAACTTCGACACTAGTTTTTAGAGGGTTTTTTGTTTTCGGACCCTGGTCTACCGAAGTGTCTCTTAAGATAGTTCGTGAACCTCTTCTCGATTACGGATAGGAAGATTTTAAGAAAGTGTTTTAACGTATCCATCTTTGTGAAGGTTTGGGAAAGATACTCCAGTCGTAGTGGGACTATGGTTTTGGTTTTGGTCTGTTTCTGATGTGTGTGTGTGTTTTTTTGATGTCCCGTTATCGTTTTATCTATCTACGTTTTTAGGAGTTGTTTTAAGATCGTTTGTCTTAAGTCTTTGTGTAGTTTTTCGAATATGTAGTACTAGTTCAACCCAAATAAGGTCCTTATGTTCCTAAGAAGTTATATACGTTCAGTTGGTTACACTATGTGACATAATTGTTTGACTTTCTATTTTTGGTATACTAGTAGAGTTATCTACGTCTTTTCGGAAACTGTTTTAGATCGTGGGTAAATAGTAATTTTGAGAAGTTTTTACCCGTATCTTCCTTCGATGAAGTTGTATCATTTCCGGTATATACTATTCGGATGTCGTTTATAATAAAAGTTACCACTTTTTGACTTTCGTAAAGTGGATTCTAGTCCTGTTCTGTTACCACAGGTGAAAGTGGAGATAATAAGTTGAATCAAAACCTTCAGGATTGTTATCGTTAGTCTCTTCTTTTTCTTTATTTTCCTTACGTCTAACCTTTTCTTCTTCATTTGGAGAGGAACAAAAGTCTACTGTACTATGACATGTATCTTTTGGTATTTCTATCATAGTCTTTTAATGATCTCGATTAGTCACTTAAATCGTTTCACGTCCTACGTTTTAGTTATGTGTCTTTAGTGAACATAAAGATATGTGATTGTTACTTTTTAGTCTTTCTCTTTAATTCATTAGTAAGAGTCAGTGGTAACGTTGTTTTTCTTTATTTATAGATCTTTATTTGAATGGATTCCCCTGTTTTCTTGCCATGTGTCTTTTAACATTCTGTGACTACTTTCTTTAGTTTCTACTGTATTTGTCTACCCCTCTATAAGGTACAAGGAGCCACCCTTCTTAGTTATAACACTTTTACTGATATAATGGTTTACGTTAGTTGTCTAAGATACACTAGGGATAGTTTACTGGTTTCTGTAAAAAGTACGTTGATCTTGTTTTTTAAAGTGTTAAACACACCTTTATGTTTTCTGGGGTTTATCGGTTTCGTTAGAACTCTTGTTTCTTATCTTGACCTCCTTAGTTGGAAGGACTGAAGTCTAATGTGATGTTTCGATGTCTGTAGTTCTGTCATACCATGACCATGTTTTTGTCCTTATGTCTGGTTACCTTGTTCTATCTTTCGGGTCTTTATTTGGGTACGTGGATACCCATGGAATAAAAACTGTTTCCTACGTTCTTATATGTTACCCCGTTCTGTCGGAGAAGTTATTTATCACGACCTTTTGACCTGACGATGTACGTTTTCTTACTTTAATTTTGTAAAGGATTGTGGTATGTGTTTCTATTTGAGTTTTACCTGATTTCTGGATATTCTGGTCTTTGATATTTTGAGAATTTCCTTTTGTGTCCGTCTTGTGAGCCACTGTATTTAGTTTCGTTCTAGGAGATCTAGGTGGAAGTTCTCATTTCCTTTATTTTTACTTTCATTTGTTCACCCTGGACTAATTTTAATTTTCGAAAATTTGTCGTTTCCTTTGATATTCGTTCCACTTTTCTGTTGGGAGTTTTGTCCTCTTTTATTATCGTTTACTTTGTTGACTGTTTCCTAATTAAAGGTTTTATATATTCCTCGAGTATGTTGAGTTACGGTCCTTTTGTTTCTTGGGTTATTTTTTCACCCTTTTTTTTGGATTTGTCTGTAAAGAGGTTTCCTTTGTATGTCTACCGATTGTTTGTCTACTTTTCTACGAGTTGTAGTGAGTAATAATCTCTTCGTTTATTTTTGATGTTACTCTATAGTGGAGTGTGGTCAGTCTTACCGATAGTAGTTTTTCAGATGTTTGTTATTTACGACCTTTCCTACACCTCTTTCCCACACGTGACAAACCCTTACATTTAACTATGTCGGTGATACCTTCTGCCATACCCCTAAGGAATTTTTTGATCCACATTTTGGTGGTATACTGGGTCGTTAGGGTGAGGATCCGCATATGGGACTCCTTTGATTTTAACTTTTTCTATGTAATTAGGGTAACAATTGACTCCGTAATAAATGTTATCGATCTTGTACCTTCGTTGGATCTACAGGTAGTTGTCTTCTTACCTATTTCTTTTTCACTATATATATATATATATATATATATATGTATGTGTGTGTGTGTGTGTGTGTTACCTTATAATGAGTCGGTATTTTTTCTTACGTAAACTCAGTCAAGACTACTCCACCTACTTGGAACTTAGATTGTGTCCCACTTCAATCAGTCTTTCTCTTTCTGTTTATAGCATAAGATTGTGTATATATACCTCAGATCTTCTTACCATGCCTTCTCGAATAAATGTCCTGTATCTCTTATCCGAATACCTGGACCCCTCTTCTCTCCTCTCTCACTCTACATACCTTTCTCATTGTACCTTTGAATATAATGGTATACATTTTATCTATCGGTTATCCTTAAACGACATATCGAGTCCTTTGAGTTTGTCCCCGAGACATAGTTGGATCCCCCCACCCTACCCCTCCCTCTACCCTCCCTCAAAGTTTTCCCTCCTCTATATACATATGGATACCGACTAAGTGCAACTCCCAACTGTCTTTTATTGTTTTAAGACATTTCGATGATAGGAAGTTATTTTTTTTAATTTTTTTTTTTTTCGAAATTAGACGACACCGTTCACACTACTTTAAGAGATCAAGGGTCCTGTGACCGTTTCTATGTGACAAAGTCCCCTTTCCCTGTCTTCGTTTTCGGTTCACAAGTACTCCCTACATCTTTTGGGAGGCTGTGTGTCTCACAACATGACTCTCTTTCACTTCTGAACTTTGACGACCTCCTCCCATCCTTTGAGATGAGACGGGGTCTTTTGGTGTATATACTCCGACTTAAACTGAGGGTGACGTCACGACTCTACCTTGTGACTCTTTCGGGGTCGAAATCGGGACCCGAGTGTGTCAGACGGATTATTTACTGATAAATTACGACTACCCTAAAGTACGAGAAATAAGGTACCTTTTTTTGAAACAATCTATAAAAGTTCTTTTAAACTTCACAATTGTACCAGACTCAAAGTGTCTAGAAGATCTTTGACGAAAAAAAAAAAAAACGATTAGACTTTAAAAAAAGACAAATACATTCTGTAAAACTTGTTCAAAATTATTCCGTAAATTTGAAGAGAAGGAAAAAGACTTTATGTATAAAGAAATTATTAATCCTTTTTTGGTAATGAAAAAAATTTGACTCTAAAGTTCGACCCTCGATCTCTTAGCGTAATTTGTTTACATAAGAAAGAACTTCTAAAGATCCATCTACTGGGAAGAATTTGAGATTAGAGTTTCAAAGAAATGTAAGAAACTCACTTTTTTGAAATACCTGAAAGTTAAGTTTCAAAACGGTGTGTTAATTTTTCGAACGTTTATATAAACACCCAATATGACTTTTTGGATGTTTCATTTTAAAAGGAAATTATTCTTTATACGAGGTCAGAAAGAATCTTCGTAAATCTTTAGAACTGGCACTTTACGAATTTATTTGACACACACATAAAAAACATATTTTTTACAGTTATTCTATACATAAAATGTACTCTCAATTGTGACCCACTGAATATAGTAGTGTTTTAAGATCAAATAGATTTACTAAAAGGATTTCATTAGAGAAGGGACCACCACGTCTCCAATTTCGCAGACGGACGTTACACCCTCTGGGCCCAAACTAGGGACCCAGCCCTTCTAGGCGACCTCGTCCTTTACCGTTGGGTGAGGTCATAAGAACGGACCTCTTAGGGTACCTACCTCCTCGAACCACCCGATGTCAGGTGCCCAGCGTTTCTCAGCCTGTGCTGACTCGCTGAAGTGAAAGTGAAAGTTTCATTAGAGACGACGACGACGACGATTCAGCGAAGTCAGCACAGGCTGAGACACGTTGTGGTATCTACCTTCGGGTGGTCCGAGGGGGCAGGGACCCTGAGAGGTCCGTTCTTGTGACCTCACCCAACGGTAAAGGAAGAGGTTACGTACTTTCACTTTTCACTTTCCCTTCAGCGAGTCATCACAGACTGAGAAGAGTTGGCGTACCTGACGTCGGATGGTACGAGGAGGTAGGTACCCTAAAAGGTCCGTTCTCATGACCTCACCTTACGGTAACGGAAGAGGCTTTCATTAGAGATTGAAACGTATATGACTTTTCTCCCGTCGTCGTATCATTTTACTTCTAAAGAAGAACCAACCTTGAAGGGACAGGATAGCAGGAGAACACTCAGACAGTGATTGGTTGACCCACTGATACAAACAGAGTCGAAAAGGAGACACACAATTCCATATAATAGAGAGACCAAAGAAAGTATGGATTTTAAGCAATAGTCACGTTCTTAATAAAATAAAGACTGATAAGTTGACGGGATGTAAATTGGGAAGATCCCTTTCACCGTCGAGATTTTCTTCTTTGAGAGTGTAAATACAAACGTACTGTTAAACGGACCTTTATTAATACTAAATTTACTAAGGACCGAGGTGAGGGTATTGATGTTAACCTATTTATACGTCATCCAGGGTCCATATAATTAAGAATCGGTAGTATAGTCCAGTAAGACTAAATCGTGAGTGTCTACGTTCTCGTAATTCGACTCTCACAAACAAGAATCATTCGAAATTGATGAAAGATCTGTTATCTTTAGATGTCGAACACAATGCAGTCATTTGTACCTTTATTAACCCAACTAAATCTTGTATGAAAGTACGTAACCTCCCCCTTTGCCGTTGGGTGAGGTCACAAGAACGGACCTTTTAGGGTCCCTGCCCCCTCGGACCACCCGACGGTAGATGCCCCAGTGTGTCTCAGCCTGTGCTGGCTTCGCTGAATCGTCGTCGTCCTGTATAATTACTTCAGATGACTTAGTCCCAAAGATTTATAAACAAAATTAATCAATTAAAGAAAAACCGGTACGACCCAAAAAGAGCGACGTGTGTCTTAAAGAGATGAACACCACTCACCCCCGATGAGAGGTAACACCAGTACGAAGTCAACCCCACCGAAAAGAACAACGTCTCGTACCCAAGAAATCCTTGTGTCCGAAGTCATCAACGTCTCATGCCCGAGTCGTCAACACCGTACACCTGAACCAACGGGAAGCCATTCATCCCAGAGGGGTCTGGTCCCTAGTTTCGGTACAGGGGACGAACCGTCCGTCTAAGAGACGGTGACCTGGTGATCCCTTTAAGGACTTATTTTGAAAATTACAGCAATTTTATAACTTACTTTATTACTCTCTTCTCTCCTCAGTTCTTATTTCCAATACAAAAACAAAACTCGTCAAGTCACCTGTCATTTCAGAAAATGAGGTTCCCGTTGTTCCCTGTACTTAATCTTCTTGTCAGTCCTGTTGACCATTCTCAACCTGTTAGAACGGATACCTTGTAGGTGAACTTAAAGAAGTCTTCTGTTTACATGTATATCTGAGTCAAGAGTCCTCTTTATGAATCTAATTTATGTCTCTAAACTATAAACAGACTTATTGTCACCATTAAGTTCAGGACTCATTCTCGTCTTTATAAGTTCTTTTTAATTAATTCAATATTCTCAAGAAATACTTTCTGAATCTTTTGTAGTTATACGAATGTCATTGTCTATAAGTACAAATTTCACTTACTTTTAGGAAACCCACGAAAACGTCCCAAGTTGTAGGAATGTTTTTCTCTAATTATAAAACAATTTGACCCTACTTAGGTCCTCATACCAAAATTGTTCGTGGAGGTACACTAAGATTATGTCTCTAAGAATTGGTGTAAATCTTTCTATGGCTCAATCTTCGAGTTTCGAAGGGTCCACCAAGTCCCGATTTCTTAGGTGTATGGTCACGTCCTCCGTGTTCTCTACGTTTAAGCTAGAGACTCAGTCCTTCTAGGGGACCTCGGTCCGTACCGTTAGGTGAGGTCATAAGAACGGACCTTTTAGGGTACTGTCTCCTCGGACTACCCGATGTCAGGTACCCCAAAGTTTCTTATCCTGAGTTGACTCGTCCGTGCGCACGTGTGTGTGTGTTTGTGTCTCCGAGTTCTCCGTCTATAAGATGAAATATGTCCATCTTTTTATTTATCTATACAAACCTATATGCTCATATATAAATATCTTTACAGTGAACTAGGTTTTGTTAATGAGGATCTATGATGTACGATTTAGGTTCATTAATAAGTGACAAATATTTGAGATCATTGAAAAAAGTTAGAGAACTGACTATTGTCTTTTTCCTAAGATAAACACGACAAAACACACACTCAGTCACGAAGGGTAACGAAGTAACCCACGAATCGGGTATTATTTACAAACTATTTATAATTGACTCGACTTAACATGCTTATTTCAATAACCGTCTACAACGAAAAAAGAAAAGTAAAAAATATTCATGGACATTAGCGTTTCATTAACTCGTAATGACTTAACCTTTCGGATCAGACGTTTGTACAGTGAAAGAGAGTTAGAAAGTAAATAATCTACACACTTGTAACAATTCAGGGATTAGTCATTTTCCTATTATTATCTTTACTGACCTTACAGACAAAAACCATTCTCGTCTGATCCATTAAGTCTGGTGTAAAGGGTGACTATGTTTTAACTTATTTCAGAAAATTTTATAGACGACCGTCCTTAGTCTCGCGATTGTTCTGTCACTTCTAGAAATTCGTCCTTCTTTCGACGACTTTATTCGTATGACATTCTTCGTCCTTTCGATAACTGTACTCAATAACTCCAATCCCCTCGATGACTAGGAGTTCCCGGTAAGAACTGGACTCGTCCCTTATCTTCTGTGCCTTTTACTGTTTGTATAAATTGTTGGATTCCCCTACTCACCACTTTCCTTACCGTTAAGTGAGTTCATAAGATTGGATCTCTCAAGGTAACTGTCTCTTCGGACCACCCGGTATCAAGTACTTCAACGTTTCTTGGTCTATGGTGACCGTTGATGTGAAATTCCCCTATTTTCCTCAGATCAGAGTATTTTGTTGTTGTTGTTTGTCTACCAACAACGACAAGTCAGTGAGTCAACACGGACTGAGAAACGTCAGAGTACCTGCCGTCGTACGGTCCGAAGGGACAGGTAGTGGTTGAGGGTCTCGAATGAGTTTGTGTACAGGTACCTCAGTCACTACGGTAGGTTGGTAGAGTAGGAGACAGCAGACGAAGAAGAGGACGGAAGTTAGAAAGGGTTGTAGTCCCAGAAAAGGTTACTCAGTCAAGAAACGTAACCCACCGGTTTCATAACCTCGAAGTTGAAGTCGTAGTCAGGAAGGTTTCTTATAACTTACAACTAAAGGCAATGCTAATTGGCCAAACTAGAGGAACGTCAGGTTTTCTAAGAATTCTGAGAAGAGATTGCAGTGTAAAGTATTCGTAATTAAAAAGTTACGAGTCGGAAGGAATAACAGGTTGAGAGTGTAGGTATGTATTGATGATCTTTTTGGTATCGAAATTGATGTGTCTGGAAATAACCGTTTCAATACAGAGACGAAAAATTATACGACAGATCCAAACAGTATTCAAAAGAAGGTTCCTTATTCGTAGATAATTGAAGTACCGACGTCAGTGGTAGACGTCACTAAAACCTCGGGTTTTTTATCAGACAGTGACAAAGGTAACAAAGGGGTAGATAAACGGTACTTCATTACCCTGACCTTGGTACTAGAAATAAAAGACTTACAACTCAAAATTCAGTCGAAAAAGTGAGACCAAAAAGTGAAAGTAGTTCTCTGAGATTAAGGAGAAACGAAAGACAGTATTCCCACCACAGTAGACGTATAGACTCCAATAACAATAAAGTGGGTCGTTAGAACTAAGGTCGAACGTGAAGTAGACCGGGTGTACTTGGTTTCTCCATGGAACCATTTAGAAAGGACATCAAATCCTAGTACTTCGGTCTAGGAGATCTTTATCACTACTGGAAGTCAAGTCAAGTCAACGAGTCAGTACAGGCTGAGAAACGCTGGGGTACTTAACGTCGTACGGTCCGGAGGGACAGGTAGTGGTTGAGGGCCTCAAGTGAGTCTGAGTGCAGGTAACTCAGTCACTACGGTAGGTCGGTAGAGTAGGAGACAGCAGGGGAAGAGGAGGACCGGAATTAGGGAGGGTCGTACTCTCAGAAAAGGTTACTCCGTTGAGAATTGTATTCCACCGGTTTCATGACCTCAAAGTCGAGATCGTAGTAAGGAAGGTTTCTTGTGGGTCCGGACTAAAGGAAATGTTACCTGACCAACCTAGAGGAACGTCAAGTTCCCTGAGAGTTCTCAGAAGATGTTGTGGTGTCAAGGTTTCTTAGTTAAGAGACCACGAGTCGAAAGAAGTGTCAGGTTGAGAGTACAGGTATGTACTGATGACCTTTTTGGTATCGGAACAACCGTTTCATGCCTGGAACAACAGTTTCATGACAGAGACGAAAACTTATACGATAGATCCAACCAGTATTGAAAGGAAGGTTCCTCATTGGCAAAAAATTAAAGTACCGAAGTCAGTGGTAGACGTCACTAAAACCTCGGGTTTTTTAATTCAGACTGTGACAAAGGTAAGAAAGGGGTAGATAAAGGGTACTTCACTACCCTGGTCTACGGTACTAGAATCAAAAGACTTACAACTCGAAATTCGGTTGAAAGAGTGAAAGAAGAAAGCGAAAGTAGTTCTCCGAAAAATCAAGAAGAAATGAAAGACGGTATTCCCACCACAGTAGACGTATAGACTCCAATAACTATAAAGAGGGCCGTTAGAACTAAGGTCGAACACGAAGAAGGTCGAGTCGCAAAGAGTACTACATGAGACGTATCTTCAATTTATTCGTCCTACTGTTATATGTCGGACTGCATGAGGAAAAGGATAAACCTTGGTCAGACGACAAGGTACAGGTCAAGATTGACAACGGAGGACTGGACGTATGTCCAAAGAGTTCTCCGTCTAGTCCACCAGACCATAAGGGTAGAGAAAGTCTATAAGGGTGTCAAATAACACCAGGTGTGTCAGTTTCGAAACCGTGTCAGTTATTTCGTCTTTATCTACAACAAGACCTTGAGAGAACGAAATAGCTACTAGGTGGTCTACAGCCGTTAAACTTGAGACCAAGGAGATGGAAAAGATTTTAGTCGAACTTGTAGACCTTCAAGTGCCAAGTGTATAACGACTTCGGACCGAACCTCTTAAAACTCGTAATGAAATGATCGTACACGACGACGACGATTCAGTGAAGTCAGCACAGGCTGAGACACGCTGGGGTATCTGCCGTAGGGTAGTCCGAGAGGGTAGGGACCCTAAGAGGTCCGTTCTTGTGACCTCACCCAACGGTAAAGGAAGAGGTTACGTACTTTCACTTTTCACTTTCACTTCAACGAGTCAGTACAGGCTGAGAATCGTTGGGGTACCTGAAGTCGGATGGTCCGAGGAGGCAGGTACCCTAAAAGGTACGTTCTCATGACCTCACCCCACGGTAACGCACACTCTACTCACGTTAGCACGTCATCAAACTCGTAAGAAACCGTAACGAAAACAAACCCTAACCTTACTTTTGACTGGAAAAGGTCAGGACACCGGTGACGACTCAAAAGGTTTAAACGACCGTATAACTCACGTCGTGAAAGTGTCGTAGTAGAAGGTCCTAAACTTTATCGAGTTGACCTTAAGGTAGTGGAGGTGATCGAAACAAACATCACTACGAAAGATTCCGGGTGAACTGAAGGGTAGGGTCCTACAGACAGAGATCCACTCACTAGTGTGGCAGTACTAATAGAACCAGTACTTCTAGAAAAAACATGTCAAGAAGACACATAAGAAAGGTGGAGAAGAATTATAGAAGACGAAGAGAATCCAGGTCTGGTAAAGACAGGAAATAGCTCGGGTAGAAACGGACTTTACAAGGGAACCATAGAGATTAAAAAACTTCCCTAGAGATCAGAAAGGGTAAGACAAGAAAAGGAGATAAAGAAACGTAACTAACGACTCCTTCCGAAAGAATAGAGAAGACCGATAAGAAACCTTGAGACGTAAGTCTACGAATATAGAAAGGAAAAGAGGGAACGAAAATCGCAGAGAAGAAAAGTGTCGAGAAACATTCCGGAGGGGTCTGTCGGTAAAACGAAAAAACGTAAAGAAAAGGTACCCCTACCAGAACTAGGGACAGAGGACATGGTACAGTACTTAGAGTCAGGTATCAAGTAGTCCGTAAGATAAATAGTCTAGATCAGGGAATTTAGATACAGAGTGAAGACGACATATTAGTATTCCCCACCACCGCCCCTCCTCGATGGGGTACGGGTTCTAGTCCCCGTCGTGGATTTTCCTCGTTGGGGTGCAGGTTCCTCGTCACCGACGTGCCCGAGTCCTCCCGGCTCTCCTCGATGAGGTACAAGTTCCAGTCCTCCCTGCCGTCACTCCTCTATGGGGAGTAGGTTCCATTCTTCGTCGCCGACGCGAATCGACCTCGTCGGCACTTCTCTATGGGGTGCAGGTTCCATTCTCTTTAGGTCCATTCTACCATTTACAATGCTCTCCCGTAGTCTCCCGTCTGTGTGACTTTGGTATGAGTGTCTTTTGATCAGTCAGATCAGTGAGCCTGGTGTCGGACCAGATTGAGTTACTTTAATTCGGTACGGTACACCCCGGTGGGTTCTGCCCGTCCAGTACCACCTCTCCAGACTGTCTTATTCCAGGTGACCTCTTCCCTTACCGTTTGGTGAAGTCATAAGAACGGAACTCTTGGGGTACTTGTCATACTTTTCTGTTTTACTATCCTATGACTTTTTCCTCGAGCGGTCCAACCATCCACGAGTTATACGATGACCTCTAGTGACCTCTTTATTGAAGTCTTTCTTACTTCCCTACCTCGGTTTCGTTTTTGTCATGGGTCAACACCTACATTGACCACTATCTTCGTTCCAGGCTACGCCATTTCTCGTTATAACGTATCCTTGGACCTTACAGTCCAGGTACTTAGTTCCGTTTAAGCTTCACCAGTTTGTCCTCTACCGTTCTCACTTGTAGTTGTAAGATCCTTAGTCGCTTGATTTTACCTCACCTTACCCACTCTAATTGAGTCTACTGGTAATATTGATGATGACACCCGTCCTTAGGGAGTCTTCTTTACCTCATCGGCACTACCAGTTGTTTTATCAGACTTTACGTCATGAACACACGTCAGAGTTTTTGCTGTCTTACTAGAGACAAGCAAAGGTTCCGTTTGGTAAGTTATAGTGTCATTAAGTTCAGATACGGGGTTGGTCATTACGACTCCTTCGACTTCGACTTACCAAGATACTTCTGGATGGTTTGGAAAATCTTGATTGTGGGTTTTTCCTACAGCAAAAGTAATATCCCCTGACCTTCCGTTTTCATCCTTCAGTTCTTTGTGGACCTCATTGTCCATTTAAACCGGAACCTTATGCCTTACTTCGTCCCGTTTCCGATTATCTCAAGACGTTTCTCTTGCGTGACCAGTATCGTTTGTGGAAGAAGGTTGTTGTCTTCTCTTCTGAGATGTGTACCTGTAGTAGTCTACAAGTTGTGGTTTTAGTCTAACTAATATAAGATACGTCGGTTTCTACCTCTTCGAGATATGTCAGTCGTTTTTGTTCTGGTCCTCGGTTGACACCGAGTCCAGTACTTGAGGAATAACGGTTTAAGTCTGAATTTAACTTCTTTCGTCCCTTTTGGTAATCTGGTAAGTCCATACTGGATTTAGTTTAGGGAATACTAATATGTCACTACTGGAATTTAGGGAATTTAGGGAAATCATTTTAATTCAATTTTAATATAACGGTAACTGACATCGGAGGACGGTCTTAAGTCGTATCTGTGAAGGGTCTTAGCTCATATTTGTGAGAGACCCTTTCTAGGATAGTAGGATCCGGAGTTTAATAAAACTTTCGAGAAGGATATTTTACAGAGTATGAATTATTTTTTATTGGTCCTTGTATTCCTTTATTCTGATACACTTACTTTTCGTCATTTCAACTGGTATCTTTATCTTTGGTTAAGTATTCTTAGACCTATTCCCTCGATAGATTTGGTCTGAAATTTTGTTGATTTTTAATGATGTAAGTTCTTTCTATTCTAACTCCTGAAACAATCTCATACTTATCTCAACTTTTGTATTAGTGACCTCAATGTTTTGAGGAACATACTCATTCTTTCTGATCTACATAAACTTCTCTTTTTATCATTTGATTTTATAACTAGTCTTCCTTTGTAGGTCAGACTTATTTTTCTCGTTGTCAATCCTTTTTTTATTTCTTTTTCTTTTTATATCTTACCTCCCATAGTCAATAATGTAAATTTAATTTACCCTTTAATTAGGTAAATTTCCTATTACCAATAGTTTGACCTTAATTTTCCTTTGATTCCATTTCGACTCGATGTCTGATTAATGTTCCATATATGGAATTTATATTATTATGTATTACAAGTAATCGACGATCCTCTTATCGAGAAATTCCTCCTCCTCCTAACCGACAATCTTCCCCCGATAGTCTCGAAATCCCGACGACCGTTACGAGATGAAGGATTATGTAAATGACTAATTATTAATGAAATTTACATTTATTTAATTTTAGAGGTTGTTTTCATATCCACCGACTTACCTATTTTATTCTGGTTGATGTACGGAGGATGTTTTCTAAGTAAAGTCTAATTCCTGTGTGTACCCGAGTTTAACTTCTCTACCTTTTTCTATATGACACTTTTATTTTAGTTTCCTCTCGTGTTCATCGATATAATTATAGTTTGTTGTATCTGGAGCCCAGTTTTTGACATTGTTTTCTTTTTAAACCAGTAATATATTACTATTTATATAGTAAGTAGTCCTTCGATATTGTTGAGATTAATAGATACTGGGTTGTAGTCTCGTGGATTTATACAATCCGTTTATGATTGTCTAGACTTACCTCTTTAATGTTTTTATATGTATTATTATCACCTGTTTCCTTGTTTTATTTGTAAAAAGTTTCTTCTGTATTTTTATCGATTGTCTACTACGTGTTCTTCCATGAGTTGTAGTTTTTAGTAGCCTCTTTCCGTCTACTTCTGGTATTACTCTATAGTGGAGTGTGGACAATGTTACCGGTAATAATGTGACAATGTTCCCGATAATAATTTTATTGTTCTCGATATTGTACGGGCACTCCTACACCTCTTTCCCTTATGAATAATAGTAACTCCTTTTACATTTAATATTATATTTTACATTCGTCTTATTCAATACCTGAGATTATATATAGTATTACTGATTTGTTATTATAATATAACAGATAAACTTTCAACGAGTTCCTCACGTAGAATTCACAAGAATGCTATTGTTGTCATTGTTTTTTCCATTGTTACATTCTACTTCCTAACCAATTAATCGAAATAACACCACTTAATAAGTGTCAAACATGTAGTTTAGTAGTGTAACATATGAGATTACATACCGTCTTTGGTTGTCTTGTAACATTTCGTTAATCGGAGGTTAACTTTTATTTATTTAATATATTTTTTCTTTTTTTATTTGAATGTGTTACAACATCCAGTAGAAATAGAGTTATTTCGACTTCTTTTCTTTACATTCCTTTTTCATTATGTAGATTAAAATGTTTTTCCATTTTATACATACATACAGATATGAAATTTTCGTTTGTCTTTTTATAAACGTTTCTATTTTAAAATAATAGAATTTATATGACTTTTGACTGTTTAAAGATCCCATTTGTATTTATAAGTTCATTTACTTGTTTCTTGTGTTCGTAAAATAATCTACGTATGTCGTTTATTTGTATACCTTCCTAACTCGGAGTAACTATTGTTTCTCTTCTTTTTACACTTTATAAAATAAAGGTGTCTAATCTTTTCTATATTTATTTTAATATAATGAGTAGTTCATACGTTCTTTGACCCGAAGGGACCATCGAGTCTACCAATTCTTAGACGGACGTTACTCCCTCTGGACTTAACCTAGGGACCCAACCCTTCTAGGGGACCTCCTCCCGTACCGTCGGGTGAGGTCATAAGAACGGACCTCTTAGGGGTCTCTGTCCCTCGGACCACCCGATATGTCAGGTACCCCAACTTTTCTCAGTCTATGTTGGCTCGTTGATTCGTATCGTGTCGTGTACGTTCTTTGACCCTTTTGTAGGATGACTACTTTCTCGTTCAACTGTATTTAAAACCGTTGTCCTTATTCGTATGATTTTTACACGTGTCTAAAATTTGTTTGAAAACAGTAACCGCGTATCAACTAAATGCTACGAAACAATCAAAGTCCACGTGTCGTTCACTTTTACGCGTGTTTAAAAGACAACGTAAGCAAATAAATTTTTACAATCACTACACTACATAACAACTGCCGGGAGACACACTTGACACACACAATGAAAAGGGATGGGAGAACGACACCAAACAATTATAAACATAAAGAGATTAGTCCTTACGTAAAAGGTCTCCACTCATCAATGGTAGACTTTCGGAGAATAGTCTTTTGGTGTTCCCTAGGTTAATTGAAATAAATTCTAGTCACTATTTTCGAAACAATTAACTGTATTAACTTCCATCGTTACTAATAAGGGACCACTTTACTCACCACGGATTCTATTCTCAAAATGATCTTTATGATCAAAACGAAAACGTCTTATATCTGTAGATCACTCGGGTTCTCGGATATAAGAATCCTCACCACGGGACACGAGTTCTAACATTATTAAAGACACAACTAGTGAAAGGTCTCCTAAAACGACGGTTTGAGGTTAATTTTACAATCGGCTTAGGATGGGAATGTTATAAGGACGTTAACGGAGCTCACTGAGAAAGTAAGGTTACCGATAACGCGTCGAACACCTTTTCTCTCGACTATGAGACAGCTCGAATGTTGAACTCACTACGACAAAAATACGGACGGACGATACCAAAATGTATACATCTTAAATTGGAACTTAGAAGAAAAGAATATAAGACAATGAAATTTCCACAACTCTTATTATGTATCTCTAGAGTGGAGGAAGTGAAGAACCTCCATTACCAACAGATAGGTTTTCTTAGATTATTAATTCTTACTTGTTTTGGTGTTGAAAAATAAGATTTCTTCATAAACACATACATTTTAAATTGAAGTTTTACAAATAACTTTTCAAATAGTACCCTCTTGTCTGTGTTAAATTTACAAGTTATAAAATAACTCTTAAATAATTAAACATCATATAAGGTTTTACCTCATAAACAACAGATAAATAAGTCAGCACAAGTTGAGAAACACTGGGGTACCTGACATCGGGTGGTCCGAGGAGACAGGTACCTTAAAAGGTCCGTTCTTATGATCTCACCCAACGGTAAAGATTGAGGTCCCCTAGAAGGGTTAGGTCCCTAGATCGGGTTCAGAGGACGTGACATCCGTCTAAGAAGTGTTAACTTCTTACGGAGGGGTTTTACCTCGTAATTTGTGAAAATTTTTATTCCGTAACCCTTCAGAAATTACTATCCCCTTTTTTTAAGTCCCGTGTAAAATTCACTTATTTTAATATAATATTGTTATAAATGTTACACTTTTACAAGATCTTTTAGATATTAATAAGAATATACTCATACATCACCCGAAGGATCCACTGTGTTACTGTTTCTTAGACGGACGGTTACGTCCTCTACGTTCTCTGTGTGTCATCACTAATAAATCTTTTTGCTTTCTACAAATTAAACTACTTGAGAGATTAAAAATTTTTAATTAATTAAATAAATTAAAACCGAAACGCCCAGAGATAACGACGCTTGCCCGAAAGAGATCAAGGATCTCGTCCCCGATGAGAAAACAACGCCACGGACCCGAAGAGTAACGCCACCGTAGAAAACACTGTTTCGTAGTCGAGATCCCGTGTGTCCGAAATTATCAACACCACTCAACCGAGTCATCTACGTTGTACACGTCCGAATCAACGGGGTGCCGTACACCTTAGAAGGGACTAGTTCCCAGCCTGGCTAGACGGACACAATGGTCCGTCTAAGAATCGATGACCTGGTGGTCCCTTCAGGGTTACTTGAGAGATTTTAAAAACATTGAGCATACAGTGGTTTATGGTCCCAAACGTTTTCTCATTGGTCGTTACCCTGGCGTGAGCTCATGAGAACGGATCTTTTAGGGTACCTGCCTCCTCGGACCATCCGATGTCTGGTAGTCCAGCGATTCTCAATCTGTACTGACTCGCTGAAGTGAAAGTGAAAAGTGAAAGTACGTAACCTCTTCCTTTACCGTTGGGTGAGGCCACAAGAACGGACCTCCTAGGGTCCCTGCCCCCTCGGACCAGGCGACGGCACATACCCCAGCGTGTCTCAGCCTGTGCTGACTTCGCTGAATCGTCGTCGTCGTCGTCGTTGGTACTTGGTGTACGTAGTCTGAGTTAACTAAATGACATTTTACGTGCATAATTCAAGGTGAGGTTTGAGTGGTTTAGTCTTATAGAACCTCACAAGTCAGGTCAGAGAGTCAGTACAGACTGTGAAACACTGGAGTACCTGACGTCGTACGGTCCGGAGGGACAGGTAGTGGTTGAGGTCCTCGAACGAGTATGAGTACAGATAACTCAATCACTACGGTAGCTTTGTAGAGTAGAAGACAACAGGTGAAGAGGAGGACGGAAGTTAGAAAGAGTCGTAGTCCCAGAAAAGGTTACTCAGTCAAGAAACGTAACCCACCGGTTTCATAACCTCGAAGTTGAAGTCGTAGTCAGGAAGGTTACTTATAAGTTACAACTAAAGGAAATGCTAATTGACCAAACTGGAGTCACAACTAAAAGAAATGCTAATTGACCAAATTAGAGGAACGTCAGGTTTTCTAAGGGTTCTGAGAAGAGGTTGTGGTGTCAAGTTTTCGTAGTCAAGAAACCACGAGTTGAAAGAAATACCAGGTTGAGAATGTTGGTATGTACGTACGTACGTACGCACGTACGGTTCAGTGAAATCAGCACAGACTGAGACACACTGGGGTACCTTTTCGTCGGGTGGTTCGAGGAGACAGGTGTCCTAAGAGGTCCGTTCTTATGACCTCACCCAACGGTAAAGGAAGAGGTTGTGTACGTACGTACGATTCAGGGAAGTCAGCACAGACTGAGACACGCTGGGGTACCTGTCGTCGGGTGGTTCCGAGGAGACAGGTACCCTAAGAGATCCGTTCTTATGACCTCACCCAACGGTAAAGGAAGAGGGTGTTGGTATACACTGATGACCTTTTTGGTATCGAAACTGATCTACCTGGAACAGTCGTTTCATTACAGAGACGAAAAATTGTACGACAGATCCTAACAGTATCGAAAAGAAGGTTCCTCGTTTACAGAAAATTAAAGTACCGACGTCAGTGGTAGACGACACTAAAACCTCAAGTCTTTTTACTTCAGAGAGTGGCAAAGGTAACAAAGGGGTAGATAAACGGTGTTTTACTACCCTGACAAATCAAAGTTCAGTCGAAAAAGTGAGAGGAGAAAGTGAAAGTAGTTCTCCGAGAAGTCAAGTAGAAACGAAAAGACGACATTCCCATCACAGTAGACGCATAGACTCCAATAACTATAAAGAGGGCCGTTAGAACTAAGGTCGAACACGAAGGAGGTCGAGTCGCAAAGAGTACTACATGAGACGTATATTCAATTTATTCGTCCTACTGTTATATGTCGGAACTACATGACATAAACGACAGACAACAACACATTGTTTAATGTAGTTTCGTATCCCCGAATTCACATGTTTGTTGATTAGTTACAACAGTAAGCAGAACTTAGATCTATAGGGAATTACCCCTGTGACGACCGACTTCCAGAGGGTACTTTAGTGTCGGTGCACTAACCGGTCACCGAATCAGTAAAGTACTAAAATGATCTTGACTTCTTAGACGAAAGTTTGAGTGAGTGTGTCGACAACCGTTCGGATTTATCTAGACGAAGATTACTTTTAACAATACGGAACCAATAGACGGTACTCCCGGAAAGGTATCTGATTGACTCTGGACAATGTAGACCGTTAGACTTTCTCTCCCTTCTTCTCATGAGTTCTATCTTTGGTGTCAGAAACACATTGGATTAGAACTTTCACTGTAGGTAGTAAAGTCACTTAGTTATTCAGATCGGTTGTCAATTTTCCTTTCCTTAATTTATCCCGGTACATATCATCGTTCGTACCTAGTGACTCTTGGTAGAATATTTTAAAGAATGGTACTCGACTCTGAAGTTTATACTTGGACATCGTTATAATAATTTCTTAAGTGTATTTTTGGTAAATAAATGGTGTAGAGAAAGAAAGGTTTTTTCAAAAACCGGTGTGGTACGTCGTACACCCTAGAATCAAGAGACTGTCCCCTACCCTGGGTGTGTGGGATAACCTTTCACCTCATCATTGGTGACCTGGTTGTTCCTTTGGGGGGGTGTGGGTTGTAGGGAAAGTATCTTTTGTTTTTACTAGTAATCTTAGACTAGATAAGTAAAGTCAAGTACGTAACCAAAGGAGACGTAGGTCGGTAGACGTCTCTATTAACAGTCAGAATCCAGGTAAATTCTAATACTACAAGACCCTGGTTCTTGTCTTCAGGTAAAAAGAGTCGGGGATTTCTTTGTATAGAAAGTGAAGTGATTAGAAGGAGAGAGAAATGGGAATTAAAATGAGAATCGAGAACTTTAATAGGAAGTACTTAACAGTGTAACTTGTCGTCGTTGGTTTTGAGGTTTGAGGTGAAACATTTATTTGTGTCTTTACTGATACCAAGTATTATTTGTCTTTTAAGGATACATTAACCCTGTATATTAAATAAACTCCTTCAACCGTCTTCGGTCAGAAACTATCATGTTTTGTATCAAAAAAGGAGAATCATTTTACAAAGATTTTACTAACGTATATTTAGTTTATGGATATGTAACTTAGTATATGGTATACCTGATTACACCAATTGTTAAATTTCCCCCAAAAACCATATCAGTAAAAATCATAAGTACTAAGGTATAAATATTTAAACAGATGAATGACTTTAAATAAACATTGGATTTTCAGTTATGGACACCATGAAAACGTCAGTGAAGACCTGTTGTGTGTCTCGTGACTTTTTAAACTCAACGGGTGAGAGGAGCAACTTCAGATTTTTCCACTACGAGACGGAAGGACAAAATAAAGAAATAACATTTCTGCACAGGAAAAGTGTCAGATAAACCACGGTGTAAAGACACGGAAAAATAACCTCTAGAACGGTAAACTTTACCGGGTTTCGTACCTCGACTTCACGATAGAACACAACGATTCCCGTTCTTCAGACACCACACGGAAGGTCTCTTTTAAGTAGACAAGTTGTTCGAAACAAGTTCTTACTCAATATTACCACGACTGACACTAATGTTACAATTGCTTAGTTGTTATACGTAATTCATGTTACGGAAATCCCTCTGCACGTGTATTCCAAAAAAGATGACTAACGAATTACTTTTACAGTGGTCTCCGAGCGTCCTTGGATTGAGAAGTAAAGAGTATCCTCGTTACCAAAATCATAAGTGATTAAGTCCCAAGGGTCTCTGAAACGACAACGACGACAAATCAACGAGTCGGCACAGACTGAGTCGCTGGGGTATCTGGCGTCGCACGGTCCGAAGGGACAGGAAGTGATAGAGGACCTCAGACGGGTTCAAACACCGGTAACTGAACCACTACCGTAGGTTGGTAGAGTAGGAGACGGCGGAACAAGAGGAAAACAGAAGTTAGAAAGGGTCTCCGAAGTGTCTAGTATTTCTGAAGGGACCACCGATCCTACCATTTCACAGACGGATGTTACGTCCTCTGGGTTCAAGTTAGGGACCCAACCCTTCTAGGGGACCTCTTCCTTTATCGTTGGGTGAGGTCATGAGAACGGACTTTTTAGGGTACCTGCTTCCTTGGACCATCCGATGTCAGGTACCCCAGCGTCTCAGCCTATGCTGACTCACCGAAGTGAAAGTGTTTAGTATTAATGACGTCTGTTGTTTTTGGTTTCAGGAGACTTTGAAAATAAAAACGTAAGGCATATTTCTTAGCTTACTTTAGACCTTTTTACACCTCCCCTCGTGTCGACTAACTAAGGATTACGAATTTATGACAGCCTCAGAGTGACGGTACAAATATTTCATCAGAACCGACCCCAAAGTCCGAAGGTCGAATGAGACTGAGACAGTTAGATATAGTGTTGGAAGTACCGTTAATTGACACGAAAACAGACAATTAATAGTAATAGGGAGATACACCGGTAATAACAAGACTTCGGGAATCAAACTTTGAGTTCGTAGGTAGTTAGTGGATTTTGTTAACTTCTCCTCCTTGGAATTCCTCGGATCAGACTTTCAGAAATGGACTCGAAACAAAGTAATGTTAGACAAAGTTGTTACTTGTGTTTCGAGGAGAACTGTGTTAAGGAATTTTTCGTGACGAAATTGGTGAACTAGTTTCACTTAAACTTGATCAAAATTTTGGACCCCTATCCCATGTTCACAACGAAGTATGACTTTCTAAATAGATCTATGGTTTTTGTGATTTTTATTCGTTGTTGATTAATATTTTCCTTCCATACACAATAGATTAACTTTGTAAGAACGGTGGCCTACCGGAATCAGTTCAGTAAATCTTTTCTCTCCCATCACAAATAAATCAAAAAAATTTACTAGGACCTACCTTCCACATTCTTCTTTTAGTTTAGTGTAGTCTACATAAACCTTACATATAAAGAAAAGGATACTATGAGAAGGAAAAGGGTGAAAATAATTTCGATAAAGGTGGTACAGGAGAACTACACACCCCTTCTTCACTGTCCTCATCTATTTACGGCAAAGACCTCAAAAGTCTTGACAACGTACGACTCGGATTGGACGATTACATAAGGTATGTACAGAGGTTTTTCAGTTTTCGTAAAAGTCACAATTAAAGGGAATTCTCAATAGTCTGAGAAAAGTTTAACCAAATTACTCGTAATTCTCCACTGGAACACAGGTGTTTCTAATTTTCCGAACCTTCATTTTAATAAACCCCCGTGACATATCCCCCAATGTCTTCCAGAGACGAATCTACGATGGATCCGATTTGCCCGTCCTCTTTAAAAGGTGACGGAATGTTACCACAAAAGAACGTTTAATGTACTCGTGATCATTAAGTAAGTACGTGACTATGTCTCACCCCTGAGTCATGTCACTATAATTTGAACGACAACCTTCGTGATTAACTAAGCAAACCTTGTAAAAGGGGGTCTCTTAGGGTTACTGTTGAAGGGACTCGTTCTTTGACTGTGGTTCGGTCAGGGCCTAGGCGCCCCTGTGTACACACTCCTACAACAGTAGTTTTATTTAGTAAGGACAGAGGACCGTCCCCGATCAAGAGGGTCCTTGTGAGGGGTTAGGACCCTCGAAGTCGTTCTCCGAAGGAAAAAACCGTCTCCACCGTTCGTCACTCGAAGTACACAAAAGACACCTTACCTTTTTTCCCTGACCTAATAAGCAACGTAAAATTTGATCACCGACAGAAAGAACCTTTTTTCAACCCCCTCCACGACTAGTTCGAATCGTAAATTACCCGCACTGGGACCACCACTTTTCTTTTTTTTTTACGGAAAGTAGTATCGTACATTGACTGTAAGGTAGTCGTGTTGGGTTTAGACAGAGAGGACTATGTATTACAGACAAAAGGGTTGATGTACTACTTGCTATCTCGTCTAAGATTCAAAACTATTAAAAGTCAAAGGGTCGTGAATGAGCCGAAGGGTCCACCGCAATCCACATTTCTTGGGCGGACGGTTACGCCTTTTGAGATTCTCTGTGCTATGGACCCAATCCTTCTAGGGGGCCTCCTCCCGTACCGTTAGGGGAGGTCGTAAGAACGGAGCTCTTAGGGTACCTACCTCCTCGGAGCACCAAATGTCACGCACCCCAGCGTTTTTCAGGCTGTGCTGACTTCGCTGAATCGCGCGTACGTGTGTCGTGGATGATCTTATGGATCACATAGTATCTCCCCACTTCTCAACTTCCTTTCCTACTTTTGTTTTATAGATTTAAGCTTTAAGTCTTTGTGACAATTCCCTAAAACAGGTTTTAGAAGTATCTTGAAACTTTTAACGATTTTAAACATCAGAGGAACCCTCTTACACTGTCAAACGAAATAAGAAAAAAAAAAGAAACTATAAACCAAAACTCATGTTTTATGGAGAAAAGGAGACTTGTACAATTTTCATACGTACTTATTTATGTATTCTTAATGACCTCTTAATGGGCCTCTTAATGACCGGTCCGTAAAAACAGTATATAAAAATGAATTTTTGTATATATAAAAATAAAAATTAACTGATCCACGTTTTTTTATTAGTTAGATTTTTATTAATGTTCAGTACAAAGACAGTCCTTGTGTTTTCGGAAGTTGTGCTCGTCTTTGTTAAGTAAAATTGATAAATAAACGGTACCTTATATAGACGTAATAGTTGTAAAGGTAAAACGTTTTCATGGTGATAATTTCTTTGTATGGTGTCCTCCTCCTCCCTTTTCGACTGTTAAAGAAAGATTCAAATTCGTTAGTTCTTTAGACCCCCTTTTTTCGTTGTTTTAGAGGAAAGGAATCGTAACTAACGTCGTCGTTCCTTTCGGTGTCTTAAAATTCACCACTTTTAAAACTTGTGTTGTTACGGGTGATTGTACAGACTTAGACGGGTGAAGGACTTAGTCTTAATTTTGGTTTTTGTTTTGTTTGTTTGTTTTCACACACTTGATTGTTCCGTCGACGTATATAACCATCCTCAACCCACAAACGAATGATGTCATCAAATTTTTATTAAAAGGTCAATTGTAGAAAAGGTGTATTACCTGTACAGTCCCATCCAAATGTACTAACACAATTACCAGTCTTCAACAAATACATCGAGACTTAACGACTCGCTACGAGTCCTTTTCCTCTCAAGTCGTTTCGGGGACCCCGAAAAAGGGACCCTCTCCTTGGGCCCGAGAGAACCCTAACGACCCTTACGTTAGGTCTACTCAAGTCCGGCCGACCGAAAGGAGACGGACAGTCTGAGAGAAACGTGTCCCAACAACTCTGCGACCCGTAACGACCGTTAGAGATGCCAATGGGACTCCAAACCTCAACCCCACTTCTCTCGGTAAAGACGCTCTTTTGTCATCTACGTATGATGTCTTACGGGTACCATTGTAGTAACAGATTCCGTGTACAAAGACTTATTGTTTCGAAAGTTACACGGGTGTGTGTGGCGTTTAACTAGGAACACGGATAAAGTAGTGTTGACAAAGGAGAGGTTATGTGTGTTAGGCCGAGCCTTCGGTCGAACCTACCCACTCTGAGGTCCAGCCAATGTGACGGCCAGACCGGTTACAGGAGGAGGGCTCCTGTCCCTCCTATTTGGAAGGTTTTCGGGGAAGAAGTCCGAAGGATTCAAATTATGGCCAGGGGGTGGGGGTGGGGGGCGGGGTTAGGAAGACTTGAGCCGTTGAGAGTCTGGGGTCTCGTTTTCACACAGGGACCGGTCCCTCGGAATTACTCTGGGACGCAAAGGGCCTCCGGTCTCCAAACCCATGGGCCCGTCCAGCGCGGAGGAACGCGGGGGTATGAGCTTTTCTTCCGCCGTAGCTACGCCAAATAAAGGGCAGCGATTCGTCGTATAGGAGACGTCCCGCGCCCGTAGCCGAACTACCAAGTAGCCCACTGGCCCTGAGTCCGCTCCGTGGGACGGTGTAGAGGCGAGGGCCCGCGGCCCGGGAAGGGGGCGCCCGTCCCGGCCGTCCACGTCGCGGCCCCGCGCGCGGAGGAGCCCGGCGCGTGACTCGTACGAGTCAAGGGCGCGCGGCGGGGGGCGGGGGCGCAGGAGGAGCGCGCAGAGGGGGAGGAGGCCCCGACCCCTCGGCCGTCGGACTTGAGGCGCGGCGGCCCAAAAAACTCGTCGGCGCTCGCACTCCTCCCTCCCCTCGCGCCGTGGTCCGTCTCGTGGCCCAAGTTGTGGCCCTAACCAGCGTTCATCCGTCGAAAGCGGCGATGAGACCCTGGGAGCCAGACACGGCCGGGGCGTGGGCTTCGACTCCGCCCTCGGCGCGAGTCCACGAGTCCATTCACGTCGCGCGCTCGACGGGCCCAGGGAGAGGTCGGACCCACGCACGACGGGACCCGCGGAGCTTAAGGCTCTTTCTCGTGCCCAGAGCCTCCGACGGGTCACCTCTGCCCCAAGAAGCCCCCGCAGGGGAGGACGTCCCGACCTGCCCCCGACACCCGGCTTGGCGGCACCCGGGCCAGTGGCACGCGGGACTTGGGCCCTCCTCGGGCCCGTGGCTGCGGCGGCGCGTCAGTGGAGTGCCATTGGGAACAAAAATCAGTCTTTTATTCAAACAACGCGGCCTTCCGACGGCGCTTTCTCCCTTGGATCTCGTTCATTACGAAGTCCTTGGGAATTTTAGTCGAGGACGTTGACCAAAGTTCGACAGCAGGGGAAAGGCGCGCGGAAGCGGCGACCGCGCGCCAAGAGCCGCCGTCTCAAAGGGAGTCTACAAGGGGCCCCGAGGCTCGCGGGTCGACGTCGGTGTCATCGCCTTCCGCTTGAACCCGACTCTACACTTCCCTGAACCCTGACTTTCCCGTTCTAGGGCATCGGCGCCACCTTCTTCAGAACCATCCTTCCTGTGAAAAAAAAAAAAAAAAAAAACCACCCCCCGCCGGCGACACGCGGTCTGAGTCACAACTCGTGACCTCCCTGTCGCTGCTTGGTGTAGGTGGTCCAGGGGCGACAACACCGTGGATCGACTACATGGGTCTGACGCCCTCGCACACCCACGACGCAAATAAATGGACGTTGAAGTCCCCCTAAGCGTCAAGGAAAACTTTCCCCTTCCGTTGGGGGAAAAGAGAAGGGGCCTGGGTCTGTAGTTGCTCTACACGCGGTCCGTGGGACGTCTGCGGTCGTCCGAGCGAGAGCAAAACTTTGCCTCTCGAGTTCGGGACGCACGTAAAGAAGAGGAACACGAAGCGCTTATATAAAGTAACGAATACTTTCTACACCTCCACTCCAAATCCTCCTGCACCCGAGGACTTAGAGAGTCTTGGTCAGTCCCGCAGACTATGTACTTTTGTAAAACGTCGTGTCGCCTCGAGGACGTTCCTCCGAAGAGCGTTGCGCTTCGAATCCTCCAACTACCAACCGACCCCAGAGGTCTAAACCTCGCTTCTCCGAACGCCCCCACCAGAATCCCGCTCAGTCACACCGTTGAGTGGGACCCACCCACCAGACGCAACCTCCACACCCACCTAGAACCCAACACAACTTCCCAACAAACGTACCTCCTCGAGGACCCTCCTTACGATCCGAGGACCTTGAAAAAGATCAAAAGGATGACCTTAGCTGTATCTCCGTCCCTGTACAAACAGTCTTATTGTCGCAGGAAATTAACGTACCCTTCGAGGACGTCAAATGACGCTTCACCTATAAAGTACATTATTAAGGTATAAACAAACCTTACATGTAAAAAAACACGAAACTTCAAATACCAAATTCAGGAAATCCCTCTCCCCGTTCTCGTACTTCTAACATGTAAAGGAGCGTCCGTTCAGACACCTCATCGTAACGGTCAGGCCGACTAATCGTTCAAAAAAAAACAAAGGAGACGGAGAAAGGTTCACTTACCTTTTCTTCCAACACAGTACCCCCATCTGTGGAACTCCATCAAAACCACCGAACTACTCTTTTGAGTGCAAAGTGGGTGTTAAAATAAGAAGGACGGAACACACTTAGTTGTGTTCTCCACTACTTTCAAATTCTAACGACGATTCTTAGTCTTCATTTCAAGGCACCCCTATAATAATAAAAAACGGTAGCGTATTTAACGATAACTAAAACAAATAAATAAATTTGACCGAAGTCGACGAGACCGAACTACTCCACCCTAATATTACCATTCGGAGTAATAAATAGTCTCACCTGGGAGGTTCAAACGACCGATCGTACTTTTTGACTGGAAAATTTTAATCCCCGACTCTACCATACTCCTCACTGGACAACAAATTCCCACGTCTAGTCTCGGTGAACCTTTACTGTTTCTTTCCAAACGTCGGAAAAATATTTGTGAAAAGTGAAGGAAATTGGACCTTCTTAAAAGGAGGAGGTCAGTCAAACAACGGGGGAAGGGATCAGTAAAGTATAACCATCCAGTATACTATCCTTGTCGTTTTATAAATAATCTACTGACTTACTGTGTCAAAGAGTTAGTCGTTTCATCTGACGTAACATGTCATTTTTATACACGTCACTGTAACCACGTAAGTGATTGTATTTTTATATTTATTGACCCTACAGACACCGGTTTTATTTCCACCCAAATCTTTTATGTACTACGATCAACTATAAAAAGGTCATTTTTAATTTCTAGAAAAAATTTTTTTCTCACTTGTCTCTTGTTCGAAAAGTTTATTACAACTGAATTTTTTTTAGTAGGTGAATAAAACGAATCAAGAGAGAGAAAAAATAAGTCTTCATTCAAAATCTTAATAAAAAAGGGTGATTTGTGATAGAAAATTGATGTTAAAAAAAAAAAAGACTTTCCATGTGTCCTGTAGACAATGTAGTCAAATCCAGAATATTTTACTTCCATTGGACCTATTCATTTGAAGAGTCGTCTTCTGAGGGGAAATATCAAGACTGAAAAGGGGGGTTCAAACATACCCGCACTAAAATTACGTAACCTAAGGAGAAACAAAAGAAACTTCTGTATCTGTATTATATGTAAACAAAGTCAGAAAAAATTTTAGGTTTATTAAATTAGAAGATACTTTTGTACGAAAATATACTAAAATTAATTAGACAAAGTATCCTATTCACCTTCTACAGACATATGTGTCTACACCTCTCAGAATAACAACAGTAAAAGGTGTCGGGTCACACAATTCAGACCACTTCCTTTGGTCGAAATAATTGAATCTGGATAACCAGAAGTGTAAAAAACTAATCCATGACAGTCTCCTGTAAACTGGTATCTAGTGATCAATAAATATGTAAAGTGTGTATATGACAATACAACTGGGCGATGAATATTTTGTATGGGTCTTTCTTTGGTTTCCTATTTATGTCATTTTTTAATACTTTGTCAACAAGTTTATAAGAAAAAGACATAGGGTCACCTAACAAAACGTGTCGGGGATCCCACACACGAAACCTCTAGTGAGTACCAGACCCTGACAAAATGGAAAAGAGGAACAGACATAGGGACAGTAAGTAGTAGATACTATGACATCGGTCAACGTCTTGACTATCCTTGTACCTCGAGGACATTGTCCACTTAATCCTTGGAACAAAGGGACGGTGCCTGAGTGTACACCTACTTTACTCCGCATTCTCTACTTACACTGGATCCCCAGTAGGATCTAGAGGGTTCAACCTATATGTCTATTTTTTATGCGTCAGAATCGAGTTTCTGATTTCAAGATCACCAATCTTTCACTCCTTTGATTCCTTCTTTACTCACTTCCTTCCTCCTTAGGAAAAACACAACACCGTAAATAACACACCCCCAACCTTTCGGGTAAATGGCACCTCGTCTAATTGGACCTGGATTTACACCGGGATGGTGAGTAATGCCAGTACTATAACCTTTTCTGTTAACTTATTGAAGACACTTGGAGACAAAGGAATCGATATTTTAACCCTACTGTAAATAAAGTTACGTCGTACCATCCATAATATGTGTCCTCATATCCATTTCTCGAACCGAAATAATCTAACCCATCTAATACTTACTATTGTTTACTTAGCTTTGTTTCACATGTCGAAATCTACTTTGTTTACATAAAGAGTGAGTATATTTCAAAGTTTTACCCACTAGGACCGTCGTAAGGAGGTTCTACACTATCCTTCTAGGTCGGAATTATGTAAGACACAGGGACGGTAGAAGTCGTACAAGTAGACGCCCTTCCTCTTTCTGAACGTCCTACAATTGACGGGTCTGCACCTTCAGTATGTATAGTGAAAACAAAAGTAAGGCAACCGGTCTTGAGTCAATATATACACACATAGAATGAGATTCCCTCAGACCCTTTACATCAAGTCGACACAAAAGTCCTTCTGTTTTTTTTTTTCCAAACCCCCTTGTCGGTAGTAACAGACCGGAGGACAATAACGTACACTATAAAGGGGTACAAGTTACTTACAATGAAGAAAGAAGGAGAAGAGGAAAGGGGGTGGGTCGATGACCAAAAGACCGTCTTTTTGATCTTATCTATGTTCTTTTACTATCTTTGTCGAATGTGTCTATCACACATCATAAAAACTCCAGGAAACGATTCCACGAGGGGTATCCTTAATAACAAGACAGACAACATATCAACTCCTTTTGATCCGAATCTCTTTAATTTAGTAAACGGACCGTATCGGTCGTTCACCGTCTCGACCCCAAACTTGGCGTAACTGAGATCTTAACGAAGAGGACCTTCGAAGCGATAAAAACAACGACGACACCAAGAACGACGTCACGAAAAGAATGACACCGGTAACCTGGTTGAAAGGAAAGACAGACATATTTTTTCCACGTCCTTTTAATTTTTTTTAGGATTTCTTCAATTTTTTTGACGTGGATTAACTTCTATATGACTTGGCCTTAATACATACTGTAACCAAATAAAACTTATGGATGGTCGTAGTCCTCGTCTATCAATTTCCTTCCGGGGGGGAGGGGGTAATGTCACGAAAAAGTGAAGACTATTTTTTAAGATCCTAGACAAATAAGAAAGAAAATTCGAAAGTAAAACCTTTAGGACCGGATAGTGAAAATACGACATCGTACACTTCTATTTAAGGGCAAGTAAAGAATCGGATTCGTTTATAGGGAAGACCATTCAAGTGTTGACTTCGTAGGAGAGGATTGGAATGGAAACTCGTTTCCGTGAGGACAAGTAATTGTAGGGGTTGAGGGGCTTTCAGAGGAGGACAACTAAGTCGAAAGGTTTTCACAAAGTCATAAAGGACGTACTGACTTCCCTGGAGACAGAGAATAGGATCCTAGGAGATTTGCTTTACTCAGGAGAACAGCAAGAGTAAGACAACAGGGTGAATATAATCTCTGAGACGAAGTAGAGAAGAAAGAATACGTAAACAGGAAACAGAAAATGTCTCTACAGATCATGTGAATACCGAAGGTCACCGGTGACACCTTTACACTCCACCAGTATTACTCTCACTTTATAAAACGGTCCTCTTAAGTAACAGGTGTAATATCTGAGTAAAAAAGAAGAACAAGTCACACATAAACACAGTAGAAGTGTTAATTAATTACTCTTCGGTGGGTAGGAGGGTGGTACGTTCCTCCACATTTGTATAATTAGACATTTGAATAATTAGTCGACAAAGAGTTTTCGGACACAAGTAAAGGAAGATTACCAGGGACTTGGAGAACAGGATTCTTTAAACTAAATAAAACGGAAAAAGGGGATTTAAAAAGAGGGAAGGTTAAGAGAAGTGTAGGTACGGTAGACACACACACACACACACACACACACACACACACACACAAAGTTCCGGGGAGAACACTAAATTACCCCAATCACTCTACCTCTCCAAATTTGAACGAAGACACTGGCGTACCTAACATCGGGTGGTCCGAGGAGATAGGTACCCTAAAGGGTCCGTTCTTATGACCTCACCTAACGGTAAAAGAGGAGGACCCCTAGAAGGACTGTGTCACTAGCTTGGTCGTAGAGGACGTAACCATCCGTATAAAAAACATAAGAAATGGTGACTCGGTGGTCCCTTCGGATCGAATGATAGTACAAAAGTCTGAGGGTTTCTCGACTCAGGGTGTCCCTGAACACTTTTCGATTAAGATCGAAGACACAGTCTACTTGATTTAAAAGTCACTGAACTTTTCAGAAATATGAAGAAACAGTACAAGTCCTGAGTGTCGTGTCCTCACCGAAAGGAACCTCAGTAAGTCTCTTAGTCCAAGGAGCGGGAACACACCGAAACAGGAGAGGACTCAGGAGAAACAAGTCCTTTCCATATGCCGTACACTCCTCTTTTTACAGGACCGTCCAAAGTCTGCTCGAATAAAGTCCGGGTCGGACCCCCGCCAGTAGTACCGGGGACGGGTGTAAGGTAACCCGTCTTGAGGCAGTGAACCGGTAAGGAACAATGTTCCCTTCGACTCCTCATCTCAGTGTGACTCACGGGTCCTCCTTTCCTTTTGCACAAACCTTTGTACAAATCTTTGTACAAACGGTTTATTGATCCGTCAGAGACAGTGTCGAAAGGTCACTTACTTACACCTATACCTCTTGGTCGGTCCAGAGTATAGGGGGAGACATCTACACGTCTTTCCTCACACTTACATAATTGGAACCGGAGACAATGACAAGAGAAACAGAACCAATCAAAATTCTGAAATAAATAATATACAGAATAAAAAAAAGGACTTTATATTAACGAAATGTTTAGTCGATATATAAATGTATATATGGGAGGACGGACCTGGACGGAGGGTGGGAGGGGGGTACGGTGGGTAGATCCAGTAGTGTCTCGTGACTTGACTCGGAGGACACGAAACATCTCAAACAGAATGTCTCACTTCATTCATTCTTGCCCTTTCGTTTATAGTGTATAAATTCATATATACACTTTATATCTTTTTACCATGTCTTCTTGGTTATAGGCCCCGTCCTTATCTCTTGGTTGTATGTCTTACCAATACACACCTGTGTCACCCTCTTCCTCACCCACCCTACTTAACCCTCTAATCCTAACTGTATTTATGTGACGGTACACATTTCATCTAGTCACCCTTCGACGATATTTCTGAAATAAAAATAAAAAAACATAACCAAAACGGTATGTAACTGTACTTAGACGGTGCCGACATGTGTACAAGGGGTAGGACTTCGGGAGGAGGGTAGAGGGAGGGGCATGGTAGGGAGACCCAGTAGGGTCACGTGGTCGGGACTCTTAGGACAAAGTACGTAGCTTGGACCTGACCGCTAAGAAAAGTGTATACTATAATATGTACAAAGTTACGGTAAGAGGGTTAGTAGGGTGGGAACGGGAGAGGGTGTCTCAGGTTTTTGACAAGATATGTAGACACAGACAAAACGACAGAACGTATGTCACAATAACAATGGTAGAAAGATTTAAGGTATATATACAATAATATAACATAACCATAAAAAGAAAGACCGAATGAAGTGAGACATATTATCCGAGATCAAAGTAGGTGGAGTAATCTTGACTAAGTTTCTGAAATAAAAAACTTTGTCAAAATCCAAATTTTGTTTCAACTCTTTCTCTATGTCACTAAGGGTATATGGGGGATGACCTCGTGTACGTATCGGAGAAGGTAATAGTTACGGTAAGTGGTCTTACCACGAAAAAAATTTGGTTCCTATTTGGATGTAACTGTGTAGCAATAGTGGGTTTCAAGAATCAAATGGAATCCCAGGGGAGAACCACAACATGTAAGACACCCAAACCCATTTTCATATTACTGTATATAGGTAGTGATATTATAGTATGTGTCGTAAAAGTGACGGGATTCTTAAGAGACAAGAGACGGACAAATAAAAAAGGGAACCTAGAAGGTGGGGGTCTTTTGTGACTAGAAAAATTAACAGAGGCGTCAAAATGGAAGAGACTTTACAGTGTATCAACCTTAGTTTGTACACATCGGAAAAGACCATCTAGAGAAAGTGAATTATTATACGTAAATTAAACACAAGGAGGTACAGAAAAATACCGGATGTTCGAGTACAGAACAACGACGACGATTCACTGAAGTCAGCACAGGCTGAGACACACTGAGGTATCTGCCGTCGGGTGGTCCGAGAGGGTAGGGACCCTAAGAGGTCCGTTTTTGTGACCTCACCCAACGGTAAAGGAAGAGGTTACGTACTTTCACTTTTCACTTTCACTTCAACGAGTCAGCACAGGCTGAGAGGTGTTGGGGTACCCGACGTCGGATGCTCCGAGGAGGGGCAGGTACCCTAAAAGGTCCGTTCTCATGACCTCACCCTACGGTAGCGGAAGAGGTGTACAGAACAATCATAACCTATTATAAAATAACGGGTAAGAATCACGTTTACCAGACCCACTTGAGGTAAAGGATGAATTCCTGACCTTGTACGAGAAAATGAATTCCTTCTCGGGACCGAGAAACACAGATGTTATTAACGAAGGTCTTGTCCGTGACCCGGACCACTCTTGGTCACGTCTCCTACCTCTACAAAAGATCGAAGAATCACTGAGGTCGACCCGAGGTACGTACGGACCTTGGTCAGGGACACTTGTTCCTCTGGTCTTGGTCCCCGTACAGACAGACGGTGACGAGGTCGACAGAACGAGGGTCCCTTCTTTCGGAGCCAGTTTACCGTCAGTAGTGTACAGCGAACTCTTACTTTTGGTCTCCGTTCTGCCCCTCTTTGAGTCAGGAGAATATGACGGACTCAGCTAAGTAGGTCGATACAGAGTACACTCAAACGGAAGACTAAAAAATCGAGAACCTTAAGTATTTAATGTCAAACTGAAATCGATCAAGCCCAACTTAAGAATAGTGAACGTCAGTTATGATTAAATAACCTAGTTCCTCCGTTCCCCGTTTTTAGGTCCTATCCTTACAATCCTTTCACACACACACACACACACACACACACACACACACAGACACACAAAGACTCGAGTAGTCTACACAGTGAAATCAATACTCGGATTGTTGTTAACGTGAGGGAGTATTATTTAGTCTGAAGGTCAGTTCTTAGTGAACCGTCATAGGATGGTCCGTGTCTATAAGTAGTGATTTAGTAATTCGGTTCGAGAGTAAAGAAGTTTCAGACAGAGAAACATCTCGACACTTCCCTTAACCTTCTTTTTAGTACAGGAGTCCGAATTAAGAGAGAAGACTCTGAATGACACCAGGAAGGATGCACTACAAGAAAAGGGGTTAGTATAAAGAGGTAACAAAGGGGAAGATTTCGGGTGTCGGAGTGGGTATGGTCAGATCAGTAGGTCGGACCTGGAACAGTATATAAAAAAATAGGAGTGGAAACAAATGTAACGGAGAGTCAGACGGAGACGACAGAAAAGAATGGTACAAATAACATGAAACGTCTTACGAATTGAGTTTACACGGAGAGAATTCGAACAAAGGTATGATGACTCCTCATTTGTTACTGAGAGAAGGGACATGTATGCTTGAGGACAACATAAAAAAAAAAGGTAAGGTGAAGACATTACCGACAGTACTTTCATTGGTTGGTCAATAGTATTCTGACTCCCCAAGGGTTCTACGACATATAATAGCAAATTTAGTCCTTTCAGAACCAGTTGACCCTGTTCAAGTAACGGTATGGATGATGTAACATTTGAACGAAGTACACAGTGAGTCATGGTACACTCAGAGAACTCTCCTATTCTCAAACTTTAAACTTCTGACTAAAGAATCGTCAAGATTTAGGTAAAAACATGATGGACATAATAAAACACGCTATCGTTTAATGGATGAAAGATCCAAAGACGAAGTAGTCGATATACTACCCTATTATACACAAAACATCTCAAGCAGTCTATTAATTTACTGTACCATTTAATTTAGTGAGTCAAATAACTACCTGAATAGATCTTTAAACCCAACATGGATTTCCACGTCCTCAACCACTTGTAATACACCTCATGTCGAACGTTTCATGAATTATGAACATTGATCACGAAAGTTTTCGGATCATTCGAAGACCATTTGTCAAAAATCTCGAAGAGTCCACCGAGTCACCATTTCTTAGGCGGATGGTTACGTCCTCTGTGTCCTCTACATCCAAGCTAGGGACCCAGTCCTTTATCCTTTACTGTTGGGTAAGGTTATAAGAATAGACCTTTTAAGGTACCTGTTTTCTAGGACCACCCGATATCAGACACCCCAATGTTTCACAACCTGTACTGTCACGTTCCCCTGTGTGTGTATGTGTGTGTACGTGTACTCAAAACAAATCAAAATTTTAACTGATTAGAATGAACGTAACCTCATAGAGAACGTATTTTGTACTATCCGTTGTTTTCATGTTAATTTGAGTCTATTATACACAAGTACCTCGTAATTACTAGAATGTCCACAAAGCCTATTCCCCTCTTTATTCAGTCACTCTCACTAATCTTTTATAAACTCTTTCTTGAGGACCACGACCTTTGAACTTTTTCGTTCTCAACCGACGTCCCAAGTAAACAAAAGAAAAAGAACAGTCTCTAAATAAAAAGAAAGAATAAATTTCGGTCCTAGTTATCAAAAGTACCAAACCTTTCACTTTTATAAAAGGTACAAATCCGTCCCAGTCAAAGTCGAGTATTATGAATTTTGGGAATAAAAAAAGGGTAATTAATTTATTTCCAACTCGTAAAGACCCTTTTTGTGAAACCAAGTACTCTTTCATTCCCAATCCTCCCGTCGTGAGGACTGAGGTATTAATTAAACTCCAAGATTTTTTTACGTAGGTCCTGAGGAGACAAAAATGATGTGATTTTACTGGGAAAATGGAAACCCGATTTGAAAACAGATCTTTTATGAAACGTGAAACGTCTCGACATACGTATATTGGAACTGTTAAATACAACGGACACTGAAAATCCAAATAGTACCTTTACAGGTCACTCCTGTCAACAGCTGGTCACACGAATACGACTGTACTCAGGTTAAACGTCCTCTTCTTTCAGTTTGTTATTTTTTTGTTTACCGTACTAAGTTTAGGGGTTCATTCGAAATATCCCGAACTAAGATATGTGTAACTCTAGTAAAACTCAACGTGTTTACATATAACAGTAAACATGGTTTATGTTTATACTTATAAAAACAGAAATCACTGAGTAAACTCATCGATAATCGATCAATAACTAACATCTAAAGAACGTCTAATCGTTTAATTAACCCTCACATCTGTCATGAAAATGATATAAATTAATCCACTTACTGTAAGAATTTCTCTCTTATAAATGAATTCAGTACAAAGATTAAGGAACATTTTTAATATCGTTTTTGCACCAATTGACCTTAAGAATCTTAATTTAATTACCCCAAGAGACCACTGAGTTTACCATTTCCTAGACATACGTTACGTTCTTTGGACCCGAACTAGGGACCCAGTCCTTCTAGGGGACCTCTTCCTTTATCGAGGGGTGAGGTTATAAGAACGGACCTCTTAGGGTACCTGTCTCCTTGGACCGTCCGACGTCAGGTACCCCAGAGTTTCTCAGACTGTACTGGCTCGGTGATTGTGTAAGTGAAAAGTGTTTATTGTCAAAGAAATTAGATGGTTATCACTAAAAATTTTTTACCTTTAGGTCCAGTTGATATAATGACTAGTTGATTTATCCACCGATTCATACTAAATGAAGAACTACTGTGCCTAGTGACACTACTTGTATCAGCTCATCAAATCTGATCCTGTCACTAAGTGAAAACTTAGTCTGGGTGGACCTAAAGAAGACAGTGGCCGACACACTAGAACTCGTAGTAGAATTGGGAAGTCAAGTCAAGTCAGCGAGTCAGCACAGGCTGAGAAACGCTGGGGTACTTAGCGTCGTGTGGTCCAGAGGGACAGGTAGTCGTTGAGGGTCTCAAGTGAGTCTGAGTACAGGTAGCTCAGTCACCACGGTAGGTCGGTAGAGTAGGAGACAGCAGGGGAAGAAGAGGACGGGGGTTAGGTAGGGTAGTAGTCTCAGAAAAGGTTACTCAGTTGAGAAGTGTACTCCACCGGTTTCATGACCTCAAAGTCGAAATCGTAGTAAGGAAGGTTTCTTTAGGGTCCCGACTAGAGGAAGTCTTACCTAACCAACCTAGAGGAACGTCAGGTTCCCTGAGAGTCCTCAGAAGAGGTTGTGGTGTCAAGTTTTCGTAGTCAAGAAACCGCGAGTCGGAAGAAGTGTCAGGTTGAGAGTGTAGGTATGTACTGATGACCTTTTTGGTATCGGAACTGGTCTGTATGGAATCAGCCGTTTCATTACAGAGACGAAAACTTATACGATAGATCCAACCAGTATTGAAAAGAAGATTCCTTATTCGTAGAAAATTAAAGTACCGACGTCAGTGGTAGACGTCACTAAAACCTCGGGGGTTTTTATTTCAGACTGATGTTTTATCAAAAATTTTAGACGTTTTACTTCATCTAGTACGGATGGAACATCTCTACGACACTTGTAATTTACTACACTCAAATTATGAAATCATCCACACGTATTATGTAAGATTCGTGATTCGTTTGAACGGGATAAGATATAATATGAGAACCGTCAAATATGTCTTGTATCATGTATGTCGACGAAAGACAAACAACTCTGTTGTTTACAATCTGACCTAACACGTTGTCCTAGGGTAGTCCCTGACCACTTTGTAGTCTGGGATACGGCTCACCGGAGATAGACGAAAGACTACGAAAAGTCTACGAGTATATAATATACTAAGGAATGAAACCACTTGATGGGTAAAGATACACGACAAAGAAGGACGAACAGAGGACGTCTTTTGTTTTTGTTTAAATGTTCGGTAAGTCTGATATAAATCATTAAATTTATCAAGACTTACTCCGACACTCCCCGGAAGGTGTGGAGAGAAAAACACTCTCTGATCCTTACCATCATTTACCAGAATTCAAGAATTGTTGTTTACCTAAAGAGATTTCTCTGGTTTTACCACTGAAGAGTCAAAAAGAATACGGGGGATTTTTCACCGAGACGAAGTCGTCTATAAACGGTCAAAAATTAAATAGGTACTGAAGAGTGGGATGGGATAAGGGTATATGGAGGATTGTAGTCGACAGAAGAATGTAGTGAAGAGACCCCAAGTCACACGTCACGTCACTCGTTAAAAACACAGTCCTTAGGAGACAGTATTGTTTATCTAAATTGTTTCAGTTGAATGCATGTCGATGGACACAAGAGAAGTATATAGACATTTTTCTACAGGGATTAACTAATACATCACATTCTCATCAACTTCCATCTGGTCTTTCTGATGGACACTTAATTAATAGGACGGATACATCTTCTTGTCACTAGTGACTTCTTTTGACTAATCAACAATGATCGGTCAAATTGAATATGTTTCGGAGACAATAAAATAACGTATGACTTGATCACTTAATCAACCTCTTCCGTTACCGTGGGGTGAGGTCATGAGAACGGACCTTTTAGGGTACCTACCTCCTCGGACCATCCGACGTCAGGTACCCCAGTGATTCTCAGTCTGTACTGACTCACTGAAGTAAAGTGATCTTCGTACCTACAGAGGATAAGTAAAAGTGAGAAGAGTCGTAGGGGATGAAGGACTGGCTCCATCACTCTCCATGTCATCTTTATCTTTTATTGGACGGAACTATTATAACAGTGTCCATAAACACTATGCGAAACATCGTCGCCGGACAAACACTTCTAAAGACACAATGTCAACACCTTCCAACCGAACGAATGGACATCATGATATTTTAAGTAAGTTTTCAGACATGAGACTCTTGTACTAGAAGTGAGACATTTCTTCAAGGAAAATAAAAGAAATCGTGTAAAGTTCCAGAGAAAGTGGTCAATGATCTTAGATTGAGTGAGGTCATGAGAACGGACCGTTTAGGGTACCTGCTTCCTCGGACCATCCGACGTCAGGTACCCTAGCGATCCTCAGCCTGTGCTGACTCGCTGAAGGGAAAAGGAAAAGTGAACCCGTCACCGTTGGGTGAGGTTACAAGAACGGACCTCTTAGGGTCCCTGTCCCCTCGGACCACCCGACGGTAGAGACCCCAGCGTGTCTCAGCCTGTGCTGACTTCACTGAATCGTCGTCGTCGTCGTCGTCTTCGTCGTCGTCGTCGTCGTCTTAGATTGATTTATAAGGATCATACAAGGGAAATTAAAGAAAGAACTTGGACAACTAGTCTTACTGTCTGTAACGTTGTTAGGATCTATTGACACTTACACCACCCTTCTAAACATATACCCGACATATTACACCCCAATAACACTTAAGTATCAAGGTAATTGAGATGAGTTAAGAAAATAATCATCGTTAAATGGTCATAGAACATCAAATATAATACACGACATTGAATTTAATCATGAAAACAAAATTTACAATGACAATAAGTTTCGTCGTGAGAAGAAAACAAGACTTAATTACTCGAACATGTTTAAAATCATCAAAAGAATATTACATTGAGGAATTTAGTTATATAATTCCAATTACGAATTCTTTTCCTCGTATTATATATTATATGAGAGATACTATTACTTAAGGTACAAAATCCAACACTAAGTCAAAGACGTCTACCTCTTACAAAATATACTACTTTTTCTTTTCATCATCCGTCTGAACCACTAACTTTTTACAATAGTAGTTTAAGACCGATGTGCTGAGAACATTCTAATCTGGTTTAATAAATTGTATAGAACCGAAGTAAAAAGAATGGTATATTACTCCAATAAGAACATCTTAATACTTCTGGTTTTACTCGATTACTACGCATGTGTATTGGACTATGAAACGTATATTGACATAGTAGGGATTTTTTACACCTCAAATAGTAATATTAGAATAAAAAGAGTATGTAAATAAGTTATACTATGGATAAACAACTACTTTATTACTTTCAACATCGAATATTTGAACTTTACAATAAGGAAATTTATTAATTCTTTCACTACGTACAAACGGGGACACTGAAATAGGTACTCACACACACACACGCGCACACACACACACGTGTGCACGTGTGCACGAGTCAACACAGGTTGAGAAACGTAGGAGTATCTGAGATCAGACGGCCCGAGGAGACAGGTACTTTAAAAGATCCGTTCTTACGTTCTCATTTAACGGTAAAGGATGACGCCCCCTAGAGGAACTGGGACCCTAACTTGGGTGTAGAGAACTTATCTGTTACACTAGAAGGAACTGACGTGTCTTTGTCTTCCTCCGTTGGAAACATATCACACAACAAAATACTGACTAACCATGTCTCTCGACGGCCTAGTCTCGACTCTACACTAATCGTGACTCTAAAGTCAAACCTCTTTATCAAAAGCGATACCAGTTCTCAGAATAAATAATATTTCTTACTTAATGACTTATCCGCGAGTAGACATAAGAACGATGAAGTCGAGAGCGGGTAGAACGGTACGATGTTTTTCTTTACGACTGTACACTGTCTCATCTTTATATTTTACAAAGTTCAACGAGAATCAGGTTACACTAACTTTAAAAATTTTTCGAAATGTGTTAAAAGCTTTTAGAGACTATGATTATCATAAACCCTCACTTAAAGACAAATAAACCCTCTTATAGTCAAATGTATAAGATATGTATCAGAGGAATATCCACGAAACTCACAGTTTTGAATCGCTCGTATTGACATTACTGACTATGTAATAATTATACGAACGATACTTCCTAAAAATGTATTAACTTCTCCTTGTTCGATTACAATAAAAGAAAAGGTACACAAACATATCGGAAATTTTTTACTTTGTCAAAATCATTCAAATAAAACTTACAAAGAGATGAAGGAGGAACGAACCCCAAATGGCACACCCAAACGTCTTAAGTTTATTGTGAAGAAACAGTAAATTGGAGTAATGAATTTACGATATTAATGAAAAAATAAAACAAAGAAATAAAGATTGTATATGTCACTCTTGAATTCATAACAAAGAGAAACACAACATGTAAAGGGGGATGATAGATGATTCGATTGAGTGTAGTCTTAGAATCAAGTAACTATCTGAAGGTAGGTAATTAAATATAGGACATCTTAGATTTATAACGGAGACTTACCTTTAAACGAACTGAAGTCCGAATATATATATAGATATATATATGTGTGTGTATGTGTATACATACCTATGACCTCTTCCCTTACCGTTGTGTGAGATCATACGAACGGACCTCTTAGGGTACTCGTCTCCTCGGACCGTCCGATGTCAGGTACCCCAGTGTTTCTTAACCTGTGATGACTTCGTTGAATCGTGTCGTGCACACACACACACACATATATATACACACACATACATACACACACATATACATATATATATATATATACTTCTTTGTACATATTACACGAAAGTTCCTTAATAAACGAACCACACTTTTCTTTTGGTTTACTACACCCTATAATACCATCATTAACGTTTCTTTAATACCCCTTCTTAAATATAATTATAACTCTATTTCACTTTTCTACCTATCTTAAGCGTCAAACTCAAACCTTTCTTGTGAATTCTTTTTCTTATATCACACTGTCGTCCTACTCTATTACTCTCTTCACCACACAAATCCCTAACCGTTTCTCAATTCTTACTCACCTGGAGTGTCTACATCCTCTCACTACCGTCTCAGGAACCTGATATGACGTCTCTGGACTAGCACTTACTACGGGTTACTCAACCCGTCTCTTGTTTGTTTCTGTCACATTAACACACGAATCCCACTAATCACGTAATATCTTAACGTGTTTCATCGTAGAAATCACTTATTCTCCTTTAACTGAACACAGGAACTCCGGTATCTTTCGGTAATGCGTTAAAATTTCCTGATCTTACTGTAGTCTGTCAATTAAAATTTTTTAAGTAGGATTAAATTACACTTTTAGATTCACTATACAACCCCGACCACACACCTCACCATAAGCATTGGACAGATTCGAAAATCTATACACGGACTAGATACTCATCAACAATATAGGATAAGACTAACACAATTACTACATTCTTTTGTCGTTTGAACCATCTTTTCCTACAATACAAAAGTATATTTTATAAAAATGAAAGAATTACGTAAAGTAATAAATTTAGGTCATACGTGTCCCCAGTTATTCATTAAACCCTAGATTTAATCTTTTGATTCTTTTACTCGTTTGTTGTTTACAAGATTTCGTATATTACTATTTTTTTTCGTAACGTGTTCCATTAATTCACGGAAATATAGCATCATACCCCCCTTAACAAAGTACCGTCATCTAAATGTTTACCTGTTAAATTTAACTCATGGTGAGGAAAAAGAGGTAAATTTTTACAAAATAAACTCTATGACCTTCCAATGTAACATCCCATAGGTCACCAGTAGACGAAAGGGGGTACAAAAGACCGAAATGAGGTATTACGAATGGACACAGACACCGTGAAAGGAAACGATTATTGTGAACGACAGGAATCTACAAGTCAAGTCAAGTCAAGTCAGTCAGTCAGTACAGACTGAGAAACGCTGGGGTACTTAACGTCGTGTGGTCCGGAGGGACAGGTAGTGGTTGAGGGCCTCAAGTCAGTTTGAGTACAGGTAGCTCAGCTACTACGGTAGGTCGGTATAGTAGGAGACAGCAGGGGAAGAGGAGGACGGGGGTTAGGGAGGTTCGTAGTCTCAGAAAAGGTTACTCAGTTGAGAAGTGTACTCCACCGGTTTCATGACCTCGAAGTCGAAATCGTAGTAAGGGAGGTTTCTTGTGAGTCCCGACTAGAGGAAATCTTACCTGACCAACCTAGAGGTACGTCAGGTACCCTGAGAGTCCTCAGAAGAGGTTGGGGTGTCAAGTTTTCGTAGTTAAGAAGTAGTGAGACGAAAGAAGTGTCAGGTTGAGAGTGTAGGTATGTACTGGTGACCTTTTTGGTATCGGAACTGATCTGTCTGGAAACAACCGTTTCATTACAGAGACGAAAAGTTATACGATAGATCCAACCAACATTAATCAATCACCATTTCTTATACGGACGGTTACGTCCTCTACGTCCTGTGTAGTCCTTCTAGGAGACCTCCTCCTTTACCGTTGGATGAGATCATAAAAACGGACCCTTTAGGGTACCTGTCTCCTTGGACCGCCAGATAGAAGGTACCCCGGTGTTTCTTAGTCTGCACTAATTCACTGACTCGTGTTTCCCTTTGATTACCAAAAGCCGTTGTAAAGTTTATCATCAGTAACTACGACTAATAAATTTTTAAAATTAAGTGTCCTTATGCGAATGAAAGGGTTGTCATTTTTAGTGAAGATCACATATATCAGAACACCCAACTATTTAGGTCTCGGGTGAGGGAGTGATTCTTCACCGGGTCCTTAGAAAGAAGTCAGCTGGGAAGACGACAACGTCATATTCTTTCCACGGTCGTATACTGAAAGTAGAGACTTACGGACTTAATAATCTGGGAGAGATGAGTACACATCTTAGGATTCTAGTCATTGTTTTTCTACTTTTTTCTCAACCTCCCTCCCCAATGAGAGACATAACACAGTCACAGGACCGGTCGGGACAGGACCGGACGGGTCACCATGGACGAGGACCGCCCGCCCCACCCCCCCCCACGCAGACAACGACAAACTAAGGACTCAAAAGAGAAGATACAATACTAGAGGAATATAGGAGAAACATGTCATGGAGTCATGGAAAGGGGGATCCAAGAGTAACCACAAATAAAAAAGAACGTGGGGTTCCTGACATCTCTAAAAGGTTCATAGTCTACAGACCTCCACGAAGCATGGTGCACGGAATATGACAATACGGAAGTAGAAAGACAACTCAGGCTTCGTGTCTGTGTTTCCAATGAAAAAGTCTTACGTGGTGAGTAATCAAACTCCGGGGAGGTAATTAAACTTTTAATAGGTGGGACCTCTCGGATACCGTAAAGAGAGTAAAATGTCATTAATGAGAGTAGGGTCACAAGACGTCCCACCCTTTCAACCGACCCTTACACCACATATTTAGGGAGATGCAAGGAGACCAAAAGTCCTAAACCACTCACTGACGAGTGTTTCCTCCAGATTCCAGAGAATGCTCACGTGTACGGTACCACGAAGGAATGTTCGAACAAGAAGAGACTTATTAAGTGTAGTAGGTCATGAAAGACGTCGAAATATTCTAGTCGTCAACTTTCAAGGGAAGAACCAGATCGGTCGCGAATTACGGAAAAGACGTTTACATAAAAACCTCCGAGACACTAGTGTCATTCCTCGATTTCGAATCTAAACCACCGGGTGGAACGTTTGAACAGTAATTGAGACCCTGGGTCCAGACAACCATAAATACGTGTCTCCAAATTAGAAACATGTCTCACGGAATATCATCAGACTCGTATTTTCAGAGTCTCACATTGAACCCGGACCACAAGTATTAACTCACTCCCTCACCCGAGACCTGAATAGTTGGGTGTTCTGATATATGTGATCTTCACTAAAAATGACAACCCTTTCATTCGCATAAGGACACTTAATTTTAAAAATTTATTAGTCGTAGTTACTGATGATAAACTTTACAATGGCTTTTGGTAATCAAAGGGAAACACGAGTCAGTGAATTAGTGCAGACTAAGAAACACCGGGGTACCTTCTATCTGGCGGTCCAAGGAGACAGGTACCCTAAAGGGACTACTAGAAGATTATGAAAAAGTATATATTAGTACGTGGTGAGTTGAGAACAACTAGAAGACAATCTTCGTTCCGTAACGTCCTCTGGTTCACGGGAGTTGAACCCTCGTCTTCGTCCCTGGTGCGTATATCCTCACTCATATTCGAGAGAACCCATTAACGATGTTTTATACTAGGAGTCTCTTTCGACCGTAAAATCTTCTTCGATTTCTAAGTGTCCGGGTGAGATCTCCGTGACTTAGTCTCAGGGACCCCTACTCCAAATCCTTTAATACAAAACTTATACGAGGGGTACACTAAGACTACAAGTCGGTCCAAACTCTTGATATCGAACAAGACGTCTCGTGATTAAGAAGTTCTATATTTATCCTAAGACAAATTTTTTGAAGAGTCGTCCTTACTCGAATCTTTTAAGACATAAAATTTATCTAAAAGAATGTAATTTTAAAGAGTCTGAGAAATACACGGAACACTTTATGTACAGAGACTTTGAATGAACTGATTCCAGAAAGTCCAACGATATTGTCTCATGGTGTCTGACCCACTGAATGTTCTGTTGTCTTCACATAAAGAATATCAATCCTTCCGACTCTTCAGGTTCTAGTTTCACGGTCGTATAAGTCACAGACGACTCCGGCGAAAGACCAAGTATTTATCGGTAGAAGAGAGACATTGGAATGTAATTTCTTCTCCGTTCTCTCGAGAGACCCCAGAAAAATATTTCTGTGATTAGGGTAAACATTACCAAGACGGAAGTATTGACTGAATGTAGGGTCTCCAGGCTGAAGGTTTATGGTAGTGTAACCCTTAATCCAAAGTTACATTTCCTAAAACCCCCTATATGTTAAACCAGATATCCTTGATTTTTTGTTGGAGGGAGGAGTCTCGTCTCTAACAGATACTTTGTAACTTTCCCCACCACGAGTCGGAACTACGTACAATCTTATTAAGCTAAATCAACCAGACTCCACTTCCACTTAAGACCCTTTATCTTAAAAATATTGTGAAGGGTCTACTAAAATAATTTACGTCGTCACAATTTCTGGTATTTATAGTACTATAATTATATAAGAAACCTTCTGTACAACCCTTTAAATCAGGATCACACACAAGGATAGTGGGTCCAAAAACAAACAAAGTGGAGGCAGACATACATAATTGTATACACAATTATATGTAGAATATAATGTAAAAATTCTCTTCCAAATTTTTTAAAAAAAAAAAGACGGACATTGTATTTGAAGAAAACCCTTCTTCATGGGGGTCAGTAACCTCTGTGAGATACTCTTTTCAGAAGATTGATTTATATATACCTGAAAGTATTACTTATTATAATTAGTTTATGTTACATAGTTCGTTCAACGAAAATAATATGATAGAGTAAATTCGGACATTACTAGGACACTCGATTCACGACATTACTTGGGATCCAGGATCTACTCTATTGACTTTTAGCCTTCTAATTTATTGAGTTAAGTGCGATCGTCATTTATCGGTGTGACTACAGTGTAATGACCACACGGACGGACACTTCGAAAATTGGTCATACCTAAGGAGTCCTTCCATCTCTAAAAATAGGAATCACTAGTCATATACCAATTTTCTGGATTTGAACATGTTTGCCGAAAGTGTTGATGTAAAATAACGTTCCTAACACGTAGAAGTATTTAAAATCCCCAAACCCTTACGTAAGGTTTACAATTATTAGGAAAGTTTTGTCCTTCTAAAAGTCTTTTTGTAACCATATACTTATGTTTGTCTTAAAAACATCAATGTTATCCGACCATAAAACATATACATTCGATATACGATATAAGACTTAAATAAACTTATACGTACTAAGTTGCATATTTGCATAAAAAAGAATATCGATCGGAAGGTTACAACGATTTGAAGATTTTTTATGACTCAAACTATTTAAAAGCAATCAGACCGGTGTTTAAATTTATTTCTCTATCTCAAGAAAAGTGATGACCGTTATTTTGAGTCACCTCCCCTAAATACATACCCAAGTTTAAGTACGAATAATCTAAGAGTCTTGTACTACAAAGGAAAATTTTCATTTGCGGACACGTTGAACAATACTGTTCATCTTTTTCATGAGTTACCGCACAACAAGTAAAATGATCTCTTCTATTTAGCTTATTACATATTTACTGTTGTGACTCTCAAAAATCACTTTATATCACTAAATAGAATACACAGCTAAACATATCCGGTGTCAGGTCTATAGACCAGGTTGTGTATAGCCACTACGATATTTCCATAAAGATTTCTACACTCATTGTAAATTTAGTCCTGTGACTTATTTCGTCTAGATATTACATCCACCCGGTGTAGGTCAATTAACCTCCGGTCTTCTCACGAAAACCTGAGGTCAATGTTGGAGTCGAGAAGGAATCTAGAGGTCGGATAAGACGTCTAAAGTTGGTCGCAGGTGTTAAAGTATTCGACCAAGGAATTTTATTTAGAGAGACAGAAAAAGATTATGTGTATATAACACACATGTCTGTGTGTGTGTGTGTGTGTACAAGTAAACTAAACAAAGAGACCTCTTGAGACTAATGAAATGGTTCTTCCAAAAAGGTAAAACAAAAAAGTTTATTAACGGAACTTACAAGAACAGGTGTCTCAATGAGAGGATTAAAACGTCCTACTACTCGTAACACCTACCGTCGTCTAAAATGGAAGAGGTTGTTACTGCGACCCAGGGGTACTAACTGGTAAAGTATTTACGGTATATCTCATTTACCCTCGTATCTTTCAAGTTTTTCCGTCAACAACGAGGAACACTTAAACACCATACTGTCCAAAAGTCCATACCGAAACCAGAAGATCAGTTTCACCCCAGGGAATCTTTTTGTACTTACTTTATAGGGTGTTAAGTAAAGTAAGTCGAATATCTATAACTGTCGATTGAGACACGATCCCGGTTCAATCCAGTACACCCATCTTTTTTTAGTCTGTACGCAGGACGAAGTACCTCGAGTCTCAGACCATCTCCTCTGACTTTTTCCAAAATTTATTGATTATGAAGATTATGTTTGTTAATATTTGACTTTATCCACGAGACTTCCACTCTCCCTCCCACGATTCGACCTCTCCTGACACCCTCCCTAGAAGAAATGTACCGGATGTCTCTCTTTCAAAGAATCACTTTTACTTAAAACTCTGGGTTTGGAATTCCTCTCCGATCAGTTTATTTATTGACCTCTTCTTTCAAGGTCCGTTTCTTGTGTTGCACTTTTCCCTGTCCTTTGTTCCTTCTGGAACTAACTATTGACCGAATTACACACTTCCTAGCTCCTAGTGACCAGTCCTTTCGGAATGGTGTCGACCCACCTCCTGTGCCACCCGCACTTCCAACACTCCTCGTGACACATCCTTTGACTAATGCAACCCTTCTGCTTCAATGAAATCGACCTAAGTTCAAACTCTAAGACCATCACCACCACCAAATCAAAGATTCAGTATAGGCTGAGAACGCTGGGGGATTTGACATCGGCCGGTCCGAGGAGACAGGTACCCCAAAGGGTCCGTTCTCATGACCTCAGGCAACGGTAAACGAAGAGGTCCCCTAGAAGGGGTGGGTCCCTAGTTTGTGGTAGACGTCCACCAAAGGACGTAACGTCCGACAGATGACGTAACGTCCACCTAAGAAATGATGACTCGGTGGTCCCTCAGAAAGTCAAGTCAAGTTAAGTCAAGTCAAGTCAAGTCAGTGAGTCAGCACAGGCTGAGAAACGCTGGGGTACTTAGCGTCGTGCGGTCCGGAGGGACAGGTAGTGGTACAGGGTCTCAAGTGAGTCTGAGTGTATATAAAATCCCTTTTATAAGTGAAGTGTGAATTGGTCAAAAATATATACGAATTGAAGGTATAACAAATTTGGTTTTTACTCCGCAACTCTATAATCTCTCTTTATATATAAAAATCACACTTATATTGGTAGTACTTGTCCGTGACGACAAAGTCCGATCGAGTACCTATGAACAGATCTCTAGTATTTAGAATGCACAGTATTACAACTAAACCTTCCGAGAGGTATGAAACTCTCTGATAGAGTCATAACGTTCAGTGAACTTTGAGATCCGAACGACTGAAAACACTTAAAATCAACATATTGATAAAGAAAGGAACAGTAGAAAGGGATGGAGAGGAGAGGAAAGGGGAGGAAGGAGAGCGAAGAAAAGTAAAAATTAGGTCAGGAATGGATCCGGAATCTTTAGTATTCCGTCACTTGCACCACTTATATAGTAAAGTGGACATTTTTCAATGTACGATCCTCTATACACAGGAGTTTGAGACATCATGACGTTTTATCCCATGAGATCTTTAACACGATATTTGCTTCGGGGAGTGACTTCTTAAAATTCGTTTAGAGTTTGAAGATTAAACCCTCTCAAAAGTAAAGTATAAAAATTCTTAAGTCCACCTGTGGGAAACAGATGTAACAATTCTCAATTCTAATAATAGACACAATAAATTTCCCTTTTTTAAGACTACAATTACTTCTTCATCCCAGATCCAGGAACTGATTAATTCTGTCCGACAATTACAACAACTTAAAGGGACCTACTATAGACTTGAAAGTTACAGAGAAAAGGGAATGTAATGAAACATAAAAATTCAATAAAAAGATATTTCCAATATACAGACACTCACACGAAAAATTATCACATTTTCCCATAGATCAGTTTTGATTCGAAGGAAAGACAGTGGAAGTCAATAATTATCAAGAAAGAGAATCTCCGTTACATCATAGTAAATAGAAAGGTCTCAATAAATTACTTATACTCATGTATATATAATTCTATGAATGAGTTATTTTTTCTATACACTGACAGATGACATTTTTGTTACCGAACCTTATAATATAAAAATGAGTTTCTACTTAGAATCTATAGTCAGATACGTACCGACAGAGAACCAACGGTTACTGATGAGTCTGATAAATAAGTAAACATGGTTCTAGTATTATGGTCTGGGAACCAGTAGTAGTAAACACGAGAGATGTCCGGAAACGATGATATTTGTAATAAAAACATTTGTATACACTCACATAGATGTCACGTTTAAGAATTATCTTCGTACCCTTAAAGAGTCACTTTTTCATCACATAAACGTAAAAATTGTAAACAATAAGAGTCTAAGGGGAGGTTTCTTTACTAGTGTTAGATGTAGGAGGTTTATTACAGAAATATACAAAACTCATCTCCGTCATCGAGGAACCACTAATCGTCTTTAAGTAAGATATTAGACGGTTGTAATCGCTAAAAGTGTTTCGGAATGTCCGGTAGCGTATAGATCTATCTCGTTGAATATAATCCGCGAAACACGTTCCAGTACCAACGACAACAAAGACAGGAAAGATCGATATTCTCGTGTAATTCCCGAGAGTTAATGTTCTAACTTACAATACAATACTCCACGATCGACGTCCATTCTGGTACGGTACTGACCTATCAGTTTTAACCAGACTAAAACACGTTACCTATCTTCTACGGTTCTTACATATCAGAATCGAATTCCGTCGTAATCCTAAACCAAAGGTTTCACTATTGGATTAACTAGAAACCTCTTGAACGTTAGTCTATCTCATTCAATTGTCACTTATTATCGGGAGCCAACAACTCGTAATTGTTATACGGACTTTAGAAACGTATACAATAAAGATTAGAAATGTTGTTCGGAGGTTCCACCCGCAATAATAGACGTGAATAGTCAACACCTTTTTATCTAAGTCTCTCCACCTCACGGAGAGTCACAGACTATTGACCGTCTCGTCCTTAAAGTCATTTTTCCGACTATTGATTAGTAACCGTTCCGTCGATAAAGTCAAAATTTGAGAGACAAGAGAGAAGGTGTACCGGGACCGTAAACAGTATCGATATGGATGAAAAAAAAAAAAAAGAGAAAACATAACGTAATAAAGTCAACCAATGTTAGTGAAACGATTGGAAATACGTAATTATTCAAGGAACAATAGTCATGAGGTCTTTAAAATCTGTCACGGAACCGATTTCCTAGGGAAAAAAACCAACCACGTTGAAAACATGGAGCCGACGAATCGTAGGGAAATTAGACAGACTATCTACCAGACGTTCAGGACTTACGGTGTCACGATACAGAGGAGTGTAGTGGGTGTTGGATTAAAAAGACTTGACTGTAGAGTGTTCTAAATAACTCTACCATATCAAAAGATCATGACGTGACTGACATTAATCACCGACTGTACCCCACTAAATAATAACCTTTAAAGGAATCTTTAAATGAAACACAAAACCTCGATTCTCTACTCACAATCTTAAAATCTAAATGTCGAGAACAGGACGTGGTGAATCGTATAGTTTTGATGTAAAACCCTAACGGTCCGTCGAACTGTAGAATCCCTTCCAGTAGGGTTGAGATTCACTTTAACTTTACACATCGTTAATTCTCGTCACTTCTTCCATGTATCGGTTTAATTAAGAAGAACTAATCTGGGACTAATCTTAGAAATTTATATATTTGTCTACTTTTCTTAAATTCTACACCCGGTCAGTTTCGGTTCCAAAGTCCTTTTGTAGATTGTTAAGATGTTTCTGTTTCTTTAGTCTTCTGTTTTGGGACTCGATAGTTTCGTACTTCCGCGTTCCTTCTCCTTAGGGGGATACCGGTCCGAACGTGTCTCTTACGTCTAGTCCCCTTTTACTGAGTGTTGTCCAACCGTTGGATGGGACAGACTCTCGGACAGTCTTCTTCAGTCCATTTTAAGACTTGGGTAACTGTCTGCAACCTCTCTACATCGGTATCACCTCTCCCCTTCCGCAATAGGTTCTTCATACTCATCCGATTCACACTCTTTCTTCTCTAGTGGTAGTCGAAGGTGTGTTTGAACAAAAGAGAGATGGTAATCAGTACCGTGACACCAGTCACAATACAACACTTTCCCGTCAAAAACCAGTACGGTCGAAAGAGCTATTTATCTTCTACGAGAAGAGGAGAAAATTCATTACGTAGAGAGTTTCGGATAATAGAGAGATAATAAACGTACGACGATTCAGCGAAGTCAGCACAGACTGAGACACGTCGGCGTCTCTGCCGTCGGGTGGTCCGAGGGGACAGGGACCCTAAGAGGTCCGTTCTTGTGACCTCACCCAACGGTAAAGGAAGAGGTTACACACCTTCACTTTTCACTTTCACTTCAGCGAGTCAGCACAGGCTGAGGATCGCTGGGGTACCTGACGTCGGGTGGTCCGAGGAGGAAGGTACCCTAAACGGCCCGTTCTCATGACCTCACCCAACGGTAACGGGAGAGGCTAATAAACGTATATTAAGAATTTTTTTTTTTTTTTAGAGGGACGTTCCGTAGTTTAGCGGAAAAATAAAACGGTAATAAAAATTTTTTATAAATACACCGAAGTCCCCCGTCCCCTAGAAGCTAGAAACAACATTGTACACTCTAGAAAATCACCGCCGTACGTCTGAGAATCAACACCGAACACCCTAGATCAAGGGACTGGTCCCTCGCTTGGACCCAGGGGACGTAACCCTCACATTTCGGAATCGATGACTAGGTCGTCCTTTCAGTAGACACATCTAAAGATAATTCTGGAAATCCAGTGAGTCCTAAAATCAATCAAAAAAAAAAACGTACACACATACTTAAAGTCTTCAAGACAGTATGAATCCTAAAGGACAGACTACCAGTACAAACCGTAACTGACGTTGAGATACAACAATAGTCTTCGGGAAGGGTATAACGTAGAATAATGTTCGTAGAAGACTGATACCTCAACACCTATGTTGGTAAACTCACAAATAACTTGTCAAGTGACGGAAATACGTCACAGGTGATTACTTGTGAAAAATCCGTGAATGACCACAATCTTAGGTGTCTGATTCAACCATCCTACCTTTCACTTACTATTGAATTAGAGACAATACACAACACTATGAAAGAAAAGAACAGAGGGTAATCTCACACTCCATTAACTGGTACAAAGAATGAACAGACACAAGGTTTACGTACCCCGTAAGGGGACACAGAGTGACAAGATCATGATTTCACGAGTCATTTATTTTCAGACTTACTTAAGATAAAAACCAAAGAAATAGACTGTGGAAGAGAACATGAAAGACCCATTATTCTTCATCTCTATACTCAAAGGTCATCTAAATACGGAATATTAATTCTTTATAACTAAATTATGAAAAAACAGGACACCTGTAATAAATTAGTAATTGATTATTCTAAATAACTCATGGAACGTCAAGACATCGGGATATGAACTACCACAATCGACGATTCGTGTATTAACAAAACTTACCTTATTATTAAATCCAATTAAACTATAGGTTTTGATTCACGATATACAATTTTTTTAAGTCGACTCATTTAAAATTTCTTGAATAACCGAAATAAGTTGTTAAGTACTTAGAGAAGATCGTTAATCTTTCCTCGAGACTCGACATAATTTTTTTGCTGAAAATATCAGTCTTCACTCACCCTTGTTCCTTCAATATGTTTTTCACTTAATATATATCAACACCGTTACAGTGGAAGGATATCCTCTCTCGTCCCCAGAATAGACCGTCTAATTGAGTAATAACGACTGGTCCAGTAAGGTCTAACTGAAAAAATTCTAAGGTAAGGACCCTCTCCGACTTAGATATTAAATCATAGTTCAGAGGTCCCGAAGAGTCCACCGGGTCACCATTTCTAGACGGACGTCACGTCCTCTGGGTCCATGTCAGGAACCCAGTCCTTCTAGGGGATCTCTTCCCTTTCCGATGGGTGAGGTCATAAGAACGGACCTCTTGGGTACCTGTCTCCGCGGACCACCCGATGTCAGGTACCGCAACGTCTCAGTCTGTGTCGACTCGCCGACTGTGAAAGTGAATGAAAGTGTAGTTCAGAGACTAACCACTGTACCCAGAATCGGTTTCACTGAGGTAAACCTAGGACAACAGAAGAAAACGATCGTGCACAGACTCCAACTCTCTTACTCCCCTCTGACATTGAAGTTCGTACCAACCTTTCAGTAGTTCCTCTGTGAAAGAAGGAAAATATACCCAAAACAAGAGGTGACCAACGTTCGTCACTTCTAAGTAAATTCAAAAACAATCCATCACGCCCAAATAGTCTTCCTATTTTCGTCTTTACTTCTTCTTTATAGAAAGTGTGCCTTTCAAGACTAACCTTAAGACTTTTTCGAAGTGTTGACACCATATGGACCTGGAATGGATCCCTCCTTTCAGATCCTTCAAGTCCTGGTCTTCCAACATACCCTAGAAAAAACTATGAATGGACTAATCCTCACAACCGTTAAATACCTAGGGATCAACTGTTACCGTGTCAATATACTAAGTGGATGCGAAAGAAAGAGTACTAACACCAGACACCTGAAGAAAAGGGGGGAGTAAGGGTTACTTAACGAACGTGACAAAAGTACTCTTCTCTGATTTAACCAATTCAGTGGTAGAGGGGTCAAACTCCCGTCACGGGATCGATCCCCGACGGATCACCTGACGACCGACGGGATACTGCTCGACGGACACTAGTCGACAGGAAATGGTCCACAGGTTGTGTCAGGGTTAGGCACAACGATTACCCTACCGAAGGACTAGACTCTATTCTTCATGTAGTCGCTTGAGCCTCTACATGGAAAGACACTCAGTCGAAAGTCTTGGAGCACCTAAGGAAAGGAAAAGGAGAATCAGAAAGAAAGAAAAAATTAAATCTTTTCTTGAGTTATAAATTAGTTTAATTCACCTCTCATCATTGTCCTAGGATTTTATCACCCTAGACTACGAGGTAGCAGGAAACTCTTGTTCGCGATACTAACTTTGATCAGACAAAAGAGATAAGTGAAAAATTTAACTAACGATCTTTAGTTCTTGTAAGGATATTATAGATTCTTTAACGAATTTTCTATTAAACTCAGAGAAGTGAGGAATATGATGACGGTTCTCGAGAGGAGTTGAGGTGGTTAGTATCTTCCTAGTCTTAGGTATGATCTTTAGATAAGGGTCAAGTCAAGTCGACGAGGTATCCACGAACGTGGATATTCTACGATCTTCAAACCCGAGTCACCTCGGGGTAAGTAGTAATGACATGTTGAGACGGTCACAAATTTTCCACGATGTCCCTTGATATTCAGTACGCGGTTAAATTTGCTAACGTTCGAGTTGACCATATCGGTTTTCGTTCGAGTTTCGACACACCGTAATCTGGTCCTCATCTTTTATTGGACTGTGACTCAATAACGAAGGAGACTTACTGTCAGAAAGTTCGTCTCGTCTTTTCCACCTTCAGACACAACAACGTTCTACAAATATACGTGGGGGTAAAAAGCAAGTTTAACTGCTGAAAACGTTTCACACAAAGGGACTTTGGGAATTTCCTTTCACTGTACAATGATGTTCCCTTCTGTTTCTATCTCAGACAAGTCATTACTAATGCGTCAGTCCCGAAATAGACGAACGTCTATTAAACACCGAATAAAAATTAGGAGACCGTCAAAGAAAGAGGAGACAAGATAAATGGACGATAAATGTCGGGACTCGGTCAGTCACAACTCATGATCCACTTAAAACGAAAATTTTTTAAGTGATTTTCTTTTGTACATAAAGGTTTTACCTGTATAACTATGATCGTTATAAAATTTACACTACAAGTACCTTCGAAGTACTATTGATCTTGATAACAATAAGGACGAATTTTTTTTATTTGTTGTACACTCTAAACTCAATTTAAAATAGACCCCGTTTTACTCTTGACGTCGGGTCCTCTGTCGTAGAGTCTATCGAGACCCTTTGACGAGGTTTCTCGACTCAACATCCATCCAGTCATATTCCCCATGATGTACCTTAGTTCATACATAAAAGGTCTTCCAAAGACAATCAGAATACTTCGAAAGACGATCAGTGTCAGTGGTACCTCCTAAAATCACTAAAAGCTATACTCCTCTATGTTCTTAACCCGAGTATTTTTTCCGAGGAATTTTTATAGATAGACTTCTGGACAGGACGGTCAAAAAGGGGTTCGTGTCTTACGGAGTAAAGACGAGAGGTGGGACTTGAGGAAAGTCCCCCACAACTTCCAGTCTTCGACGTCATCGTGTACTAAATTAGGAACATCACCATCTACCGTTCACAGTTAACCATCAACTGTGACAAATTGACGTTACGTCCTCTGGACCCAAACTAAAGACCTAGACCTTCTAGGGACCTTCTCCTTGATCGTTGGGGGAGGTCATAAGAACGGACCTTTTAGAGTGCCTGTCTCTTCGGACCTCCCGACATCAGGTGTCCCAGTGTTTGTTAATCTATTGAGACTGATTTTGTGTGTGTGTGTGTGTGTGTGTGTGTGTGTGTGTGTGTGTGACAAATTGATCATTCATCTCACTCCGAAATCTTTTGTAATCGATTGAACAATTCCAGAGATTCTACCACACACCGTCTAGGTCACGAGTCTGGGGCCCTTTTCTCCGAGTCATAATTAGGACACGACTACAATAGGGTAACACTCGTGACACTAGAGATACTGAAGTACACAGAGGGTTCGTTCGTCCATAGGACTCCCATAGTCAAACCAATTACTCCTGAAGGGTCTGGTACTTCTTAAATCCTACAAATCGAAAATCACCACCTTTAAGTCACATGCTCTAACGTCATCTACAGAAATATAAATACTTTCCAAAAGTTCACCTTCTACTAGATAAGACGTAAACGTGTCATCATTCTTGGTTCTGTATGATTTCTTTTGTCATCTCTCCGTTGACTCACCTTCTTGGGGTTTTATTTATCCGACAGAGTCGTACATCACTTAGGGGGTAGTGGTCTTTACAAATTTTTATCAGAGAAAACCAGAATATCCTTAGAATCTAGTCACCCAACTAATACTACTTAATATCTCTTAGTCATGGGTTTTATTAGACACCTTGTCGTTCTTTTTTTGGGTATGAAAAGACACCTACGTATAAACCCCTTAATAGAAAACAGTCAAATATTATCTATAATCTTGTACTTTCCGGGGGTTTTAATAAATCCTTTTGTTTCACTTCGAGGAGTTTCACAAATAAATTGGGACCTAAAGGGTTCTAAAATTTAAATAATAATATTTTATTACGTTTTAAGAAGTAAAGTACATTATGGTTAGTTCTTGGGTATCCTCTATCAAACGTTTACAACTAGAATTGGATGTCTTTTATCGTAACATACGTCTCTAAAACATACGTCGATAAACATTACTCTTTGTTTTCTTGAGAATGGAAGGAACCACTTAGACCCTCTTTCGTCCCGATCAAACCGTACCACGTCCCTACCTATTTCTTACAACAAAATCTACACGATAAAACATAAGATAAGATTCTTTATTAGTTTACAACTACCATTATTTGAACGAAAACGTGTGTACATTTCCTTATCGTGTACAAAGATCTGAAACTAAAATTAAAGAACATTACCCGGAATAAAAGGGACCCATACGAAGATGAATGAATTTTTGTCTACGAGAGACTTTTTAAGTACTTTTGACTTTTATACGACCTCTGAAACCTCTCTTCGAGAAGTGGGACAAATAATTTCAATCTAAAAAAAATTTTGTTTACCAGAAAACGTAGTAGACAAAGCGTCAATCGAAATACTGGAACTCGTATGGAAGACCTAAATACGTTGAGTCAGAGAAGTAAATGGATGATTTAACATGTCTTTTTACCTGTAGGGTATATAGTCATAAATCCACTTTTCTATCTAGGAAAGCTTGTTTAAATATAACCACTAAATCACTTACTCAGAACGTCAAACCTGTCCATTTGTACAAAAGATTTTACTTTCAAAAAGTTTAGACCATAATTCACATTTAAAATGTATCATAGTAAACATGGTGGGTGCGGGGGTTCAACTATCTCACGAAGTATCGAAATAAGAAATAGTCTACATTTTTCCGAGAGATATACAGTAAAACCAAACTGAATATTTAAACATCAAAAGAACACATCCCTAAACGTATGTTGGAAGGTAAAATTAAAAATTTTGCGTCGGAGTCTTAGAAAGAAGATTTTAATTTTTAAATTGGTACCTCTTTACTACGACGTCACCAAATCACACAAAAAGACCACGAGACTTGGAAACTCTCCGTCTAGACTGTCATATTCGTTTACGTCGTCAGGGTCCCACCCTAATATTAAGTTTGGAGACCAAATAGGTTAAGTCATACTCATTCTATGTGACACTTACTTGTCGTTCGGACACTCTTTGGATGCTCACACCTTGGTTACCATAAATTAAGTCCATTATTTTATATTAAGAATTTGCGTGTGATTTAATTTTTCGGTCTTCTTCGTCAAGATTAATGTACGGAATTGATCTTCATGTTATAAACATCTCATCGAATAGGTTAATATACATTTAAACAAGGAAACCGTGTTAAACGGATATATTCGTCGTAATCAAATCATATTTTATAAACAAACAATAACTTTAACCGAGATCATATTAAAGACTCAAAACTATTTATCAAGGTCAAAATATCCTAGTGGGTACCAAGAGGCATCGACGACAAGAGTTGGACACATAAAAAGTAACATTTAAAGAACTTATTTATTACTGGATAACCAGATGTCAGAAAATAGACTTTGGGAACCCCGATTTCGACAAAATCTTAAAATATAAAATCTTCCATTAACGAGCGACTCGATATACGGTGTACTACAAGGGTATCCCAGTGTCCGTTGTGGATTCGGATAACGGTAAAGGTGTTACTCCGTATTCTTATCAATGAACTCACCCTATTTGTAGTGTTTCTCAAGGTAAAGTCGAGTTCAGTCTAAAACGACTGATATCCAAACCAAAAGTCTCCAAAAACTTATAATCCTAATGTATATTCTCTAATACCTGGACATTATAATTTGTACCGTGAAGTCCACCGAGTTACCATTTCTTAAACGGACGGTTAAGTTTTCTGCGTCCTCTGCACCCAAACTAGGGACCCAGTTCTTCTAGGGACCTCTTCCTTTACCGTTGGACGAGGTCATAAGGACAGACCTATTATGGTACCTCCTCGGACCACCTGATGTCAGGTACCACATTGTTTCTCAGTCTGCGTTGACTCACTGACTCTTACGTTATAATTTGTATTATGGATTGGTAATAACTGGAAGGATACTTACTATGTGACACGAATGAACATGACAGAGGAAATTTGTAACGTTGACAAACCTTTCTCACTACAATAAGTAAACCTAAATTTTTACTCTTTGTCGAAGTCTCTTCAATCATTAAACGGATTCATACCTATACACACGAGTCAGGGAGTCAGGTTAAGAAACACTGGGGCACCTGACCTCGGGCGGTCCGACGCGACAGGTACCCAAAAAAGTCCGTTCTTATGATCACACCTAACGGTAAAGAAGAAAGTCCCATAGAAGGGTTGGGTCCCTAGTATGTGTGTAGAGAACATGTGTGTGTACAGACCCTAACCGTCCGTCTAAGAAATGGTGACACGGTGGAACCCTCGGGTTTATACTCATGTGGATCATTCACCGTCTTAGTATAAATTTGATTTGACTCAATTCAATCTGGGATTTCGACCACGAATGTCGGTAATGTTATACGGAAGATAGGGTTGGTGATGTGTCACATAAACTGGACGTCCGGTATCTAAGACCGAATGTAATCGTGTTTCCCTTAAATACTCTTTCTGTAGTCCGTTGGTCTCGTACTCCGGATCTTCCATTGACCCCCTCCCCTACCCAGAATAAATATTGATGACAAGTTGTCAGAGAGACCCTGTAACGACGATCTTATTTACTCGAAATCTGTTACATCCGGAAAACGGCGAGACAAGTTCTAAGTTTAGGGACTCTCCCAATATCTCACGAACTCAGAGACGACGGGAATTGACCCCTCTCGTCCCATACGACACAGGTCACACCTATCTTGTCGTAAGGATTTCCTTTTAGCTACCGACAATCGTTTTCTTACATACTAGTTACACCCTGTCGTCCGACGGGACTTTACAGGTGAGAAACGTACTAATTAATTAACGTCCACTTTACTTGTAAACTTACTTTTATTATAGATGTATAAATTAGTGTCGGGTAAATCTGAGACTGTAGAATTTTAGTCTTTTGAACCTAAGGATAGGGTCAGACCTGCTAAAGATCCAGAACCTTGAGTCTTGACCTCAGTCTCTCAGACACATAATAAACATTCGACTCTCTTTATTAGGAAAAAGGGCAAATGAATCTACCGAAACCTTGTAGACTCTACCGGGGTGCACCTTCAGGGATGTACCACACCAGTAGAGGGCGTTACTTACACCCGACCGGGACACGTTATCTTCTACGTAACCTCCACCACGACGCACTGAAGTCATACGAATCGTACTGGTCACACGACACTCCTTCGGGTTCGATCGGTACACCTCTTACCCGGTGAGGACCGGTCGGTCGACGAGAAGACATTAAGTGTTAGCTACACGGTCTACACACGTAATGGAACCTGTGGGGGTCGATCGTTCCGGTAGTCTATTAAAGTAAGAATTCACGGTAACCTAATGTCAACGAACTTTCTGGGATTCCCTGTCGACGGGTCGACTCGAGTAAGTGTCTTTGTACTCTTTATTATTAGGTACCATTATTCAGTACTTCAAGGACCCAACACACAATGTCTGGTCATCGATAGGTTTTCTCCAAACAACGTTTCCTCCCCCTATTACACAATTTAAAGAGTTTACTTCCACTCGTCGACAAAATAATATTAACAAAACTGTTAGAGTTTTGGTTCCGGAAAGAGAGATTATAGGAGTCTCCAAAGTAATATTAAACGGTAACACTACTTTTCTTACTAGTAAGACATGAGGGACCTGTTCATATGTTTCACACCAACCGACCGTCGGTTCCACCAGTAGGAAAATAGGAATAACGCCCTCAAATTTTTTAAAACGGAAAAAAAAACGAGTACAAATAATAAAGTATTACTTACCTCAAAAGATGTCATTGTCTGGAGATAACAACACTGTCATTCGTACGAATCTTGTAGACTACCTAGGAGTAAGATCTACTGTCGTGGGTAAAGAGACAAAAAACAAAAAACAAAAAAAAAACATCTGAGAAACAGACCGTTGACATTCTCTTTATTCTACACCACTTAAGAAATTTTTCACCGTCGCTTCAGTTTCTTGTAAACCTACTCGTCGAAGGGTTGTCAACCCTTTCTGACGGTCTTATTGACAGTTTCTCTTTAACCAAGAAACCACCACCATGCTCGTTCGTCTACTCAGTTGTCTCTTTCTTCGCCTTCCCCATGTCTCTCCTTCTTTGCCCCTTCGACTGGAACCCTGTGACCTCCTTAGACATCACCCAACTTGGCCTCCCCAACCTCATCTCTCTTTCTTTGTCAATTCCCAACCCACTGAGAAGACACACAATAATTAACATCGAAAAGAACCAAGTAACAGAGAGATCTCTTCCTTCTACTACTGTACCTAGTAGCAGAAATATAATGTCTAAAAAACACACACTTCAGTCACGAGGGTACAATAAGAAGTCTAAAGAATTCACAGTAGCAGAGGAGTTTAAATCTCAGAGGTATGTAAAACACTAACCACGATCGTCTTCCTTGATATTCTTCAATTACCATAAAACGTTTCTCATTATTTCTTGTTTAATGTATAAGGTCACAACTAGAACAGAACTTTCTCCTAATTACGTCTAAGAAGTATCGAAAAATTTTTCAGAAACTAAAGATATAAAAAATCGACATGTAACCAAAATGAACCTCCCTTTAAAAATACATCAAAGTAATAGGTATTATAAATGACTAAAAGACATCGCAATTGTACTTGTGTACTTTCGGGAACTCCTACTCTTTGTATATAAGATTAAACCGTTTCATTTATATACACATGACGTCGAACTTAACAACAATCTCTTAAAATCCTTTAATGAACACACAGACTCAAGTACTTAATAAGTTAAATCCCAATGAAAAGGAAAAGTTTAAATAGTGGCCGATCCAGGAAATTCTCAGAAAACTAAATAATTTTCAGTGAAAGGTCTTAATCTAAATTTCGGATAACAAAAGAGTACTAAAATGACACTTTTAACTCATACACAGAATATTTCGGACACAAAGAAAAGACACTAAAACGACTCTAAGGAGACGATACTTTCTATTAGGAAAATTTTGATTACCTTAATTATCATAAACTGGAGTAGACTTCTTGAACGGAGACCTTCACTGCTCTATAACGTACTAGAAAGAAGTGAATAACCTTCTAACCTTTTTGGTGGCGTCACCGTCTCCGGACGGGACTGAATGAAAGTCTACGCCCTATGAGAAACACAGATCTCCACAAACCTAAGGACCTGCGGTGCAGGGAGAGTTAGGGACGACTAAAATCCCGTCAACACGAAGACGACCCCGACCTGTGGTCTTAGTGGATACCTCGAAGAAAACTAACTTTCTCTCAGGAACCGGGGTGTGGCCCCGACAATTTAGATTTAGAGTTCTTGCTCTTGAAGGGACTACCAGGTCACGGATTCTGAGTCTCGAGGGTCACGTCTGTCGGACCCAAACTAGGGACTAGTCCCTCGACCTAGGTTGCATGTCGTTACTTTTAACTTCTAGACCGTACAGAGTTCATTCTGGGTCACGTCGGTTTATTTATTAATACAAATTTTTTTTTAGAGGTCTCATGTCTACACGACTCGTTCCGAAGGTTCACTAAATTTAAGTACGGGTCGGACCTGGACTCTTGGTGATGAAACACGTGACCCTTCGTCTAACATGTCCACTGTTCTGGATCGGACTCCATATCTGTCGAAATTCTTCTCTTGTGTCCTGTAGGGTTTAAACTCTTTGTCCCATTAACACTTACCACCACACTAGTGACCACTTTTAAACACACAAAGATTCTGTAAAAATACTGGAGTCAACAGGACTACCACACAGAGGTCAATTGGAGATCACACCACTAAGAGTTGGTCCCCGTCAAAATAGGGGTCCCCTATTTTATATATATATATGTATGTGTGTGTGTTTGTGTGTGTGTGTGTATATAGAGGTATAGAGATATACACACTTTCACTTTTAGATCAGCGATTCAGTATAGGTTGAGAAACACTAGGGTACTTGACATCGGGTAATCCGAGGAGACAGGTACCCTAAAGGGTCCGTTCTTATGACCTCACCCAACGGTAAGGGAAGAGGTCCCCTAGAAGGGTTGGGTCCCTAGCTTGTGGCCCGAGGTCGTAACGTCCACCTAAGAAATGGTAGACTCGATAGTCCCTTCGTTTCTCCAAATAATATTCCTTCACTGACCGTACTAGTTCGTCCGACTCTTCGGGGCTCTAGACGTCGACAGTTTAACCTCAGAACTACCATATTCAGGGTTAGTGCCCCGAAAGGGAAAACAACAACGCACCAACGAGTCAGCACGGGCTGAGAGGACACCTGTGTACCGGGGTGGTCGGAGGAGACAGGTACCTTAAAAAGTCCGTCTTTACGACTTCACCCAACAATAGGAAGAGGTCCCCTAGAAGGTCTAAGTCCCTGACTTGGACGTAGAGAACACAGAAGAAGTAACCGTCCGTCTAAGAAATGGTGACACGGTGGACCCTTCGAACTATGACTCGGAAAAAAAAAAAAAAAAGATAGTTCAGGATAAAGTTCAACATCTGACCACTAAAGAGTGACCTGGGGAGGGACATGTCATCTTCCCCGATCCCTCGTGACCCGTCCAAGAAAAAAATTTAAAATTAAAATATAACCTCATATCGACTAATTGTCACCACACTATGAGTCGAAAAAAGAACGTCAGTTTTTTGGAAGTCAAGTGACCTATTTTCGACGAGTAAAATCCCGGTCTTTAGACGAAATGAGTCAGAAGGTTAAATCCACAAGACAAGTGAACGAGTCAACACAGGGTGAGAAACCTTGGGGTACTTAGTGTCGTGTGGTCCGGAGGGACAGATAGTGGTTGAGAGCCTCAAATGAGTTTGAGTACAGGAAGTTCAACCACTACGGTAGGTCGGTAGAGTAGGAGACAGCAAGGGAAGTGGAGGACAGGGGTTAAGGAGGGTCGTAGTCTCAGAAAAGGTTACTCAGTTGAGAAACGTACTACACCGGTTTCATAACCTCAAAGTCGAAATCGTAGTCAGGAAGGTCACTTGTGGGTCCTGACCAGAGGAAATCCTACCTGTCCAACCTAGAGGAACGTCAGGTTCCCTGAGAGTTCTCAGAAGAGGTTGTGGTGTCGAGTTTTCGTAGTTAAGAAGTCACGAGTCGAAAGAAGTGTCAGGTTGAGAGTATAGGTATGTACTGGTGACCTTTTTGGTATCGGAACTGATCTACCTGGAAACAACCGTTTCATTACAGAGACGAAAATTATACAATAGATCCAACCAGTATTGAAAAGAAGGTTCCTCATTCGCAGAAAATTAAAGTACCGACGTTAGTGGTAGACGTCACTAAGACCTCGGGGGGTTTTATTTCAGACTGTGACAAAGGTGACAAAGGAATAGATAAAGGGTACTTCACTACCCTGGTCTACGACACTAGAAGCAAAAGACTTATAACTCGAAATTCGGTTGATAAAGTGAGAGGAGAAATTGAAAGTAGTTCTCCGAAAAATCAAGGAGGAGTGAAAGACGGTATTCCCACCACAGTAGACGTATAGACTCCAATAACTATAAAGACAGTCGTTAGAACTAAGGTCGGACACGAAGAAGGTCGGGTCGCAAAGAGTACTACACGAGACGTATCTTCAATTTATTCGTCCCACTGTTATATGTCAGACTGCATGAGGAAAAGGATAAACCTTGGTCAGACAACAAGGTACAGGTCTAGATTGACAACGAAGGACTGGACGTATATCCAAAGAGTTCTCCGTCCAGTCCACCAGACCATAAGGGTAGAGAAAGTCTATAAAGGTGTCAAATAACACTAGGTGTGTCAGTTTCCGAAACCGTATCAGTTATTTCGTCTTTATGTACAAAAAGACCTTGAGAGAACGAAAAAGGTACTAGGTCGCCTACAACTGTTAAACCAGAGACCAAGGAGACGGAAAAGATTTTGGTCGAAATTGTAGACCTTCAAGTGCCAAGTGCATAACGACTTCGGACCGAACCTCTTAAAACTCGAAATGAAATGATCGTACACTTCACTCACGTTAACACGCCATCAAACTCGTAAGAAACCGTAACGGAAAGACTCCCTAACCTTACTTTCGACTGGAAAAGGTCAGGACACCGGTGACGACTCAAAAGGTTTAAAAGACCGTATAACTCACGTCGTGAAAGTGTCGTAGCATAAGGTCCTAAACTTTATCGAGGTGACCTTAAGGTAGTGAAGGGGATCGAAACAAGCATCACTACGAAAGATTCCAGGTGAACTGAAGTGTAAGGTCCTACAGACCAGATCCACTCACTAGTGTGGTAGTACTAATAGACCTAGAACTTCTAGAGAAAACATGTCAAGAAGGTACATAAGAACGGTGGAGAAGAATTATAGAAGACGAAGACAATCCAGGTATGGTAAAGACAAGAAATAACACGGGTAGAAACGTACTTTACAAGGGAACCATAGAGATTAAAAGAACTTCTCTAGGGATTAGAAAGGGTAAGATAACGAAAGGAAATAAAGAAACTAGCGACTCCTTCCGAAAGAATAGAGAAGAACGATAAGAAACCTTGAAACGTAAGTCTACGAATATAGAAAGTAAAAGAGGAAACGAAAAACGAAGAGAAGAAAAGTGTCGATAAACATTCCGAAGGAGTCTGTCGGTAAAACGAAAAAACGTAAAGAAAAGGTACCCCTACTAGAACTAGGAACAGAGGACATGGAGGCAGGTATCAAGTAGTCCGTGAGATAGATAGTCTAGATCAGGGAATTTAGATAAAGAGTGAAGGTGACATATTAGTATTCCCTAAACTAAATCCATTATGGACTTACCAGATCACCAAAAGGGATGAAAAAGTTAAAGTCAGACTTAAACCGTTATTCCTAAAGTACCAGACTTGGTATCAGTCGAGGGTCAGAACAAAAACGAGTGACATATCTCGAAGAGGTAGAAACCTACGTTTCTTATATTAGTCAGACTAAAGCCACAACTGGTAGACCACTACAGGTACACATCTCAGAAGAGAAATCCACAATCAGAGTAGATTTTGTGGGTCTGTCTGTATTAGACTTATTATAAACTGGTTTACAGACCTTTGGGACACCGGGTCAATTCAATTGTATATTTTACTTAAAGTGTAGGGAGGTGTTATTTCGTAATAGACTGGGGTTTACAATCACCACTGTTCTGACTCTTTGAGACTAGATCACTTCACGTTACTTTATGAAGTAGGACTTTTTTTTGTATACCCCTTGACCGTATTTTTTCCTATACTGTCCAACCAGGTCTTTCGTGACCCACTCACCGGAGACACCTAGAGTTCCTTCGGTCTACTCTACTCCTCCTCTCCCTTCCTCACATCCTATTTCCGAACCCTGGTCTACTCATCACCAAGATTACTTGTAGTCCGTACGGAAAACGTTATAAAGAAAGGACTTCCGTAAAATATTGTATATCCATGTTACATGAAATACCAGACTTTTTTATCCCGTATTTATAATCTAAATTATATCATTTAGAGATAAGACATTCTAGACTTTCAACCTTTGTATTCTGTTACTTTGTCTTTAACTCGGAACTTTTGACTTTTGTATTCTGTTACTTACTCTTCCTTAATCAAACATTTAATCACAAGACCCCGACAACAGTGGTCCTCCTTCTTAGACTCTTTATCATCCCCAATAGTCTCGTATAAAAACGGAGTGGTCTCGATCATTACCCCATTATCTCTCCCGTCTCGGAATGCAAACTCTTCGATCTCGACCAGTTACGTCTACTTCATCATACTCTTGGTACATTAAAATTTTATGTCACAAACAACAAAAGTATATAAAATAACAGACTAGACACAGGTAAAAAAAACAACAACAAACCTTACTTATTCAAAAATATTCATAACCTTCACCAAGGACCGAATAACTTTAAATTGTAGAGTTCTCTCTCCGAGACATTCCTCTCTCTACTCCGATCACGACACTTTGTCGTCATTGGGTAGGTTCAAGTAGCAGGTAGGTGGGAGACCACTTCTGAAGATTAAAGAGTACCTCTATTAGAAGAGAGTACAAACCAGAGACTCTTCACAACTGATGTAGGGACCGAGATCCTAACCAAAAGACTGTATCCGTATCCGAGAGTTTATGTAGACTAGGACTCAGAGAAAGTCCATACCTGGGTACTGACGTCCACTAGGCAAGTCCACATGCCTCCGATGAAGATACTAAGAAAAGAAGGAAATGAAAGACACTAACCTCCGTGCTCCTATATTAGGGTTCAGGAACTGGTAGTAGAACGGTAGGACTGTCCTCCGTGACTGATTTTTACAAAAGTTAAATTTCATATTGTCTCGACTCTCTGTACTATCGTAGACACAAGGTCTTACTTCGACATACTTCGGTCATCTTAAGGTCTTAATTCAATACATTTGGAAATTTAAAAGTAAAACTACTATGGTCTAAGACGACATAAAAGAAGGTGACTTTTGACTTTTTTAATGATTTTCCATATGTCTTAATGATCCTCTTTGACAGTTATCCTCTCCTACACAACATGGTCCATTATTGAAACTTACCTAATCAAAAAGTATAAGGTAATGAATCTGAAACACTTGTATAAGTATTATAAGAAGGTGAAAACGTACACACACAAAACTACTCAAATTGTTTTACGTCTACGAGAGAGATAATTACGAAATTATTCCGTAAAGAATATAAAATCGTTCAATATAAACTCTTTACTATACTATCATTAAACACTCTCATATTAAGAATCTTTCAATTTCTCAAATTGTTACGAAGACACCAATTTTTTTCTTTCTTTCTTTATTTAGGATCTCTCGAGGTCTATATATTCGTACCTGTTATGTGAAATACCATAATACATTAATGTCTGTGGTGAGTTACTCGTAACTGACAAACGAAAAAATAATCACATGACATTCTTAATCAACTAACATTTCAGATAAGAATAGGTTGTTGTACTTTACTCATTTCTATCTTTATATACCTAATAGTCAAACCTCCTGATCAACGGACAGCAGGACGAAGTATACTAACGACTTTACGTTTTGTCCTTCAAGAATTTATCCTGTAGACACTGTATTGTTTAATCTTAGACCCTCTCTTTTTAATAAAAGTGTTACAGATTTCGGTAACTTAGTTTTATTAGTATATCTAGTATGAACTCAAGTCGATATTGGATCTTTTTAAGAAGTCGGTACCGTGGGTAGACAGTTTTTTATTTTGAGACTGAGTGTGAATTTTACCGAGAAAATCTGACAGTAGATCGACATAGATTTTACCTGTACTTTACAGTTAAAGTATACAATATCACCGTGTAAAGTATAACGAGATGAATTCCAATACAGTCGGAATCGGTATTTTTCGTACACTAAATCCAGAATAACATTTACTTGATTCACCTCCATAGTCGTTACCCTGACGGAGCGGTAATATCTGTTTCCATACACACCTGTCGTCGTCCTGGGTGGATAGGTTACCGAATTGAACTGTCGACACGTCCCAAGGTTTAGTTTTGCAGAAGAGACAAACAAAGGTGTAAAAGGAAGGGACATACACTATCTGACTACTCTTTTAAGAAGCCTTTCTAGGAACTGAGTTCACTCAAAACAAAGGACGTTCCCTAAGTCAACGAATTCAAGACAAACACACAACAAAGTACATTGATAGTGTAACCCTCCAAACACTTAAAAGACCCCTTTCTTCTAACACAAACCCCTTGACACGAGGAACACTGAATATACACTGTTTTTTGTTGACGTTTACTATCTTCGTCCTTCTATACTTACAAAATTTCTATGATACAGGTCGTACTTCTAACTCTCAGTCAGAATCTACAACAATCCTTAGAGTCGAAGTAAGGAAATTACAAAGGTTCAAACTAGTAGATGGTCGGACTGATTTTAAGTCATATATCGGATGTTCCATTTCCCAATATACCTCGGAGTTTAATCCATAGTAAGTGGGGACAAAATTCGACCTTATGATCAACGACCTTCTCAATCCCTTTTTAAGGATATTACGTCTAATGGAACCACCGAATCTACCATTTCTCTGACGGACGTTACGTCCTCTGGGCCTAAGTTAGGAACCCAGTCTTTCTCGAGGACCTCTTCCTTTACCGTTGGGTGAGGTTATAAGACCGGTCCTTTTAAGGTACCTACCACCTCGGACCATCCGATGTCAGGTACCCCAGTACTTCTTAGCATGTGCTGACTCGTTGATTGTTAATCGTATAATAAAAATGGTTGGAATTGTAAAATTAACGAAGAAGAAGGGAAATTACCTGTTGAAAGATATCTTAATAGTACACCCCACTACACTATCCGTCTTGTTACCGAGGGTGGTTTCTATAAGTACAGGAGGAAGGACCCTTCTCCCTCGTCCTCTCAATCAGTCTCTTCTATACTACTACCTTCACCAACATTCCAACGTCAACAACCGAGACTTCTGTCTCCTCCCGGCACTCGGTCCCTTACTCCCAGGGGAGATCTTCGACGTTTTCCGGTCCTTTGTCTAAGGAGAGATCTGGGGACTATTCCTCACGTCATACGGTTGTGAACTAAAATCGGGTCACTGTACGTAAAGGCTGGAGACTGAAGGTCTTGGTACTCTATTAGTTAAATTCAACAAGATCTAGTGACGCAAACACCACTAGTCAGTGTAGTCGTTACCCTTTGATTATGTTCACACTTCTACTGTTCGGTATCTTTCGAGTGACTTGGAAAACTTTAATTGGAACTTGAGTAGGAGATCTTCTTATACCGAGAGTCTGAGAGTCTGACTGTTGATGTGTCGGTAGAAGTGACAAGAATCAAAATGGTCTTCGTCTTAATATGGTCGTAACACAAGTCCGTCTGCCTGAGAGTGATAGTTTAAGAAAATTGCACCCCAAGACCAATAAGAGAGGTTTTTCGTATTTCGAAAACCGTCTCCGTATGTAAAATGTTTATATCGAAGTTATTTTCATTTCTGACTTTACGAGATTTAATGGCAATCACCGAATCAGTCCTCGGCTCCCACTCAGACGTCTAGAGTTCGACGACCGGTAATCTGGAGTGATGGTAGTAATGCATAAAGAAGTAGGACTATGTAAAATGTAAGTAAAATACTGTGAAATTAACAAAGACAGTAACAGTACAATTGCCAAGTGTGTATTCCGAGATCCTGTGACAAAACAAAAAGGTACCGTGAGAGAACTGACCAGTAGGTCGGTTCTTACTTTCGTTTCCGATACGTCATTCGATACGTACGTAGAAGAGGGTCATAAACACCTTCGCAGACACAGATGTAGACTAATAGTGCTTATTATCAAAAACTATTTTTATAAAATACTAGAGAGGTTTTATATGGTCGGAGAAGACGAGACGAAGTTTGATCCCGGAGACGTAAGGAAAGAAAACCTATCAAAAGTAAAGGGTGATGTCAAAAGAATTAGAAAGGGAGGTAATGGTCAAGTTTGTGACATCTCGACCGAAACGTTGTCTCCTCCTTCACCTCATCCGTCTCCTGTCCCCTCCTCAGAACCTCCCCCTTCCCCGTCTCTCTTTCCCTTCGTCGTCGTGAAGTGTTTTTAATCCTCAACTGAAGTCCGTATGTTACACTCGAGGATCCTCTCGAAACTCCTCACTCAAAAGTGGACTGAAAGTCCAAGACACTTACTCGACGGAGATAAAAACGTCAACAGTCCGTCACTTTCACAGGACATGAGGACGAAAGGAGACTTTCTTGTCTTACTTACAAGGTACCGGAATTGGAGAAAAGAGAGAATTGATCTAAGTTTACATACACGATGAAAACGGAAGTAATGTATTCGTTAGTTCCCGTGAGTCTCGTCCTCCGAGTGAGGGACCCCGACCAAGTGACATGGCGTCATGTCGGTGTCTGAAAGACTGGTAGTGTACTAAACACCCTGTAGAAGTAAAATATCTGACCTCCGTAAAAACCAAACAAAGATTCCACAGGGTAAAAGAAAGGTTGAATCTTACTGGGTCCCGGTTTAAATAATTATTTTAATAAGACAAACCTATAAATAATAATAATAATAAACACCTAAACCAAGTGACAATGGAAGTCTTCACAAGATCAACAATCACTCTAAAATTTTTTTTTCTAACAACTAAGGCTAAAACGCATTTGATGTACGGTATTGACACATTCCACATGATTATAACTAAAGAAACAAATCAGAACAACAAAAAAAAAAAATTGTAAAAAACCTACACCTAGTAAATTTTTTAGAAATAACCTAACCAATATTATAACGAAGACAACAAATATAAAACAAAAAAACCGACGTTCCGTACACACTGGAATCAAGGGGTCGGTCCCCAACGTCGGTGTGGGAATTGGCGACTCGGTGGTCACTTCAGGGAACAAATCAGAAATGTTGTCGAAAAACTTTATCCACCTTTGTAAGGGTGAAATCTCTATTCCCTAGATTTTGAGTCTCTCCTTGGTAGTCTTACGTCAAAACTCGGCCCTAGTAGTTTTACATTTGAAAATGAGGGAGACAATACATGGTGAGACGGTTAAAATAATTATTGATCGTAAACAAGTTACGTAGGAGACATGATCGGTAACGAGGGTCAGAAAATAATTGTGAATGAGTAAGTTAGGTGTTTGGATACTCGATAATAATAGAGACTAAACGTACTACCCTTTCTCTCTTACCAATTCTCTACTGGACTCCCAGACAACAATCAAGTCACGTCTTAGGATTCCTACACGACACGGGAGGTCGCAGACTCACGAACGTAAATACTACTCGGTAGTTTCCACTTCTAGGGTTAATTTCCGTCGGCACTAATTAAAATTACCCGTTACGTTCAACTCAATATGTATCATAAAACCAATAACAAATCCGGAAGAATCCAATATATGAACTTAACATCGTCGTCTATCATATTCCATCTTTATACCAAAGACTTCGGGGAGAAAAAAATCAATGTCGTCACCCACCTAGATTCTTCTATTTAATTTTAGTCTACATCCGTTTCGAAAAAGAGAGAACTAAAGAAACTACTATCGGGTGTATGTTCCAGGACCCTAAGAAGATCTGTGTCCTTCAAGATCAGGGGTTGGAAGTTTACCAAGAGACGACGATTCAGATATTTTGTACTCAAGGAAAAATGGGGTTTTGAACGTACATCCGTCAAGGAATTGATAAGTGTCTTTGGTTACCGTACAGACAAACACCAATGAAGACCCCAAAATATTCCCAAGATCTTCCCTCTTCCGTTACCGTGGGGTGAGGTCATGAGAACGGACCGTTTAGGGTACCCGCCTCCTCGGACCATCCGACGTCAGGTACCCCAAAGTGAAAGTACGTAACCTCTCCCTTTACCGTTGGGTGAGGTCACAGGAGTGGACCTCTTAGGGTCCCTGCCCCCTCGGACCACCCGACGGCAGAGACCCCAGCGTGTCTGCTGACTTCTCTGAATCGTCGTTGTCGTCTTCCCTGTCTGCGTAAACGGATTCTTACCAAGTGTAACGTCGTTTAGTAGTCGGAACCGACCCACGTCTCTTACCTCCAGTCCCTCCATTTTCCACCAAAACTCACCATACACACTGTGAACGAACGGACATTATCAACTAAGTTAAACGGGGGTCCTCTGTCCCCAACAACTTCTAGACTCAACGTAACCTCAGTAGAAGGGTTAGTGTCCAGGAGTTCACTTTCGAGTGACAATTTGGACTTTGACTCCTGGACTTCTGTTCCCCCACGGACCTACCACACAACAGGAGAAAAATTCTCTTTTTTCTGTGGGACAAATAAAGTCTAATTAAAATTAATATATTTATCCTGATGTATGCGTACCTTCTAGTCGATGGTGATTTTCTGAAAACATGGTAAAACATTTCGGACGGGGGAGAAGGTCCTTTAGATACATCCAATTTTGGTAAACACCCCCTCGTCCTAGGAGAGTACTCTCAACTACACGTCCACCTGCAATGGAGACCACGAGACCCGAATAAAAAGTGTTATAAGAGGGATTTCTCTCAGTAAAGTTAGAGTTTAAAGGAAAAGAATAAACCTTTATGTCATCGTCTTTCCACTTCTCTAAAACACTGGGGTTTGATTTTAGACACAAGAGAACAGTGAAGTAGTTTAATCAAGACCACCGTAAAATAAAGGGAGGTCTTTATTTGGTGACAATTTACTAAGAAATATTTCATCAGGTGTGTAAATAGTGTGGTGTCGTCAGATTTGGGTAAATCCCCTCTCGGAGAACTACTTTCCCTTTCTCCTCTCACTTTTTCAACCAAATTTTGAGTAGTTAATCCTTTGATTCTAGTACCGGAGACCAGGGCAGTGAAGTACCGTTTATCTACCTCTTTGTCACCTTTGTCACTGTCTGAAATAAAGTCCCCTGAGGTTTTAGTGACGTCTACCACTAACGTCGGTACTTTAATTCTCTGTGAACGAGGAACCTTCTTTTCAACACTGACTGGATCTGTCGTATAATTTTTCGTCTCTGTAATGAAACGACTGATTCCAGGTAGATTACTTTCCATACCAAAAAGGTCATCAGTACATACCTACACTCTCAACCTGACACTTCTTCCGACTCACGACTTCTTAACTACGAAAACTTGACACCACAACCTCTTCTGAGAACTCTCAGGGAACCTGACGTTCCTCTAGGTTGGTCAGGTAATATTTCCTCTAGTCAGGACCCACAAGTAACCTTTTTGACTACGACTTCAACTTCAAGGTTATGAAACCGGTGGACTACGCTTCTTGACTGAGTAAACTTTTCTGGGACTACGACCCTTTCTAACTCCCGTCCTCCTCTTCCCCTGCTGTCTCCCACTCTACCAACCTACCGTAGTGGCTGAGTTACCTATACTCAAACTCACTTGAGGCCCTCAACCACTACATGTCCCTCCGGACCGTACGACGCAGGTACCCCAACGTTTCTCAACCTGTGCTGACTCGCTGACTTGACTTGACTTCGTTGGATAGATTACTTCTCTTTATTCACGACTCTTAATCCCTTTTACTTCTCTATCTCCTTATACAAAGTTTACGCCCTTGTTCTGTTTTGGAGTCTTTTCCTTGGTTCACTTCTATTCGTTAGATGGACTGCGTCTCGAACCGTAAGAATAAGGGGTTTTATTCGACTCATCCTAGATAGACACAAAGCTCGTAGAACGTTACTTACATCATTGTAAGGTTGAATGAAACAATACTGGGATTTATTTATGACAAGGAAATTTATATGTGAATGTTTATGTATATATACTTGATTATAAAAGACTTTATAATCAATGGGAATAATATCATTCACGATTATAAAACGTAAAATAGGGTAAAGTTTAATATACGACTGGGACTGGGTGTTAATCCAACATTAGACGTCAAATTAGGGTACCTGTCTCCTCGGACCGTCCAATGCCAGATATCCCAATGTTTATCAACTTGTACTGACTTCACCGTATCGTGTGGTATATAACATATTGTTTACTCTACAAAAACACCAGTCTTCTGAGACCAAACGGGGATGGATCATACACTCAATAGTGGGTTGGTCACTTTATCGTTTATAAAGGGGTCTTCCACACTCCGACCCATGAACCATCCATAAGTCATTTACAGGTAAAGAAACAGAAATTTTAAGTGTGAATTCGGTAAGTAACAATAAAGTGTCATACCATCTTTTATAGATCAAAAAAACCATATGGACGTAAGATAACCTAAGAATCCGATGAAGCTGATAATACTAAAATCGATACAGACAAAGAGTATAGAACCCCATTTTTTCGTGAGTTATTTTTGTTTATTATCGTTTTTTTGTCAGAATATCATTAAAATGGTCCCGAAATAACCCACAAGGTTCTTAGTCTTGTCTTAGATCCTTGAACAATTGAAAACACACAGTGAGTACCTTTACAGATGAACATAAACAATTAATAAAAGAGACTGGTGGAAGACATTATTATTGTAGAAGATTCTGTAAAAAAGAGGTCGGAGACGAGAAGCTGGAAGGACCGGGTAAAAACATCGTCACGGTTGTTCTAGAAAGAGTCAGTTCCGTACACAAAGTTCCGTACAGTTTAGGAAGAGTTCAACTTTACAAAATACCGAAGACATATCGATTAACCACCACCCTAAAATAGGGGCTTTTTCATTATCATTGTTTTCTTATGTCCAAATGTTAAACTCGAAATTTGTATTTGACAAAGAACCCGACACTGTTATCCCATTTTACTAGGTCACCATCTTTAGGATACTCCGAATTATTTACGTGAATTATTAATATTTGACTACTGTTTAATCAACTCAGTTACTTATAATTACAGAGAGGAAAGTATACTGAGCTACGGAACCCTGTCAAAGTTATACACTGCTTATGTAACATGATACTACATAATTATTGTACACCTACTCTCCCTTCGCGTCTAGTTCCTGTTCACATTGAAAGACAGTCTATATATAAATTGTGAAAAATTGCAAATCAAATAATGGAAACCTACGGTCAACTTGAAATGTAGGAAGTCACCAAAAACACACAACAGATAACTGACTCAGACAATAAACAGTAACGTCAGAGTTTATGATTTTATAACGTCTAAAAGAAATTAATGTAACTCGACCAAATAAAATAACTAAGACGAGATTAGACTCTTTAGACAAAACATCAAATCTCGTTCGGTCCGTCCGAAGTGTAATACAATTCGGAAGTCCAACTGATAATCCAAAAATATAGAAAGACTTTACAAGGTAGAAGGAATACCACCAGGAGTTCAACCCAGTTCACTAGTACTTTCACTTTCAGCGAGCCAGCACAGACTGAGAAACACTGTGGTACCTGATATATCAGGTATCTCAAGAGGTCCGGTCTTATGACCTCACCCATCGGAAAGGGAAGAGGTCCCCTAGGAGGGTTGGGTCCCTAACTTGGTCCAGAGGACGTAACGTCCGTCTAAGAAATGGTCGACTCGGTGTTTCCTTCGGGTTCTTATAACCTCACCCATCGGATACGAAAGAGGTCGTCTAGAGGGTCTGGGTCTTTAGCTTGGCTCCAGAGGACGGATTGCCTCGATACTCTTCTAAGAACACAACTACCTGGTTATGTTTCACATGACTACAACATCTTTGGAGTCCTGTCACCTGTCATCAAAATAAAACAAGACTCTCCGCATGTTGAAGATAAACAAACAAAAATCCGTCTAGTATCTTATGGACACTCCCATTCACTTTACCGGTGGAAATCAGACACCTCCATTTGTCACTCTGTACACAGTACCCTGGTAATTAATGGTTAACCGTTAATTACGGATGGAGTCTCGGGAGTGACCGAGTATCGATACCGAGATGGGATTTTCGTGTAAGTCCAGATACACGAATTTCCACCACTGGAAGTGTCAATCTTTTATCGTAACGGGTTCTTTGAGATAGACTCTAAGACATAAATTACAGTAACTTTGTGGGACGATGAATCTACGATTGGATTCAATACACATAAAAGTAGATAAGAATACTTCCATCAATTCGAGTACTAAAAATTTTTATTATATCGACTATAAATACGTTCAACTACATTACTCAAAAGGGATCTCATATTTTAATAAAGTTACGAATCATTTTACTATTCCTGGTTGACGGAGCACACAAAAGTAAAATAATAATGACTATTGTCTTGGTCCCTCAACTACCGGGTACGATTTTACTATAGATGTTCCAACAGTTCGTATGGAACCCCAGAGTCACGTTTGACTTATCCCTTGTCTCACCAATATCGAAAGTAAGAAAAAAAAAAAAAAAGTATAACATTTCATCCACCTGTACGTCCTAATCTTAATTCTTTTATGACTAATCCAACCGAGTATATGTAAATAAAAAATAAAAATAAAAAAAACTTAGAGTAAATAAAATAAAAATAAAAAAAAAAATAAAATAAATAATCGTGGTATGAGTCGAATAACATGCCTCTTCCGTTACCGTGGGGTGAGGCCATGAGAACGGACCTCTTAGGGTGTCTACCTCCTCGGACCACCCAACGTCAGGTACCCCAGCGATTCTCAACCTACTCGGACTCGCTGAAGTGAAACTGAAAAGTGAAAGCACACGACCTTTTCCTTTACCTTTGGGTGAGGTCACAAAAACGGACCTCTTAGGGTCCCTGCCCCCTCAGACCACCCGACGGTAGAGACCCCAGCGTGTCTCAGCCTGTGCTGACTTCGTTGAATCGTCGTCGTCGTCGAATAACATTCGTGAGGAATTTGACTCTTATGGAAAATTCTGCAAAAATGGTGTCCTCAATTATCATATATGAAACGTCGTTTTAAGAGACCCAAATTCGATTCATTGAAGTCCGTTTAACGAATAATTTGATGGACACAAAAAGAAAGGAGTACAGATTTGAATTACTATCTTCATACATGAAGTACTCCACTGACACCCTTTATTTCTACAATACACGCAACTTTCGTAACAATTGTGACTAAAATCATTCTTTCTCTTAGTATTATTTTTGCGGTCAATTTATAATCAATATAATCAATAGTACTAAACATTACGTAAGATTTTAATTGAGGTCGTAGCGACGTATATACTTGTAAGAACCTTTTCCTCATAGAGAAGCAAAGGAACGGAAAAAAACCTTTACACTTTCACGTTCATCAAGGTGGAACCCACCCTGTATACAAGAAGATAAAAAAAGGAAGAACAACCTCTTTAGAGAAAGGTTCCCTATCAGACCAATAAACAGATGTCTAGGAGGGGACCCCTAATACACCGTCGATGAAGTTTCGAGAGAGTCGAACGTAAATTAGTAAACATTGTAGTTTATTGAACGAACAAGTAAAGTACGTACAAAAGAATAACTCCTTTAATCAATTGGATTTTCCTCGTAGTCTTCGACGAAAAAGAACCAAAAGGAGGACCTCATCAAGAGTGTGTACAAAGAGAACCTTCACGGAACGTCAGAGGATGTCGAAAAATTCCTACTGACTTAAACCCTTGTAAGACAAATTGGTGTTTTGAGTACAAAGGAGACAGATTAAAGAAATCCGAACGGGAGGGACGTTACGTCAGTGGTAAAAAGAAGGTGTAATACACCTGTGCTAAACACAACGGAGGGGAAACTCTTTCTTGGGAATAAATAAATCGTCGACAAAAATCCAAGAATAACTGGGTGATCCGTGCCAAGATCCACTCAACTCCTCTGTCCAGACTCATTCTACCTTGTGCAGGAACAAGAGTATTTCGAAAGTGGGAGTATCCTCTTCTGTCTGTCATTATCCGTTTATTCATCCATTCTACCAAAAGTTTCACACTACTTCTTTTACTTCGTCCCTTCACCCTGCTTCTCCCTTCTTCCACTCATGAAAGCTACTCCACGGGTTTCCGTCGAAGACACGTCCTCACTCCACACCCGTCTCTGAACTTCCTACTCTCCGTTTCTTCCAGCGTCTGTCTTCCTTGCCGTGTACAGTCCCGAGACTTCGTTCCTCGAGTCAGACCTGGTTCAACCCTGATTCACTGACTTACGTAAAACATCGGAAGTCCCCAAGTCCACGGTAAATCAACGAACACTATATGTGTGGTTATTTGGTTTATTCGGAAAAAAGGGGAGGAGTACAGTCCGATCCCCCAGCTTCCCACAACCCCCTTTCACCTGTTATTTGTCCGTATTATTTATTCAATTAATACACCTTACATTCGGGTAGTAACTATCCTTTTATTAAACACACCGCCAATTCTCACACCCTCACACCCTCGATATTTACTTTTATAACGTCAGTTCCATCCAGAGTGTCATGTCCACTATAAGTTCGTTTTCCAACTTCCTCGACTCCTTCAGTCGGGGTACTGACAGGTCCCCCACTTCAACGGTCCGTGTCTATTCTCGATCACGTCTTCTCTATCCATCGTCCGTAATTCATACTGAACAAGTCTTCTGGAGTTTCTTCAGAGAACTCTAGTCTTGTCTCCCTCGCTCCTTCTCCACCCTCTGTGTAAACCTCTCCATCATTCACTATAGTACGTCTCAGAATATTTGGTGACAGTCAAGTAAGACCGAGTCACTTTACTCAACGGTAGAACCCCCACCCCCACTCAATTCCCTGTACCTGATCCCGTCCCCCTGAAATTCGTTCCTATGGACGATCTCATTACCTCACTTGGTCCTCTGTGTTTATTCCCGTGTATCTTCCTCCGCCAACTCTACTGCGCTGAAATAGTCGAAGACTTATATAAAACATTCGAAGGTCTTCATCTCACACACTCTTCCTCAGACTCTACTGAGTTTCACAAACCAGAACTTGTTTATCTTCTAATTCTACCCTTACTGAGCTCGACCTCGTCTAATCCTACCCCACCCGAACCTCTACATTTCACAAGGACACAGGAGCCCACGTCCCGTAGAGGGTAAGACTGAATCAGACTCCTCACACTAAGTGAAACCGGACACCTAGTAATCTCCACCCTACTTTACCCTGACTTTACACGAATGTCCCAACCCAAGGTGGAGAACACTCTTCTCGAAAGAAAACAGTAGTACTCTTCTCGAAAGGGAGTTATCAATAACAGAAGACTTGACCAGAAGGTCACTCACGTGCACTGCGTGAATGGGGTCCAACGTGATCTGGTCCCGACGGATGACTTGTATGGAATCTAGTAGTCTGGGAGCGACTCGACGTCGAGGCACTCTTAGTTACCGACCACAAATAAGAATAAAAATAACCTTATAGCAACAAAATGTCACACAATCAAAGACGACCCCTCGTTTCACTTAGTCAATATGTACACGTATACAATTGACAAAAAGTCTAATAAAAGGGTATCTCCAGTAACATAACTCATCTCAAGAGACTCAGTGACTTAAAACTCCGTTAGACAATATAGACCTTCAAAATGTTGTCATTGAATGGTTATAGATTCGTCACTTTACTTTATTCCTAAACCTTCATTGTCAGACAGTAAGTCTTCTTCAGACCCGACCTCTATCTCTCAAACCTCAATAAACGTATAATGACCATGAAGTCCGGAGTTCTACTTTACTCTAGTGGCACCCTCACTTACGTCAGGTGTTTCATTACTTCCTAACACAATGACTTTGTAATGTTCCAAGAACTTCTTCTCCCTGTCGGTAGTCGTTTTGGACCTTTCCTTGTTGGTCACTGTGTCTCCCTTTTGTCTAACAGATTTTTCATTCACCTGCTTTTGTAGACCTCCTCCTTCACTAGTTGACACGGTTTCTACTGATTCATAACCAACGACCGGAACCATTGGACACCCCTAGTAACGTAAAAAATAACTTAATATCAACTAATTGTTACAATATAATCAAAGTCTACATAATGTATCACTAAACTATAAAAATATCTAATATGAGGTAAATTTCAACGATATTTTATAATATAAGGAACACGACATGTAATACAGGAACATAGAATAAATAAATCGCCCTTTCCCAAGTGACAACTGGAACTACTTTCTTCAAAGTGTCCGGGCCACCTCCACGTCTGTTCACACAAATTTGTACTTATACCCTCCTCTTTTTAAACTATATTGTTTATTTTATTCAAAAACTCCTTTCCTCTATTTTTACTCTAATTTATACCGGAAAAGTGTTTCTCTTACCATTGGATACCATTTCCACAACCTAAAATAAGACTCATTCCACCCTCTATCACCTCCCAACTTTATCACTAGACAAACGGAAATATTCATAACAAGACCGACCGGACATCTCTTCGCAGACCTCACTTTTCACCCCTCTTGTCAATTGTCCGGTAAAGTCAAAGGGACCACTCTCTAATACAACCGAAGACGGTCTGAACATCGTGACCTCTACACCTTTCGGTGCGTATTTAAAATGGTCCTCCATTACGACAAATCTGACACCACACCCTAAGATCGAATGTTTGAAAATCGTTCAAAAACATTAGCTTACTTTTAGTGGTTCCGTGTACTCTTACTAAAGAATATCAAATAGAGGTCGATATGAAATACTTATTACTTATTACGGATAAACTTCGTTACACTATAAACAATTAAATATTGTAAATGTAAGACGAGAAAATGTTTTATCATTAAAGACAACAGACACCTCTTTACCTATACTAGTAAAAAGAGAAAAAATTTAAGGTAAGGTAGACTTGGTGAAGTCACTGTGACCGGATAAAACGAGTTTACTGAAATCTCCGTCAAAGACCACATCACAGGAACTGACTCAAACACACGTTTTATTGAAAAGAAAATTTACCTTCTTCAAGATATTTAAAACCCCCCCTACTCTTAATTCGTTGTTGTTTTGTGTGAAAGTGAAGGAGTCTAGAACCAAAATATTCATCATGTCCTAACGAGTATGTCTTTACCGGTTATTTCATAAAACGGTTTACACGAAAGTCATCTCTGAGGTTACTAACAGACACTAGACAAAACGAGAATATGGTGCAGGTGTCCAAGGGTACCCTTGGTGGGAGTAAAGTACCCTTCTCAGTTTAAATTGTTTGTTATGTCTTTTCGGTAAATTAGTAAGAGACACACTAGGCACTTTCTCGATCTTAATGTTTCCTTTACTTTAGTGATTTTAGAGATAGATGTGCCCTAACGGGTCTCTTTTTCAGAACGAACACCATTTATCTAAACTATCTACCGTTTTGTCGTTTACAGGATTTAGACTGTTATCGTTTTGGAGAGGATAGTAGACAGAGAAAGAACCAAGTCTATATAAAAGTTTTAAACAATTCACAAAACTACAAAATCTGAAACCGTAAGACGGTTAGTAAAAGTAAATTGATAGAAAGGGGACTTTATAACAAAGGTCTTTTTCTTCGAAACTAACATTATGTCACTCGGAATATGTATTAGAAGAGTAGTACAAGTCTTTCGATTAAAATTTGGGTTTAAGGCGTAGAGAGAGAAGGAGAGGTCACGAATGGAGTGACGCAATTAATTAAGGAGATGGCGTTACCTCAAAACGAAGTTTATGGACTGGGTGGTTGAGGACTTACACCTTTGAGACAATAGAAAATACTTTTCACCCCGTGGGTAACGGTGTCCTGTACATTTATGTCTAAGAAACATGGATTCTCCCTCGAGAAGACTCTTGTCTGTAACCCTAGGGGGTCCTAGTCTACGAGGTCGCCGAAACTATTCTTGTCTGTCGTGGAGGTACACAATTTTCTAAACTTAGAAAACACAATTTTCTAAAGTCAGTTCAGAGATAAGGGACTGAACTGACTTTCGATAAAAGTTCACTTAAACAAACACGATTCAACAGTCACGTGTGGTTCAGACTCGTTCTCACTCTCCCACTAGGCCCTCTCAGAACCCTTGACGTATCAGGTCCCGACGTGCGTCAAATCTGAACCGGAAGGAGACGTCCAAGTAGAAGAGTAAGGGGTGGAACTAGAGGTGGTACTCGGTGTAACCGGATAAACAAATTAGTTTGTGTTGATTCCGAAGAGACGGGTCTCAGGAACGTGTACACCGAACAAAAAGGAGTCCGAGAGGGGGGTGGGGTCTCGTCAAAGATAAGTAGAAATTCCAGAGTCTAATATACGGTAAAGGAGTCTTACATGAAGAGCCTGACACGTCAAATATAAGTCAAAGAGGGGACATAAAAGAAGAGTAGAGTGGAAATGAAAAAGTGGTTTTGTAAATGTAAAACAGACATTCCAGGATGTCCTCCCCAAACGGAACTCAAATGAAAAAGAGAAGAGGTCGTTATCTCTAAGATCTTAGAAGGGAATCTTCACATCCACACGGAAAGGTAGATTGTCGTCTAACCATCGTCCCGACGGAATCTTTCCCATGTCCGCCTGACTTTTGTTTTGGGGAACACTAGAAACTCCCTTTTCTCAACCGTAAAAGTTCTCTACCTTCTACGATCTCGGTAAGGACGGTCACGAAGGTGCTGACCGTTCCCTGAACCCTCCACCGACAAAGACCTTTAATTTTTTTTTTTTTTAGACTTAGTCCTTTTATGACCTTCGGACTCTTGGTACGTAGGAGCTATTCGAAACGGAAGTCCTTCACTTTAAGAGGAGGTTCCCGAAACGACCCGGGAGACCTTAGGGTAAGTCGTCATCGAGTCGAAGGAGACGTCTGAGGTATTTGTCGCGGTGACACTCCGTCGTTATATGTTACCGTCACTAGTTTAACTAGCGATCATACCCGAAGGGACCATCGAGTCTTCCATTTCTTAAACGGACGTTAAGTCCTCTGGGGCCAAACTGAGGACCCAGACCTCCTAGGCCACCTCTTCCCTATCTAATGTCTGAGGTCATAAGAACCCGAAGGAACCACTGAGTCGACCATTCCTTAGGAGGACGTTACGCCCTCTGGACCCAAGTTAGGGACTCAACCCTTCTAGGGGACTTCCTCCCGTACCGTCGGGTGAGGTCACAAGAACGGATCTCTTAGGGGTACCTGTCTCCTCGGACCATCCGATATCAGGTACCCTAACGTTTCTCAACCTGTTCTGATTCGCTGATTCGTGTCGTGTACCCACAGGTGTCTCCTATAGGACGGGTAATCCGGTCCACCTTTTACTCGTACGCTAACTTTTACTTAGGACTAAAGCCCTTCGGAAACAGAGGTAACCGAACAGTCTAAGTGATATCTAAGAGTCACTTACAAACAAAATGTCTAATCTTCTACCTTCGACTCTCTTAAGGTCATTGAAAAGTGTTCTAGTGTCGTAATATGTCACTATCCCAATCCTACTACAACAAGTCAGTGATTCAGAACAGACTGAGAAAACCCTGGGACACCTGACATCGGACGGTCCGAAGAGACAGGTACCCTAAAGGACCCGTTCTTATGACCTCACTCAACGGTAAAGGAAGAGGTCCCCAATCCTATCCTGACACGGTTAGAAAACCAGGGTCAAAACCATCTAGACGTCAACTTACGTTAGTGCTACATATAATAGTAACAAATCATAGATTCAACACAGACTGGGAAACCCTGGGGTACCTGACGTCGATTGGTCCGAAGGGACTACACATAACTCCAATACAAAATAAGGGAGGAATCCACACGTATGGACCCACAAAATCTTATCCATTTTCGGGCACAGACACTCTACGAATAAAAGACAGGTAGTCAGTAAAACCCTAATAATTTTAAAAAGTAGACACACAGACTTGTAGAAGGAAGAACAAAATGAGTATTGGAGGGAAGAAAAGAAGAACGTACAAAGGAACTCCGGAAAAAGAAAAAAATGAAAGGGTTTCTCCAAAAATTTCTTTCTCTTCAAAGTGAAAGAATAAACTTAAATGTGAATTTGATCACTTTTACCCTTTCTTATAAATTTTTCACTTTATTCGTTTCATTTATGTATACTTACATTATGTCATATAGAGTATTAGTACCATCCATTATTTTCACTCTTACCCCACCGAAGAATCTTCTCCTACAAAATTCCATACTCTTTCCTTGTACAGGTCTCTTCTACACATAGGGTCCCTCTTCAGTCTACCCACCCCTTCTTGTCCCGTGTACACAAATAACCCCAACCGTCTTCTTTCCACCACTTGGAACCATCCTAGTGAGTTTTGGTCGACTCCTTTCCTACGTAACCTCTTCCGTACGGACGTCGGTCACCCAAAATTCAACGGTTTCCTGACCACGTATTTGTAGTAGTCTCCTCAAACATTTTGACTTCTGAGAGTACCCCATGTTGTTTATCCTCTCCTTAGCTATATAAAACGTGTATATTTAACCCCTAATGGAGATGTTTCACTTTTAATTTTTACTTGTTAGAGACCACATTAAAGATCAAAGTTTGGGTAGAAATAACGAATGATAGACCCATTGAACCCGAAGGGAGCATCGAGTCAACTCGACACCATGTATATGTATTACCTGATAATGAGTCTGTAATTTTTCTTATGTAAACTTAGTCAAGATTACTCCATCTACTTTGACCTTGGATAATATGTCTCACTTCGTTCGGTCTTTCTTTTTGTGGTTATGTCATATGATTGCGTATATATACCTTAAATCTTTTACCATTGCTATTGGGACATACGCTCTGTCGTTTTCTATGTGTCTACATATCTTGTCAGAAAACCTGAGACACCCTCTCCATCTCCCACCCTGCTAAACCCTCTTACCGTAACCTTGTACATATTATAGTACATACTTTGCTTGTCGGTCAGGTCCAAACTACGTACTATGACCTACGAACCCCGACCACGTGACTCTACTGGGTCTCCCTACCATGCCCCTCCCTCCTCCCTCCCGCCAAGTCCTACCCCTTGTGTACATATGGACACCGTCTAAGTACTACTACATACCGTTTTGGTTATGTTATAACATTTCATTAATTAGAGGTTAATTTTATTTATTTAAATGTATTTTATTTTATTTTCTACGATCCTACAGGGAACACTTTTTTTTTTTTTTTTCTTAGACGAACGTCACGTCCTCTGAGCCCAAACCAGGGACCCAGCCCCTTCTAGGGGACCTCTCTCTTCACCGTTGGGTGAGGTCATAAGAACGAACCTTTTAGAATACCTGTCTCCTCTGACCACCCGCCGTCAGGTACCACAGCGTTTCTCAGCCCGTGCTAACTCACTGATTGTGAATGAATGGACCCACTGAACTCTATTCAAAAATTTCTAAATTCGGATAAAGGAGTAAATATTCTTAACTAAAAACTCTACTATTTCACTTTATAGGTCACTCTACAGGATCTTATTACGACCGAATATCCTCCACAGGTTATTTACAATTAAAATATATAATTTTATATAAGTGCGGTGTAACACCATTGACTGAATCGATATCAAAATCTACTTACAAAAGTCAATTAGAACTTTGTGTCAACGACCGTATTAGAAAAGGGAAGTTTAAAAGAGTCTTTAATTAACAGAAAGTACTCATCCACGTCTTATTTAGTAACAAAAGTAAGTTCTCTGTACCTACTTATTCGTGTGTAAACGTATTTTAGTGAGGGTCCTCAGATAGTTTTACTTACTTTTCTTGGGGTTTAATCTCTCCTACTAAAGTAAATATGACTTTAATCTCACCTCGGAGTGTGAGTATGGGATTTAATGTTCCTGATCACAAACCTAAGTTAAATCATATTCAAAGGTCCTAAATTAAGTGTACAAGAAATTAGAACCTGTATGACGAACGGGATGTACCCTTTGCCTTTACACGCTTCCCAAAAGATTGTTAGGACCATTTATCCTGTCTCGTCGTTTCAATGTGTAGTTTAAAATACAAGGTCTTTTATGTCGAACATTGTGTTTCTGTCTGTTTCCCCCTCTACAGCAAAAGGTTTTCATCATTACATTTTTCAAATCCATACGAAGGTTTTCAGATGACAGGAAGTAATAAACACGTAATTATAAAGTCATGTATGTATGAGTTACAAAAAATTTTACGTAAAGTATTTATTATCTCTTATTTTCGAAAATAAATTGTCAAAGAATGGGATGTTTACACTAACACCAGAGTTGTTGACAACTTTCTTAATACTTCCTGTCTTACTCGACAATGTGGTTTGTATTCACAGCATTTACGACCGACGACTCTACTTTCACCGGCTCGCTAATAGGAGTAGAAGAAAGGTCAAGATGTAAACTTTTTTCGGATCTGAGACACTTCACTTAGTAGTGACTATCCCTCTTCTCTTTTACAGGAACGGTCGTCCCTGGTGTTTCTCGTCCTCTTAGTCTGGGCGAGATCTTATGCACTCACCAACTAGTCGTCTCTTCCGACCTCGTGTCCGCCACGTACACCGATCAACACGGTAAACCCTTAAACTTGGATAACAAAGATCTAGAAGTGAAAAAGTTCTCTTCGGTCAATAGATGACTAAAAACTATAAAAGAAAGAAAGAAAAAAAAGGAAATAAAACAAAAACAAAAGAAACAAGTCTCCCCAATTTAAGGGTTTAAAATCTTACGACCCTTTATTACGTCGTAAGAAAGGTAGTGACTCACCCGACCTGTCCTGGATGGAACTCGGTGTAAAGTGGGTCCCTGAAAGTCAAGTGTTGGAAAGGTCGGGTCACGTACTACACCCCTAGGACTCTCCGTCTCTCCTTTCATCAATACTCGAGTCTAGTGTTAGTCGGGAGAACCGTAGTACGGATATGAACAAGGACCTCGGGACTAACTGACAGAATCGTGTTCTGTTCTAGACTAGTCCCTCTACCAACACATTCTAACTATAAGGTTTCAACTATGAAAATTGGTTCTAAAAAGGAGATTCTTAAAGAGTCATACTTGTGTGAGGAGAATCCTCAAGTTTGTAAAAAATTGAAATTTTCTTTCGTCAAAAAAGTTGTCTACGAGTTTCGAATGGCATAGATATGGGGATTACGAAGGAATTATAAAATTTTTAATTTAGAGTTTTAATTATGTTTTAACAATTCGTAGGATACAGAGGAGAACAGGACTGGATACTTCGAAAAAAGTAGTTCTAAGAAATAATTTGACAAGTAGACCACTATGTTCGATCAAAAAGGCCTCGTAGTCCTTTTTTTAACGTCCACGGAGTCTCGTCACCCTTTCCTGTGTTTTCTGTAGTCTTCCAACCAAAACTCTGATATGAATGGTTTCCACAAGATGGGACACCTAAAGAATAATTTACCTATTAGATAGACGGTCCGCAAACTCCACAAGGAAAAGTGACAGAAAGAGACTCCTGACAACTTCGGAAGACAACACACTCCACTCGGGGAGGGTGGAAAAAAAAAACCATCCACTAAACGTCCTTTACTCTAGACATTAGTCAGTAATCGTTATGAGAGAAAGTAACAATTACGTCACAAATTTACCTAATACGAACAGGGTGATACCAGAAAAAATTTTTTAGACTTGTTATTATTCCAGTCAAACTGTGTTGGACTGTAAAAAAAAAAAAAATTGTAAATCAAATTAGGAAACTGTTTGGAACGGGTGTAAACAGAAATCAGAACCTGGTGGACGAAGCCGACCAATACACTAAACGTTTAATTTTTACGAATAAAGGAAAAGGGACAATAACTTGAGGTTTCGAGTGAGTTTGAAAAAAAAAGAAACGAAAGGAAACGGAAGATAAAGGGATTATAGAAAACGAACTTAATTATTTTAACGAATTTTTTTTATCAGGTCAGTTTACGGTTCAATGGATTAAATAAATACCTTTTTGATTTCATCCTACCCCTCCTGTACAATGATTTAATATTAAAAAAAAATAATAACTTACAGTCAGTTACCACAAGGAAGACACTGACATATTTATACACAAGATAACTAACAATCTCCATTTTCCGTGAACCTGTAAGGAAACCACATTGTGGTAGTAAAATGACTTATCCAGTACTACTTGTATCATCTTCCCAGTAGAACCTGTTACAGCATGTATCACCGTTTCAGTCCTCTATTACAACGTATTACCAATTCCCGAATCTTAGACTTCCACCCGTTTGACTCAAACACAGGATCTACCGACTAGTATATAATTAATAGAACGACACTGAAGTCCGTTCGGTCTATTTAATCCTGAGTTTAATTACTCAGGGTCCAAGGTACTAAAATTTCACTTTATTATTATCATGAGTGAATCTTCCTAATGCTACTCATTCTTCACTATCCTAGGTCCGGTTGAGGTACTGTGACAGGGATCATGTATGGTTCAAGAGTTGTTTAGTAGACACAATAACGGCAGTGATAGCATTACCAGCATTGGTTACAAAACTAGTGGTCAGGTCCGAATAAAATAGTGTCTCGAAATCGTTACGAAGGTTTGACAGATTTCTGAAAGGACTCCAGACAATTTCAAAGGAGGTGTCTCCGACTTTTAGAGAAAGTAAACCAATACACCAAGGTGTCACGTACAATTCAAATGTGGGGTAAGGACAACCAACGGGTACAAGTATAAACCCAGTATTTAAGTCATTCAGACAAAACTCGGGGAAAGAAGACACATGTGTGAAGATACGATCTACAACTCGTGTAAAAACACTTGTCTTCCCTCTTACGGATAAAAGTACCTCGAATACAAAACCCTACCCTCTATCTACATTTGTTGGTTAGTATAAAAACAAATAAATACCGACACTATTCACAAGTTTTACTCATGATTAACGGTACTCACTCACTTAACCTCCTGGTTACATACCTAAAGAGATCCTACTCTTTCACAATTGATCTCTTTATCCCGTCTTTCGAAACGTAAAACTGCGAAAGAAGTTTCCATGGACGTCTCCCCGTTGGTATAACATAAGCCATTAACTTCTTTATCTACCTTTAGTGACACAGACTTCGTTCATCTACATCCTCCTACTCCGACCTCTACTTCCCCCATATATAGTACTTAAAATACTATTTTAAACACAATTTTAAAGAACCGAAATAATACTTCATTACCATTCAATAACCTTCTAGAAAAATATTTCTACTAAAATCGTGAGATACTTTTTACCGACTTTCTTTCTTCAAGACTTTGTGTCTCCCGAGAAGTCCTTTCTTCTACCGAACTCTATACGACCTTCACTTACCTTCCTTTCTCTCGACTCTATGTGTCCCCCATGTCACTTCCTCGACCACACACTGAACACACAATTGTCTACACTTTTCTCCATCTTTCTTACTGAGGTAAAGACAGAATCCGAGGTCTATAGTACTTACTACCTCGTTCCAACTATATAGTAGTCTAAAAAAGGACTATGTTAACTTTGTGTTTCTGTAAGACCGTTTTCTTATAAGTGTACCACCTGGTACACTTATATGTGTACGATTATATGTGGTACGATTATATGTGTATCGTCTCTCATACATCTTTTTTGGGTGGAGAGGACGTACAAAGAAGAAGTGCGAATATGCGAATACGATGGTGGTATGAGTGTCGTGAAGACCGTGGTAGACACACACACACACACACACACGCATACACACACACAAAATTAGGATGTCGTTTGTTAAGAGAGACTATAGAGACTTACAGGACATAAAGTCACGTCAAGACTGTGATTGGTCTCGATCACGTCTTGGGTATCCAATTCCCGATTCAAGGTATCCTGACGGGGATACACTCTTGGTTAACGTTCATCATCCAGTGGGTCAATGGGTGTCGAAGGTAGACTGAACCGTGTTAAGTCTCCAAGTGTACTTGGGGGGGGGTAGAATTTAATCTAATAAACGATCTTATCGAATCATTCAGAGTACCTGTGTGAATATAAATAGTGAAATATTCGAGTCAGCACAGACTGAGAAACGGTGGGGTACCTGACATCGATCGATCAGAAGAGACAGGTACCTTAAGAGGTCCGTTCTTATGACCTCACCTAACGACAAGGGAAGAGGTCCAGCAGAAGGACTGGGTCCCTAACTCGGGCTCAGAGGACGTAACGTCCGTCTAAGAAATGGTAGACTCGTAGTCCGTTTGGGACGTACTATTTCCTATGTCTACTTAAAGGTCTACTTCTCATGTATCCCCTCCAGACCTTCACAGGACTTGTGTTTTCGAAGACAGGGGTATCCTAATCACGAACGACGGGAGATAATGTACCTATACTAGTCGGTGAACCTTTAGAGATATGAAAGCCTTAAAAAGACTTCGGAAGTAGTACATCCGTATGAATCAACAAGTGCGTGCAGAGTTTGGGAAGAGGGGAAGAGACTCCTACACTCCACCCCGACTTTCAAGATTTGATTAGTACCGAATCAAAAGACTACTAACCGGGGGTAAAACCTTGATAAACAATCGTGTGGTTCATGATGGAGTAATCTTTTTCTTTCTATGAAGACACTGGATCCTTTAAGGTTCTGTAAATCCTCGAGATAGATCAGTCCTTGGTCTCAGTGTCTCAGATGTATAATCTTGTTTTCTACGAGGATCAGGAGAATAATGAATTTTTAAGGTTCCCAATACCCTCCTAATACGGTCTTGGTACCTACTTCTGGTTCATATATAAAGAACAATATTTAGTGTCATAGAGTCTCTCCGTTCACTTTTCTCTTGAAGATCCAATACTAATCCTATCACAACACATAACGAAACTTTGCTAAAGTTTAGAATGAACAAATACTGGATTCACTTCAAAAAAATTAGGTGAACAAATACCTTTTTACCTTCAACAAAAATCTCCATTTTGACAGAACTATACTCTTTCGTCATTCAATGTAGTCACAGTAGTAGAGTAGACAATGTTAGTTATTCGTCATTGAGGTCGACGATCAGGGAGGTGGACCTGCCCCTACGAATAGTAATTTTTTTGTCCACTTCTTCGGTGATACCACTCCCCTGTATCTAATATATATGGGTCTCAAACACCTCTATTAGACTCTTAACTCCAGACCCGTTCCACTGAGAAACGACTATATGGAACGTGAACTTTGTGGGAGTCCTGTAATCGAGGATGGAACCTTTTCTGTCTAGAAAATGGTCGTCACTGTTTTCGACAATCCCATGGGTTCTCTTACCACAACGACGGTTGTGACCACGGTAACAGGGATCGTTGTACGACATCATTGGTCCCTGAAAATAAAAACATGAACCATCGACCTTCAGTCGAGATCCAATCAGTTCGTAGAGAGACTTCACGATTGAGTATTTCTCCATGTGGAGTTTGATTTAAACCAAAAATTAGCAAAGTAAAGGGGAATAGAACTTGTCACCACAAAAATTAGATAGTGACCTCACCTCACAATAAAGAACAATTTCTCTGTAATGGGACATACGATAACTGAACACTTTAATAACAGTAAGGGTGTCACTTGGACCCAAATTCATTTTATAACGGTTTCTGTTAGAATCAGACACTCGTATTAACCGAAGGAGGGGATTTGTGTTGTATATCTTGTGTAAGGATCAAATTTATATAATTTATTACGATATCAGTCTATGGTCCTCAACCACATCAATTCAAAACTTGACACTCCAAACACATTTAGTCATAGCTCTTTAAGAACAAAGAACATTTTCGGGTCACAAGGAGTTACGGTCATTAGTCTACTTGACGAATTCAGTTGATTTAAGTAGTGCATAATCATCTTGAGATCTTCTCACACACCGAAAGGAACAACGAGTCAACCATTTCTTAGACGGACGTCACGTCCTTTGGGTCCAAGCTAGGACCCAACCCTTCTAGGTGACCTCTTCCTTCACCGTTGAGTGAGGTCATAGGAACGGACCTTTTAGAGTACCTGTGTCCTCGGACCACCCGACGTCAGTCACCCCAGCGTTTCTCAGTTCAGTCCGTATTGACACTGATTGTGAATGAATGAATGTGAATCTTCTCGCACATAGTCATGAAGTCACAGTTTATTGACTAATTTTATAAACGTACACTTCAATTCCATTTCAGTGACGGAAAACATGTATTGTATTAATAGAATATAGAAAATTTTTATAGAGTTTATAAAATAAAAAACAAATAATGTACGTACCCACGCACGATTCAGCGAAGGTAACATAAACTGAGAATCACTGGAATACCTGACATCGGACGGTCCAAGGAAACAGGTACCCTAAGAGGTCCGTTCTTATGACCTCACCCAACAGTACGGGAGGTAGTCTCGTAGAGAGGTTGGGTCCCTAGGTTGGGCGGAAAGAATTCAAAGGATGTAACCGTCTCACCAAGAAATGGTGATCACGGTGGACCCTAAAACAAGTCAAAATAAGAAAAAGTCACTTTCGTCGTCGAATTCTGATTTATATTACATCCACATTTACTCCTATTTTAAAAAAATTTTGTATATAAAATCACATCAAAAGAGTATACGTAAAATAAGTAAACTCGTATAATACTCAAGTTGTACTAAACGTGAACTTAATGAGTACAAACAAGTAACGGTACTCCAAGGAGAGATTAACTCTTAATTCATAGAAAACAAGTCTTAAGACAAGTAACATAAATTTTATGAGAAAAAATTACAACTGCATAACAATATACACACATATACAAACCTAAATTTTTTTTATTTCTTAGGAAAGTGATACTTTTTTTAAACTCCATTGTGGTACTAAACGTCAAATTAATCCAAAACAAAAATAAAATAAAATCTGAAAGGACGAAAGGGTTGAAGATTGGTATATCAGTATCCCTTTTTATACAGGGTGATGATCTTTTAGGTATGTCTAGGGGTAGGTACATAAACTTTAAAACACCCTACAGACTCCGGTGGGAAGTACGTCTCCCTCTACACCCTCTCGACACTACTAGACAAATAACTGAGTCCATAAACAGTTTGAATCCCTTACCCACGTCAACGAGAACAAGAGACGACAGGTGTACCGGACAGTTACGGGTATTGGTGTCAACAAAATCTCTTGCCAATTTCAGTACACATCTGCTCCTGATATTACTATATGGTTAACTTCAAAAGACAGTTAGTGTCCTCTATAACATAAATAGTTAGTTTCAATTAGTACTTTTTTCCTTTTTTTTGCTTTTACTTTTGTTTTTTCTTAAAAAAGTCCCTTTGTGTGTTTCATAGGTTTCCTCACCATTTATACTCTTTCCAAAGAGGACCTTTGGTTTAATTAATTGACCTTCCGACCGTCTTACTTGTATTGATGTTCGTTTTTCTGTCAAATATTTCCTCTTCTACTCTGTACTTCCGATCTAGGACCCCGAGTTGAGTATCGATTATTAACCGTAAAAACTTTATCTCTTGTCTACACTTATTCCTCCTCTTTATTATCTAATGGTAAGGGGGACTCGACTTGATTAAGAATTTCGGAAGTGTAATTCACTTGGGTGGTGTCCGACCACTTCTAATTACTTTTATTTTTGAAAATCTGTGTAGTACCACATTTGAAACTTAAGGTTCCTATTTCTCTTTTAAGCATATGTTTAAGTGTCAATTTTTTATCCAACGAATGTTTCTCCGTCCTTAAACAATGGATTTAAGAGTAGACATTGTGTTTATGAATACCTGTCAAGTCATACGAGAGATCTTGAGACTCACCTTTTTACCAACGGTGGGACTATAAGAAATTGGTCTAAGAGAAAGAATAATATACTTCCCTTTCTCATGTAAAACTATGTACTTTCCTGAGTTTTCATGGAGGCTTACCCAACAAAGAATCCTTTTTTCTTTCCTTCTCTTTCCTTCTTTCACCCCCCGCCCCGTCCCTGTATTACTTCGGTACTTCATCATATCGATTTGACTTTTACACAGTCTCATCTAGCACGTCCTCCTGCTGTACCACAGAGTGAGAACCTACGACGAGATTGTAATCGGGACTGACGCAATTCTAGTGCTCCTCTGAAAATTACGACTAAGAACTTCAGTTTTTAATCACTAATTTTCAAATTTAGACTCTATCCTGGGTTGTCAGACATAAAACTTATCCAAAGGAGTCACTAGATTGTGGGTCGGAATAAACCATTGGATACTTATTACTCAGGTTATTTTATATATCAATTCACTAGTAACTATTACAGTAGTACTTACAATTACATTACCAAATTCTATTTTGTATCTCTCAGAAGTTAATCTTTCTTGTATTACATTTATTAATAAAATGATTTTTATTTTTGGATCGATGAAATCTTCTTCGATCCATTAAAAATTTATAACACCACTTTCCAACATGTCCCACTCCCCTAGTGACTTCTTTGTCTTCGGACACTAAAGAATCGGAAAAAGAATTATCCTTCAAGAAGTCAGTCAGTCAAGTCAGTCAAGTCACCGTTCAAGAATTTCTCCTAAATCAATAACTCCAACTACCTCTTAATACAATGCACACGCACATATTAAAATAATACGAAGTGTCTATAACGTAAAAAATTTTTTGTTCAAATACCAAACCCCATTGGGACACAACTCGATTAGACAATCGTGGTATAAAGGTTATCGTGAGCGAGTGAAGGACAAAGACACAGTGTAAAGTCTTTAAGAGTCTTCATAAAGGTTGAAAAAGTAATAATACATATAAAACTATTACACACTAGTCCCTAGAAACTACAATGATAGTAAAACCCCACGGTGTTTGATAGGGGTATAATCTACATTTTGAAGTAACTATTTACGATTTACACAAGACCGACAAGGTGACTGGGCGACAAGTAGGTGGAGAAAGGGACAGGAGTTCGGTGGGATGAGAGACTCTGTGTTGTTATAACTTCAATCTGGTCAATTATCGGGACATCCCCGGAGTTTTACTTCCTTTCTCAGAGTACAGAGAGTGAAATCTAGTTTTCACTCTTTACTACTGTGAATCCCTTCTTTCGTACAACTTTCGGTTCTGTCCGATTTTGGATTCTGATAACATGGTTTGTCCATTGGTGCAACACTTATGTCTCCTCTTTAAGAACTTCCTTTAACATTCACGATGAGGTCACTTGTGTACTTACTATTCCTTCGTTTTGTCGGAATACGACTATACCTCTATCAAAGTTACCCGATCCATCTTCTAGTTTGGTCGGTGTTGCAAAGGTATTCGACTTTGGATTAGGTCTCCTTCCTAGGTTACCAAAAGTCAAGATACTTCGTACTCTCTCCACTCCTGAGATAACTTCTTTTCAAACTTCGATCGTCTCCAATGGAGTACTCTAAATTCCCTTCTGTGAGGGAAGTATAGTCTTTTCATACTCACTTCGTCGGTCAACATTACATCTTCGAAGTCGTTGAATAGGTCTTCTAGATCACCTCTATCACTTACTTCCACCGATGTAACTTGTTGTGTAAAAGTTACATCTGATTGTCGAACATAGTCCCCTCCTACGGTAGATCCTGAACCTATCGACCTGTCCCCTTCAGTCATGAACTGAAGGTTCAACATTTCCTGACAATCCCCGATTACGTCGACCACTGAAAGTCGACTTCGGTTACGAGTAATTGGTAGGGGGTTTAGTATCTTTGGAATTCTTTATGTGATTTATATGAGACGGACACAAGATTTCACCTTTTTGTTTTGAACTTACTGTCTTGTAGATAACTATCGTACTAAATGACTTATAAAATTCGGATGACAACTCTGGATACCGGATCTTTTATTAAAAGTAAACTTTTATAATCACGAGTAACTATCACGTAGACCAGTGGGTTCTCGAGACTGTCTCTTCACATTATCACACACAAAGTACAGACCACTGTACTATAAGTAAGACATCGGGTACCTAGTTTCTCATTAAAACTGAAGGTTTAAAACCGTAAATTCTTTATGTAAAACATTCCGATATTGACGGTATTTGTCACTAAAGAGACTACTTAAACCCGTTTCATTTAACTTTTGGAAAATTTTTCCTAGATGGTGACATTCACGGTAATTCTAGTAAATCCTAAGTACCCTTCTCCAACTTTTTATAGTTGTAATTCTCCTTAAACCTTCTTCAACGAAGGTTGGAAGTACCAAGTGAAACTCCCCGAATTCTAAAGTCACCTTCTTCAATTGACGTCTTCACCACCTTTATCGTTCTCTTAAGTTTAATCTTTACCTGGGACTTCCATACTGACTTAACGATGTTAGAGTTTTATTTTAATATTTCGTACTTCTCAAATAAGAATCCCTACTCGTCTCTTTCACCAGTACTCTACCTTGGAAGAATACCACTTCTACTAACTTTACTGTTGTTTTCCAAATCTTATAATGTAGTTGAATCAACTATTTCGTCGACGTCCTAAACCTACTTAATTGAGGTTAAGACTTTCCTTTATTGACCCATATTTTACGATACTTTGTCGTGACGTACTATGTCTCTTTAGTAAGTCCTTTCCTTCTCAGTTAGTTACACCGTTTGAAGTAACAACAGAATAAAATTCCTTAACGAGGTCGGTGGAGTCGGAAATTGTTGGAGTCACGACTAGTAACTCGTCAGTAGTGATATCTCCTTTTTGGGAACTGATGGTTTTCTACTTATGAGTAGCTTCTGAATTTTTACCAATCGTAAAAATCGTATTTTCAAAACAAAATTAATTTTATACATTTTATAAAAAGATTTACATTATGATAACGTGTGAATTATCTGATGTCATGTCACGTTTGTATTGAAAATATATGTGACCCTTTGGTTTTTAAGAAATGATACCATAAATAATAACATCAAACCTTGGTTTGGACGTTATAGAGGATCAACAGTGACACATAAAATTCTATTGATTACCCGAAGGGACCACCGAGTTTACTATTGCTTAGACGGACATCACGTCCTCTGGGCCCAAACTAGGGACCCAGTCCTCCTAGGGGACCTCTTCCCTTACCGTTGGGTGAGGTCATAAGAACGGACCTCTTAGGGTACCTGTCTCCTCGGACCACGCTGAGTGTGTGTGTTCCGTGCTCTGTTACCACGTTTTCTCTATTTTACCTAAAGGTATTACTGATGTCTATCCTTTTATTATTACTCTTTTTCTTTTGAAATCATTATCTCACTTTTAAAACCCCTCCTTTCGTTATTTTTTTACATTTGTTTTTGTTCACTTTACGATCTTGTATATTTTTAATATTAAGTCATTCAATTTGAAATTAACAAAATTTTAATTGACCAAGTTTTAACCCTTTCTGACGTACAACAGTGGAACGAATAAATTGAAGATACGTTTCATGTAGTACACTTTACGGACAGACCTACTTAGTATTCGATCTTAGTTCTGACGCTTCTCTTTATAGTTGTTGGAGTCTATACGTCTACTATGGTGAGATTATCTTTCGTTTCTCCTTGATCTCGGAGAACAGAACTACTCCCACTTTCTCCTCACTTTTTAGACCGAACTTTGAGTTGTAAGTTTTTTGAATTCTAGTACCGTAGGTCGGGGTAGTTAAGTGCCGTTCATCTACCCCTTTTTCACCTTTGTCACCGTCTAAAATAAGAGAAATCGGTACTTTAATTTTCTACGAACGAGGAACCTTCTTTTCGATATTGTTTAGATCTGTCGTACAATTTTTCGTCTCTGTAGTGAAACAGTTGTTTCACATACCAGTTTCGATACCAAAAAGGTCATTAGTACATACCTACCTACACTCTCAACCTGACATTTCTTCCGACTCGTGACTTCTTGACTACGAAATTTTAAAACCACGACCTCTTCTGAGAACTCTCAGGGAGCATGTCGTCTCTCCAGTTTGGTTGGTTAGGATTTTCTTTAGTTGGGATTTATGAGTAACCTTCCTGATTACGATTTCGACTTCGAGATTGTGAAATCGGTGGACTACTCTTCTCGGTCGAGTAATGTTTTCTGGGACTACGACTCTTTCTAACTTCCGTTCTCCTCTTCACCCGTTATCTCCTACTCTACCAACCTACCGTAGTAGCTGAGTTACCTGTACTCAAAACCGTTTGAGACCCTCTATTACTTCCTATCCCTTCGGACCGTACGACGTCAGGCACCATGGAGTTTCTCAACATGTACTGACTAGTTGACTTGTTCTTCTTGTTTGAAATTAATGTGTTGTCTACAAGAATGTAATCTATTTTCACATTCGGTCAACGTACGACAAATTTTATTATTTCATAGTGTTACAATGTCCTGACACAAATAACTATTGTGAAGTTGGTTCTACATCATCGTAATTTGGAAATACGTGACTTTTTGTGCGTAATTTCATACTACTTAATGTTAGAATTTTTAGATTCTTTATTAATTATGTTGACGATGGTCTGATCCTTTAAAATTGTGTTTTGGATCTTGCCATGATAGTAGTTTCTTTAGGTTTCATGTTAAAATGTAAGTATGATGAAGAAACTATTGTCTTTGAAGATGTAAAAGGAAATTTTACAGTAAGGTTAAAATTTTATTTAGTTTCACCACTGATTGTTTTTTGATTTCGAAGTGTTGTCTTATAAAGCAACAAATGTGTAGGAAGGAGTAGGTAAAAAAGAGAAGAAAGTAAAAATTTTCTCAAAATCCAAAGATAATACACACGACTAAGAGATAAAAGAAAAGTAAACTATTAGTGACTAAAACGTATAATATTAAGTTAATTATAAATAAAGTTTCCATGTCAAACTTTCTAGTGCGAGATGTTTACATCGGAGACGTAATAACAGGTACACTTTACAAATACTTTTAACTAATATACTATATAGATTTCCTTTAAACCGTAAATTTTAAATTTTTTAGAGTGGACAAGAGTTTCCTCATTATTTCGATATTTAATTGTTTATCGTTTTCATCTTAATGGACCTTTAATTTTCTTTTTTCTTATAGTCTCACCAAGAACCCAACTTCTCCTTTAGGATTGATTACAATGCGATAGAATCTTTTTTGAATGATTTCTATGAACAAATTATAAAACTATAAACCAATTAAAGTACGAGTCTAAAAATTTATTTGTAATAACGAAGGTAAAAATTTTATATTCTCTGACTTTAATTCATTTGATTTATTAATGAAATTCACCGACTTTTTATTTAATGTTTACTTTTCTTTAATCATTTCTCATTAATCATTAACTTTTTCGTCTTTAATCACTTTACAAAGTCTAAGTAATGGAAGACTCGGTGGTCCCTTCGGGACATAATGTATGTTTTATAATCTTAATTTTTATGGGTACAAAACTTCTCACTACTTTAGTTTTTCCAAAACAGTACACACTAAGTCTTTCGTTCTCTTCAGGTGTATACATTACAATTCAAATTTCCCATATCCTGGTATCTATACACTATTGAAAAAAATTTTTAGTATTCATTAAAATAACTACATGTACGTTTATTTTAACCACTAAACCCGTTTTTTATCGTGTTTATAAAAAAAAGTTCTTTTATTTTTAAGGGTCAATTTACTTAAAGGATTCCATTTTATATTGTTTTATGACAGAATTTACATTACAGTAACGACGTTTTACGTATCTGAGTTCACCGAAATCTCAATTCACGGTCTTCGTCAAATTCTTGTATTAGTAATGATTCACTGAATTTTATAAAGTCTTAAAATTTTGAATTTTAATCTCCCTCGTGAAAGATAAAATAAATTTCAGGTGTAAAACTCTTCGATTGTATTTTCATATAACAGTTTAAACCCTTCTCGACGTGGTTCATTGTTGTTTTCAATATCTGTTAAAAGGAATACTAACGACTACATTCATGACCACTTAGTGTCAGAAATGATACAATTTTTACGATATTTGAATAGGTGTCAAATAAGATTTTTAAATTCTCTTCGAGTTATAAGTCTCCATACGATTATATTAAAAATATCATATAATTTTTCTATTTAAGAAATAATAATATAACCATCAACAACTGTCGAAAAGTTATTTTAATTTTTCTATAAAAGGTTATTTAGAGATTCGTTTGATCCCTTTTATTTTCTTTTAAAGAATCGTACTAATACTAACTCCCATAGATACTTTTTAACATCATTTGGACTCTCAAGTAACACTTGTGATTTTTGTAAGGACAAGTTTTAGTCTTTATCCTGTATTTACAAGGAATATTTACGAGAACAAGTTGCTATGAGACTTCCGACATCTTACATTTTACCTTTGTTTTAATTTTTATTTATAACCTTTCCATGTGTAATAATAACAAAAGTCTAATGACAAACCTCAAGAAGTCATCTTCATCATGTTAATGAATCTTTGCAAATCTTAATTACGATCATTATATCGTTCGATATTCTATTTTGGTCATCAAATACATATTCTTAGTCTTTACATTTTCCTTTAATTTTATGGGTACTGTAAAAAGTGTCCCATTTCTTGTTTATTAGGATTTTAAATATACCTTGGTGTTTTCCGGGTCTTAACGGTTTCGTTAGGACACCTTTGTCTTGTTTTTCGACTTTCGTATTGGAAAGGTCTGATGTTCTTAGTTTTGTCGTATATCGTACCATCTCAAGGTACACGATATGCACCTTAAGAAACTACGACAAAGTTGTCACGAGATACAATAAACCGTCGGACCTACCCTCCCATCAAACCTCCTCTTACCTATGTACATATACACACCGTCTCAGGGAAACGACAAGTGGACTTTGACAGTACTGTAACAAACAATTAGTCGAGGTGGGGTTATGTTTTATTTTTACAAAGATTTTTTTGTCGTACTCTCACCGTGTTTTTGTCTGTGTATCTAGTTACTTTGTCTCATCTCTTAGGTCTTATTTGGGTACGTGCGAACAAGTGATTAAGACACTGTTTCCTCCGTTCTTTTATGTTACCTCCTTTCTATCAGAGAGATTGTTTACTACTACCCTTGCGATCTCTCGATACACATTTAGTTACTTTAATCTTGTAAGGGAGTGTGACACATCCTTTTTTTATTTGAGTTTTACCAAATTTATGGATTTATATTCTGTACCGTGTTATTTTGAGGATCTTCTCTTGTCTTCGTTTTGTAAGAGACTGTATTTAACATCGTTATAAAAGAATCTAGTAAGATTTCGTTTTTATTTGTTTACCCTGAATTAGTTCGAACTTTTGAAAACGTATCGTTTCTCTTGGTAGTTTTTACTTTTCTGTTGGTTACCCTACCCTCTTTTTATAAACGTTTACTACGTTGTTTGTTCCCTTTGTTGGGTCTATGGACAGTTGTCTACCAACCGAATTCTGCTACACTCTCTATACATACACACACATATATATATATATATATATATGTGTGTGTTAACTTATAATCGGTATTTTTTGACTTTATAACAGAGAACGTAGTTGTACACATCTCAATCATAATATGAATCACTTTCTTCTGTTTCTATCTATACTATAGTGAATATACACTTTAGACTTTTTACGATAGTTATTTAGATATGTGTGTTGTCTTAGTCTGTATCTGTATCTTTTGTTTGAATGCCGATGGTTTCCCCTTTCCATCACCCTCTCCCTGTTTAATCCTTATACCCTAATTGTGTATGCTTGATGATATATATTTTATTTATTCGTTGTTACAAACGATATCGTGTCCTTTACTATAAGTTCTTGGAAAGTATTGGATATTACCTGACATTAGACTTGTCTTTCGGACTTAGTGAAACGGCATGTGGACTCTGATTGTGTTAAAATACTTAGTTGACATACAGTTATTTGTTTGTTTGTTTTTTTGTTGTCTCTCTCTTTCTCTATATTTCCTTCATATAAACGTTCTCTTCGTTAATGTTTTTTCTTTCTTTTCATCTGACTTGTCCTTTACGCTGACATCCTTCCGGATCTACTTCTTTACATAAGGAGAAATAATTCATTACACTTTGTTTATAAACTAACTTTTCAGTTCGTGCGAAAGGAGGATTAAACCTTCTGGAAATTCTTATATTCAACACGCATTTAATTATATGTATGAATAACCTTAAGACTTATTTCAGAATTGTCGAGATAAAGACATACAGACATACACATACACACAAGTCAGCACAGACTGAGAAGTGTCACGGTACCTGACATCGGGTGGTCCGAGGGGATAGGTTCCTTAAAAAGTCCGTTCTTATGAGCTCACCCAACGGTAAAGGAAGAGGTTACACACATACATAAGTCTTCGTCTCTGTAATGAAACGACTGATTCCAGGCAGATCAGTTCCGATACCAGAAAGGACACCAGTACATACCTACACTCTTAACCTGGCACTTCTTCCGACTCGTGGCTTCTTAACTACGAAAAACTTGACACCACAACCTCTTCTGAGAACTCTCAGGGAACCTGACGGTCCTCTAGGTTGATCAGGTAAGACTTCCTCTCGTCAGGACCCTAAAGAAACCTTCCTTACTACGATTTCGACTTTGAGGTCATGAAACCGGTGGAGTACGTTTCTGAACTGAGTAACCTTTTCTGAGACTACGACCCTTCCTAACCCCCGTCCTCCTCTTCCCCTGCTGACTCCTACTCTACCGACCTACCGTAGTGACTGAACTACCTGCACTCAGACTCACTTGAGACCCTCAACCACTACCTGTCCCTCCGGACCACACGACGCTAAGTACCCCAGCGTTTCTCAGCCTGTGCTGACTCACTGACTTGACTTGATTTGACTACATACATACAAAAAAACATAAAACCAAATCCCGTCTTGAATTTGTCACTTAGATTTAAACTAGAATTCCTTTTCAGTAATTTAAAAAAACTTCCTAAATCTTCTTCCTGTAACACATTTTCCCTTATCCCCTGAAATACTTTATATTTGAACTTAATTTTTCGGTTTTAAATTTTTTTTTCATGATATGTTATGTTTTAACACGTCTTTATCCATCTAGTTATCTTTGTGTTTACTATAAATCCTTAAATTCACATATACTTTACACAGAATATCTTCCTTGTTATGATATCTAACCATTGAGTTGTTTAAGACGTTATTTTTTTGAACAAAATTATTTAAAGATGAGGTTTGTTTTTATTAAATACAATCGAATTCTAAATTTATATTTTTATTGGTGTAGTATATTATCCTTTTATATCTAATGAAAATTGAAACTCCCCTCCTGGAGGAATCGTACTAAGTTCAGGTCCTTGATATTTTCTCTTTCCATTTAATTTAAAAGAAGTTTGAAATTTAAGTTATTTTATCTTCAAGAGGTACTTGTGTTCCGTATACATTTGTCCTTATCAAAAATAATTGGGGACGGTTTTTTAATCCGTAGATTTATAGATGGTTCTTTACCCATGAATTTATTTTTGGTATGTAAGAATGTTTTCTTACAAATTCCCTGAGTTATTACTACTCAACACAGACATCCATAACTGAACCATTTATAAGTCATGTTAACAGTCTCCTCTTTTGTCAACGATTTGTCACACTAAATTCTAGAGTGAGAACATTAGATATAGAAGTAGAAACACAGACAGGAAACACATTTCTTTTTTTTTCAATGTTTTTACTTTTGGTTTGAAAATTTTTATGTCCTCGACTTTACTGTCTCACCTCTAAAAATTGAAATAAAGTACATCCATTGTAAGACTTAATAAACTTAAAAACATGACCTTTTTCATCTCGACAAAAGTAAAATCCATTCTCTAAGTTGTCCTTCAATATCAGATATAAGATAACCATATTCATTTTAGGGTCCCGTTTACTGTAAAGAACTTCCATAAGACTAACTGTATACAGTCTCGAGTACATCAGTACGAGTGACAACCACAGACAAGTGTCAACACTCTTTTGAATCAGAGGTTGATATTGTTTTGGTATATCCTGTTCTTGTCTATTAAACATATTACATAAAGGAACTCTATGATATAACCAGTTAGTTCAAGAACTACACAAACCACAATTATAACAGACACTATGAGATTAGATCTCTTCACCAAAAGTCTCACCAGGAACCTGATCCTCGTGGGTTCTTGAATAATTTTTTCCTTTAAGAGTTCGAAGTGGGGTCTGGATGACTTAGTCTTTGACGACGAAGGATAGGGGTCAGAGACAAAATTGTTCGCGAGGTCGACTGAACTACCCAGGACTTCAAACCTTGGTACCTGGACCATGTACGTCCCATTTCCAAAATTGATTTAGTTCAAAATAATGTTCGATTAGAAGGAGAATCTATCATAGTCCCTTAAATAATCGTTACTAATCTTTCAGTTCACCTCTTCCTTTACCGTTGGGTGACGTCATAAGAACGGACCTCTTAGGGTACCTGTCTCCTCGGACCTCCCGATATCAGGTACCCCAACGTTTCTCAACCTGTACTGACTTCTGATCGAGAAAGTTGAAAAGTTGAAGGTCTTTCAGTTAACGATTTTTCCGGTTGGGTACACTCGGAAATTTATAAATCGGTTCACTCAACCTCAAAAAATCATCTCCTACCCCTTATATTTACAAAGACTCTTACCCTACCGATCCTTACCCTTACAGGAGGTCCGCCGTCAAGGAAGGTCACCATCACACATTGTTCACCTAACATGTCCTGACTGTGACTATTATCTCTGTTCAATCCTCCGATAATCTATCTGTTCGTTCTTTATTATTTTTGGACTTAACATCATCTCTTTTATCATAACCTCTTCTTGTCTGTTTATTCTCTCTAACACTTTCACTTTTACTGAGAGAACCAACGTACACCCCCGGTTTTCTTTTCATCTCTACTAACTTTAAAATTCGAACACACTGCCCATGGTAACTGTGATGTCTAGTCTTTCTAATAGTCACTAGACGTTTAACCATCTAACACAAACACGACTATAGTCAAGTCAATCAGCGAGTCAGTACAGACTGAGAAACACTGGGGCACTTAGCGTCGTGCGGTCCGTAGGGACAGGTATTGGTTGAGGGCCTCAAATGGGTTTGAGTACAGGTAGCTCAACAGTCGGTAGTCTTTTTACTAACGAAACAAACCTACAGATTTAACCCCAAAAAGACAAGGAGTCTTCCCACCAATTTTATATGTTGTTAATCGTAATCTTGTTTCCTCTTGTGTTTATGTCAACTCATGAAGCGGTCTGAGTAGTTTATACTAAAACTACCGAATTCTTGAGGATTACTCTTGTGTCACTAGTTGACTCGTTTGTCTGGTAAACCGAACTTCCCTTTACAGTTGTATCCGTATTAGATGATTGAACGACTAATCCCTACTATAATCGACTACCTACATGAAATCGGTCTGTACCTCATCACCCTTCGATCTCGTTATTTTGGAGACCCTTAGACTTACTAGTTACTAAAAAGTAGAATATTGGATTAAACGGACGTACTCTCATATAGACGTCTTGATTTGTGTAGAAGGAGTCTCAAATGTGTCATAAAATAATACAAAAAATAATACTACCACCAAATAATTGGAACTCGTCTCGAAGAACACCTGATATCTCGATAATTATCGATAGTTCCTTATTTTACTTATAAAACCCCTTTAATACACAGAGACACACATACAATTCTTCATATTTCAAATATACAATTTATATATTACATTATTCATTAACCAAGTGTGTGAACACCTTTGACCTTTCAGACTATAACCTATTCGACCGTTTGACCTTTTAGTCTCAACCACAACTTCAGAAGTCCGACTTTAAACATCTCCTCTGGTCGTCAGATCTTTGAGTCTGTCCTCAACTGCAACAATAGAACTCAGACTTTAGACATCCCACCTCACCTATTGACCGTTACGTCCGTCTTAAAACGACAATGCCAACAATTCGTCTTAAGGAAGAAACCCTTTGGTCTAAAACGAATATTCTGGAAGTTAACTAAACTACTCCGGGCAGGTACAACATATCAGAGAATTTAAGTAGACGAATATCTATAATTAGTGTAGATGTTTTATGAAAGTGTCGTTATAGTTCTGATTATAAACTTGTTTGTTGACCCATGGTATTGGATCAGTTCAACTACGTAATTTAACTTGGTAGTGTGTGCGGAACACTATCTTTAAAAGAGTAGGCTAACTACAACATAAACGTAAGAGACGGAATGTACAGGTATGCGCTGTAAAGACTTGAAGTCATAGGAAGTCCGAGGTCGAGTAAAAGAGGGAGGTAACGTCTTAGTAATGACAAGTGAAGTAGGTCCTTACCATGTCGTCCGTGGACGTCTTAAGACATGGTCCTACGTGGCGAGAATGTCGTACGGCAAGTACGACGAATCATAACTTTACATAAACACATACCGAAAATAGGATGTCCTCTCGTAATTCGAAGAGTTCCCGGTCCCAATATTGTGTATACAGAAACGTGACTCAATAACATATTATGTAACGAGGTGGGTTTCGACAAATATTAAAAACAAAACAAAAGACTTCATGTCTCACAATAATATTCGGTAATAATTGGAATTTCTCAATGTCTATGTAAGATGGTATGTCACTAACACACTATGTCGTATCACAAAGTGTTTCACACCGTCTATAAGGTGTCTTATGACTTATTGTGAGGTCTTTCATCACAAATACAATTGTCTACACACGAATAAAATCACACTAAATCTATTTACACTAATTGTACCTTGATTATGTAAAAGTCTATAATCACAAATCCTACTCTAACTCTATATCTGGATACAATCCAAACTCAGTTATACATTTATACCGTTGTAGTACTTCATCATTCAGTTCCTTAATCCAAACCCTTTGTACTCACATTATATCGGGATCTGACCTTCAACTTTTTTTCACTTGAACGAATCAGTACAACCTGAAACGTTGGGGTACCTGACATCGGAATGGTCCGAGGAGGTAGGTACCCTAAAAGGTCCGTTCTCATGACCTCACCTAACGGTAAAGGAAGAGGTCCCCTAGAAGGGTTGGGTCCCTAACTTTGACCCAGAGGGCGTAACGTCCGTCTGTGAAATGACAGACTCGGTGACACCGCGATCTGATCTTCAATCCTCTAGTCTTTAGTCAAGAGAGTGAGTGGTAGACACACTAGAAGTCTGTAAAATGGAGAGAGTAGTAGACATAGGGAAAAAGTATATCAATCGAGACAATTAAATAGAAGATTGTGATTTTCACACTAAATAATGAATCTACGGAAATTTATGTGTTGTGTCTGATGGTACGTCTACCACGTATGCACTTCTTCTAGAACTAACCATCTGATTGGGTTTATCAGACACGTATATAACTCACTTTATTCAGGTTTTTAAGTGATGGTCGTCCGTGTCTTATAGGAAGCCGAATCTTGTCCCTGTTCACCTAAATACTAGAGTAGAATGAAGGAGACACTGTAAGGACCATTTTTTTACAGGGACTAGGAGGACGGTTGGATGAGTGTAAAGACTACACGAGTATCCTGAGGTTTCATTAGTACTAGCAAACGTCAATATTTACAGGACAATAGTTAATTAAACGTCAAGTGGCCATTGGTAGACTAATAGAGGTTGTTTCGACGTGACCGTACCATTAATGTAACTTTCATTAATAGTACATTAACGTTTATTAATAAACATGGAATAATTCACAAGTGTACTAATTTTATAAAGACCAGTTTATTTTTAATAGGTACCCTGATTAAAAAAAAAAAAAATTATTCTTTCTAACGAAGAATCAGAAGAGAAGACACCCATTTCATCTCGACAGTCCCACTGTAAGGGTATTGTGAGGTTTTTGTCACTTAACCTTTCCTCTTCTCTCTGAATCTAAAGTAATTATCCTAAGGAACATGTAGGTTACTTCAACTCTATTATTTGAAGTTGAAAGTTGTACCTACTTACGAAAGGGAGAACATCGACACTGTTTTTTATAATGGGATAATTCTCATGTGTGATACTTACAGTACTCCTGTTACACAAAAAGTACAGGTTGTGGTGACAATCACTAAAATGTTACTTAAAAATAAAAAGAGTGTGACAACAAAGAAGTTTTAGAAATTATAAGTGGAGTATATGTCACACGTAAAGTTAAAAGTTTCTGGCAAAAAAACTCTCACTTGTTTAATGTACATACTTAGACTTTCGTCGAGTGTTTAAACAAATAAGTCTGTAGGTAATTTCTAAAATATATATATATATATAAATATATATATATATAAATATATATATATTTAGAAAGGGTCCACTAAGTCACCATTTCTTAGACGGACGGTCACTTCCTCTGTGTCCTCTACACCTAAACTAGGGACCCAGTACTTTTATGGGACCTCCTCCTATACCGTTGGTGACCATAAGAACGTACTTTTTAGGGTACCTATCTCCTCGGTCTTCCGATGTCAGGTACCCCAACATTTCTCAGTCTGTACTTACTCGTGTGTCTGTATGTATTACATATATACATATATATATATATATATACACACACACACACATACATTTACATATATATAGTCGTGACAGGAAGTCTTTATAATATATTCAGTGTATTGGTTAAATTTAAAAAGATCATCAGTGTATTTTTCGATGTTCTTCGTCCACATTAATCAAAATCACCACTTAAAATAAAAGTTTTCAGTAATTTAGTCTCTATAAGTCATATTTTAATAATTACTTAATAGAACGTGAAAAATATCATTCAGAAACTTTACACCATTCGTAAAACGAATGTCACGTAGAGGTAATTCTAATCGGTGTAAAACCTTTATTTACTCATACTACAGGTCCAGTAATGTTTGTAACGTCAAAAAAGTGTGGACAGTCTTTACGGTAGTAGTGTTTCTTGTGTTTATTGTTTATAATCGCTCCATGATCTCTTTTACCTAGGAACATGTAACAGCCACCAGGACATTTAACCCCGTCGGTGACACCTTTTGTCACATCTTGAAAGAGTTTGTTGACTTTTATCCTACTGGCATGTTGGGTCTTTAAAGGGTGAACTCATAAATAAACTTTATCCTTTTTGGGTTTGTCATTAAGATTATAAGTACGTGGGGTCACAAGTATCGTCGTAATAAATGTTAACGATTCTATACCTTCGTTGGATTCACGGATCGATATCTACTTACCTAATCCTTCTACACTATAGATATATATTACCTCATGATGAGTCGGTATTTTTTACTTACTTTTTAAAAGGTCAACGTTGTTGTCCCTACAACGTTATTGTACCTGTTATAGTCTCTCATAACCGCCACAAAGTCAGAGATTCCGTACAGACTGAGAACGTTGGGGTACCTGACATCGGACGGTCCGAGGAGACAGGTACCTTAAAAGGTCCGTTCTTATGACCTCACCCAACGGTAAAGGAAGAAGTCCCCTAGAAGGACTGGGTCCCTAGTTTGGGCCCAGAAGACACGACATCCACCAGAGGAGGTAACGTCCGTCTAAAAAAAAAAAAAAAATTGGTTGACTCGGTAGTCCCTTCAGGAATCTTTCATAGTGTGATTCACTTTATTCAGTCTATCTACTTCTGTTTATAACATACCATAGTGAATATAAACTTTCGACTTTTTATGTCGTTTGATTACTGGTATTGTTTTTTATTTTCTAAATATCTACATCCCTTGTTTGGTCACAAATGGACATCCCTCTCCATTCCCTCGTTCCCGTTATATCCCCATCCCCTAATTCTTCATGTTCGATAATACGTATATTTTCGATGTTCCTATACAAAATATTGTGTTCCTTATATCGGTTATCAAATATTATTATAGATATTTACCTCATATCGGAAATTTTTAATGTGTTATGATATGACATGTTGACATTGTATAACACAAGACATTCTTGATATGAAGTTAATTTTTTTTTTTTTCTGAAACGTCAAAAACGAAACGGTAGAGAAACAAGTGAACAAGACCCCCTTTGGTCACCGGAAACACCTCGGAATTCTCATGAGTTCGTCTGGATACATCTACAGGTGTACTGTCTCTTGATTCCGCAGATCGGTGTCCGGTCGTGACGGAACGACCAGTACACTTACTCAGTAGAACCTTTGTCTAGGAGATCAGACTTAGTTCGAAACGCCACGTAGAGACCTACTGTAGAACTGACTTTGAAGGTCTTGGTGGGTCTATTCGACATAGGTCTAAGGACTACGTGTTTTTGACACACTTTATTATTAATAAATACTAACAACATTCGACTTTTTTAGTCGGCGTCAAGTCAACGGATTATCGATACATACCGAACACCGATGACTTAATCTGTAGTACGTGTATAACTAATATAACTGGTATACACGAACCATATTTATACTGAGTATTATATATCAAATACAAGACTAAGTATACATAAAATAGTCGAATATAAAGTCTTAAACCATTTTACACGGAGGACGGATTTTATCGAGGATATAAAATATCAGTTATATCTTCTATTAACCTTGAACCCTCCAAGTTTTCCCTTTCCTATATACATATCGATACCGACTAAGTACAACTCCAACTTGCCTTTTGTTGTTTTAAGACATTTCGTTAATAGGAAGTTATTTTTTTTTTCTATAGATCTTCTATTACTACCTTGAACTGGTTGGATCTATCGTATAGCTTTTCGTCTCTGTAATGAAACGGTTGTTTCCAGGTAGATCAGTTCCGATACCAAAAAGGTCACCAGTACATACCTACACTCTCAACCTGACACTTCTTTCGACTCGTGACTTCTTAACTACGAAAACTTGACACCACAACCTTTTCTGAGAACTCTCAGGGAACCTGACGTTCCTCTAGGTTGGTCAGGTAAGACTTCCTCTAGTCGGGACCCTAAAGAAACCTTCCTTACTACGATTTCGACTTTGAGGTCATGAAACCGGTGGAGTACGCTTCTGAACTGAGTAACCTTTTCTGAGACTACTACCTTCCCTAACCCCCGTCTTCCTCTTCCCCTGCTGTCTCCTACTCTACCGACCTACCATAGTGACTGAGCTACCTGCACTCAGACTCACTTGAGACCCTCACCCACTACCTGTCCCTCCGGACCGCACGACGCTAAGTACCCCAGTGTTTCTCACCTGTGTTGACTCGCTGACTTGACTTGACTTGACTTACTACCTTGATCGTAAATACTTGATAAAGGATCCAACATATACAACGATTCATATGAATGTTCATAATGGATTAAATTAAGTATATCGGGTTGTTCTATTCAACATAAAGAATTAAAATGTACAAACTTTTATTCCGAGTCCTTCAAAATGAAATGTTTAAACATACCGTGTATCATTTGACCCGAGTGTAAACAGAGAGAAACTGTTGTTTGAAACAGAGTACCAAAGGGTTAATCTTTATTAATAAAAACCAGGTGAATGAAGAACCACCAGGATCCTTTTTCTAAAACTTACTGGGTATAAAGGAATTTATAACACATTGTCCGAAGTTAAACTTTGGAAAGTTTATCTTTGTTAAACCAACAAACTAACCAACTAATTACACTAAGAATCCTAATGAGAAATGGAAGGAATAGTCAACTTATTTCAAGACGTTAAGTCAAAGAACTCAACCTGAGAGGACTGTCGATCGAGACCGTTTGAATAGAGTTTATCACACTTAACAGAAAGTCACCGTAAAATTTACTTTCAAACAACTGACGGTACGTTCGAGGATCTTTCACATAACAACCCCTATTGGGTCACTGACTGTCACTACGAAATCGTTGGTAGACTAACATCAATATCTCCTTTAAATGGAACCTAACTTCTTAGTGTACAGTAACACTAACTGTCTCAGATATTCTGTCAGTTCCAGTTTAAGTCTCACTTAACGCATGCACCGATACTCGTAACTGTCTATTCAGTACACAGTTTATAACGGATCGGTAGACCAATGACGAGTACTAATCCGGTCTGAGTGACACAAATTGTAAAATGACTTCCGTTGATACACCCCTTAAACAAACAAAAGTCAAATAGTCACCTTACACGAAATAGACGATTTTGTTTGACTAAGACGAATTTTATTTGTACTTTTTGATAACCGATAATACTGAGGTCGTACTGAAAGTTTTTTCGAAGAAAACCTTCTAACGGTATTGTAAAAAAAATAAAAAAAAAAATAACTTCCTATTAACGAAATGTCTTAAAACAACAAAAGGCAAGTTGGAGTTGTACTTAGTCGGTATCGATATGTATATAGGGAAGGGAAAACTTGGAGGGTAGAGGGAGGGGTAGGGTGGGGAGATCCAACTATGTCTCAGGGACAAACTCAAAGAACTCGGTATGTCTTTTAAGGACAAAACATTTTATAAAAGAGTAGTAAAATTTTACTGACTACGTAACGACTTTTTTTCTTTTTACACGACTTTTACCGGAGATCAATTAACCACGTATTAAGGAAGTTGTCATTTTTCTGTTGTTTTAACCGGTGGAGGTCCCCAAAATCTTCCACGGTTTACAAATTTTTGACAATCGGTTAGACGACAATGAGTCTATATACCTACCGTTTCCACTACCCCACAGTGACTATTCGGTATGTATTTCCCTACCCACTGAACACACTTTAAGACTTTTAAATGTAAGTCGTCTTATACAGTTCTTGGTCCTCAGTAAACTCACTTTAAGGTGATCGTTTATAAACCAAATTAAAAACTCCTTTTCTGCTTTTGTGTCCTGTCCTTCTACTTTAGTTAATAGGAAACAGTATAATATGACTCTTACTCCGAGGGTCAGAGGACTGATTATTAGGTCACAATAAAGGAGGATATTTAAACGACAGAAATATTTACTAAGACAAAATCATGTTACTGACCAACTGAACAGTTAATGATAAATTTTTTTCGGTTTCAAGGAAAATTGGTGACTACTTAATCACTCAAAGTAAGGTAAAACTTGATGGTATAAAAGGAAGATTGATCTGATAATTTTTTTTTACATAGTACAGCTATTGTCCAACTTACCTGTACACCATCCCCGATTAGTTTCTATTTAAGGGTTTCTTTTATCTTTATTGTGGTCCAAAACACCAAAACCAATGTAAAGGTATATGTTTTACTTTGTCATCTATTCGTTTATGATCCTTGGTTAAAATTAACCACTAGAAACATAATAACGACCAAGGGGACGTCATTATCCATAACTTACGGAGATTTGCAACTGTCATTCGTGTCTTTTAGGTAAGGGTTGTCACTACCTAAGAACTCTTTTGTTATTTTGGTCACCCAAGATCGCTCCACATTTAATAGTAACCAATATACCATAAGGTGGTACAATTGCGAATACGAAGTTTCACAAAACCTATCATGACGACTCCGACCGTAAGAGTCGGTCATGTGATCTACCACGGAAAAAGTCCTACGTCGGTCACTATCGACAAATATTCACCTTTTAGTCAATAGTTGATATGAAAGGAAAAAGAAAATGAGTTCAATCAGACAAATAGATAGATAGGTAAATGGGTGAATGGATGAAGGATGATGGATAAATAACAACCATCGATAAGTTTCCGTTCTGATATTTATTTAAGTGTTATAATTGAAGTATCTCTACTACATTTCAACAATTAGTGACAATTACTTCAGACCTCTATGTTGTAATCAATACAGAACAAATAAGGAAAGAATGATTCATCAAAATAAAGGTAATCCGTTGGTCATACATTATAGATGGTAGATAATAATACTTCCCTAAGGTACCACCGAGTCTACCATTTCTTAGACGGACGTCACGTCCTCTGGACCCAAGTTAGCGACCCAACCCTTCTAGGGGACGTCTTCCTTAACTGTTAGGTTAGGTCATAAGAACGGACCTCTTCAGGTACATGTCGCCACGGACCACCCGATGTCAGGTACCCCAGCGTCTCTCACCCTGTGTTGACTCGTTGATTGTGAAAGTGAAAGTAATAATACTTGATAATACTTGTAAGACAAAGGGAACGCCGAGTCGACCATTTCTTGGACTGGAGTTACGCCCTCTGGACCCAAACTAGGGACACAACCCTTCTAGGGGACCTCTTCATAAGAGGTCATAAGATCGGACCTCTTCATGTACCTGACATATCAGATACTCCGGTGTTTCTTAGTTTGTATTGACTCGCTGAAAGCGAAAGTACTTGTCAGACATGATCATAAATTTTAATATCCTACCGGTCGGCTTATACGTCGAGTAACATATACAATTTTTAATAGACTCAATGATAAATTTTAAGTGGAAGGGACCATCGAGTCTGTCATTTCTTAGACGGATGTTACGCCCTCTGAGTCCAAGTTAGGGACTCAGTCCTTCTAGGGGACCTCTTCCTTTACCGTGGGGTGAGGTCATGAGAACGGACCTTTTAGGGTACCTGACTCCTCGGACCATCCGATGGCAGGTACCCCAGCGTTTCTCAGCCTGTGCTGACTCACTGAAGTGAAGTGAAGTGATAAATTTTAATACACAGTTAGTTGGTTCTTCTACAACTTATACATTAAGTAATATCGTAATTATTTTCATTAACCAATATTGGGTCAATAACCAATAAACCTTCGATAAAAGATTCGTTTTAAAGGGGCATTCAAACTAAAAACAGAACCAACTCTTCTTGACACCATGAAAACTCTATTTCTGTGATTGGGTCGTACAAAAAAAAAAGAAAAGAGGACTTACTAAAACAAATTGAATTTTACTGACAAGGATTGTCGTCCACGAGACAAGAAACAAAACTTAATATAGCTCGTACGGAAACCGCAAGTGTTTATGACTGTTTAGTTGAGATTTTTACCACCTATTTTTTCTCGATATATGTATATTGTCTTATTTTTAAATCGAGATTAAGTGTAGAAATCCCTAAAAAGTAATTCAAATCACTGAGTGTTGTATATAAGGTAGAAAGTCTCTTAGGAATCTAAATGAATATTTTATATCAATTCGAAGTTTGTTACACCCAATCTTAGGGGTGTATCAACTTTTAGACCCACGATACAGAAGGAGTTTTTGTTTCCTTAACTATTTACTGAGTGGGTTCTCGTTCTTCGACTTTGTCAAAAGTATCTGAGTCCTGAGTTTGTGATCAAGAAAACTTAGGTGTAGAACACTAGTTTGTGTTAGTACAGGGGTGTAAATCAATTTCTTGATGTTTTACTTTTATGTCCATAACATAAATAACGTCACCTGACACGTCCAAATTTGGGTACAATAAGTTCCTAGTTGAATCTGTCCTTTGTCCTTCGCGGATACGTATACTGATCGAAGGAGTAATACTCATTTTATTTGAGATAATGTGGACAGTTAAAATAGAAACACTGTTAATAAAGTTGTAAATTTTTTTAATTAATGTAAAATGTTCAAGACCTCTAGAAGGCGGCTATATAGGTTATCCAAGTCGTCTGTGTCCATTTAAAACAGTGTTCTCTTTATAATTCATGAAGTACCCTTTTAGTTCGGCTTGAATACGAAAAAGAACTGAAGTCCTCTCTGTTATCTAAAAAGGACTGGAACAAAAAAACAGAATTAAAAAAAGAGACGATTAAAATACACAAAATAAAAAAAAATAAAAAACGTTAAAAAAAATTGAACCCGTCTTCCCACAGAAAAATCAGTTTATTCAATAAAGAGTAATCGAAGTTCTTACTAACCGACAAACCACAATACCAGAGTGGTAAACCACTCGAGACGTTCATCTAACTACCAAATATCTCTAGACAAGAGACAACCTATTGTCCGTTATCTCTCAGACCAAACAATCAGAAATAGACAAACAGTTGAACCTTGAGTTTAGTTAATTCTGAAAACACGGGTGAACTTTCCTCTTGTCGAGAAAGTATTGACCTGCCATATATTACCCTGTATTACCGGTACATTAGTTTCCGAACGTATCTTACAGTATAAACTCTTACTACGAATGAATTAGTCGGGTTTGACGACTCTCATGTTTGAAGTTGACGTGTACGTCGTCTCTATCTTCTGTGTTGAGAGAGTAATCTTCTTTGTTTACACTAACCCGGTTTTTTATAAAACCCTAACTTCTTTATTTCTGATAGAAAGTCTTTTGTTCGATCACTTTATGTAAAACAGGTGTACCTGATTTTTAAAAGTAACTGTCAATAAAGGGAAAACTCTACCTTGTCTCCTCCTAAAAGTCCGTGTGACTTTTACGAACCGAGTTTCTGTCTCGGGTCTCGTCCCGACTCACGCTATAGAACTTAGGACCTGTGAACGACCATCCAGGTCTTACCCCTGTGTCCGAGGAACCTTTGTATCTTTCTCCCACGGAGTCTGTGTCAACTGGAAGAGCCACAAAGATCCTGTAGTTAGGCACTACAGAACTGACTGACAAGACTTAACAAAGAAAGACTTGGCTGATAAGAAGGATTTTTTTTTTTTTTTTTCTGAGAATCTTAGATATACTTCGTACATCTACACTGTGAATAGTGAAACGAAACGAATTCCTTCTTCCTCCCAGAGGTTAGTGTCTTAACAAGTCGGGACCCGAGATGGACTCGGACCTCAAGTAGGTACACAACCGGTACGAGAGAAAGGACTTTAAATACGGAGTCTGGGTCAGAGGAGAGACCTTGGTCCGGGTACTGACTACATACAGGAATCGGAATTCTCTGGTGCGAACGGTTTATTGTGGACACTAAACTCGTCCCGGACACGACACGAGTCTCCGACCTTGACTTAACCGTGGATCTCCCGTGTAACGACTGAAGGTAAAAGGAGAACCTACTTACGTACCTCTATTTACTGAGTATGAAAGAGACTTAAAGTAAAAAACTCTTTGGATACGGGACATCCCGTCCTTAACCCCATAGAGCGAGTCGGCCCGGAGACGACGGGAAAATAAGAAGTATCCCACAGAGAAAGGGAGGCGCACGTTCCAGTGGTTGGAACATAAGGGAAATCCTAATAGGTGATCAACCACCGACGACGACGATTCAGCGAAGTCAGCACAGGCTGAGACACGTTGGGGTCTCTGTGGGGAGCAGGGACCCTAAGAGGTCCGTTCTTGTGACCTCACCCAACGGTAAAGGAAGAGGTTACGTACTTTCACTTTTCACTTTCACTTCAGTGAGTCAGCACAGGTTGAGGATCGCTGAGACACCTGACGTCGGATGGTCCGAGGAAACAGGTACCTTAAAAGGTCCGTTCTCATGACCTCACCCCACGACGATCTTAGGAAAAAAGAAATCAACCCAGATTTAATCGTAGGATCTAGAAAAAGTCCCAGACTTTGAATCCTCTAGGTCTGAGGATAATGGAATCCCGAACTAGAAATGAGAAACCACAAACACCGAAATTGAAGTTGTTAAGTCATCGAAACTCTTAAATCGTGAAAGGGTCTTTACAAATGATTAAGAGTCGTAAAGCCAAGGAAACAAGAGTCCGAAGGTCTAAATCAAAAAAAGAAAGAAGAAAATAGAAGATAATTGAGTCTGTATCTGGAGTCGAGAATGAAGGAGGTGAAGCTCAAATGGGTCTTACAAGACATGTTTGTGTTGTGTAGTCATTCGTCGTATCGGAGACATAATTTCTACGATGTTCTCTTTTTCTCGACCTCTTTACACACTCATATGGAGTATCGTCTCGTACATTTTGGTAGAGATTCAGTAACAAACGGTAAAAAGAGGAGTCTCAGTAAACGGGACTAAGGAGGTTTATAAGGGGTTATGTGACAGAGGGGTCATAAATTTTTTTATTTATTAATCTCTTTTGTCCATATACAAACATACACACAAAAGGTACACTAGGTCCGTATATTGTCTAAACTTTATGAATATCGAAATGACAATTCTAAACAACAATCACAGATTTAGTCCCGAAGGGGTCACCGAGTCACCATTTCTTGGACGGATGTTACGTCCTCTATGTCCTCTGCGTCCAAGTTATAGGGGTCCTCCTCCCGTACTGTTGGCTTAGGTCATAAGAACGGACCTCTTAGGGTACTAGACTCCTCGGACCACCCGATGTCAGGTATCCTAGCGTTTCTCAGCCTGTACTTACTTCACTTACTCGTACGTACGTATGTCAACGCTTCAGCACAGACTGAGAAACCCTGTGGTACGTGACATCTGACGGTCCGAAAAGATAGGCACCCTAAAGGGTCCGTTTTTATGACCTCAACCAACGGTAAAGGAAAAGGTCCCCTAATGTCTGACGAATTTAGTTCGTAGTATATTATATGAACGAAACTGATGGGAGGTAAAGACACCGTGGTCGAAACCACGGTGGTCGAAACCCTCCTGTGGTTCACCTACAGGAGCGTTTGTTGTGGTCGAAACCGAGTGGTCGAAACCCTCCTGTGGATTTCGAAGGGTAAGTATCCTACGTAGAAATGACCTCGACTGACTGGAGGAGACGGGTATAAGAGGACTTCGTTTTCAAAAAGGTATCAACGATAAGGGGTTTATGAAACAGATAAGAAGGGAATGACGTCGTAAAGAAAGACACACCTCTTACAGGAGGCATATAGGATCGTAGAGACCATAACAGTTGATATCTCACCAGACCGGGACTAACAGAGATTTTGGAGTCCTGAGTGGATATATTTTTATATGAACGGAAGATTTAGACTTCCTTATATTTGAGATCTTTCTATTATAATTCCACTATATTTCCTGATATTTTTACCGGGTAGTTGAAATAAAAAGTTTTTATAGTTAGAGTATTTTCTTTTTCTTTTCGATCTCTTGAAATTGTCTATTTTTCTATATTCTCTATACACTACTGATTTATCTATATCGGACCTAGAATTTTATATTCTTTACGTTACAATATTTCGTATAATTATCGACTTAATTGTTCTGTCTTTACTTTGGTCGTCTAATCCAATTTCAAGACATATGTATGCCTAAAATTACTTCATTCATTGACTTGAAACACACATCATCCTTTATAGGAAAAAATTTATTTATAACTTTATAAATCCACATTCAGGTACTGTGAACAGAGTTTATAACATCTTTCTTATTATACTTATACATACTTCTTTCGGTTATCCTGTGTTACAATATTCATCCACAATCGTCAACTTAGCCTCTTCCGCTACCGTGAGGTGAGGTCATGAGAACGGACCTTTTAGGGTACCTGTCTCCTCAGACCATCCGACGCCAGGTACCCCAGCGTTTCTCAGCCTGAACTGACTCTCTGAAGGGAAAGTGAAAAGTGAAAGTACGTAACCTCTTCCTTTACCGTTGGGTGAGGTCACAAAAACGGACCTCTTAGACTCCCTGAACCCTCGGACCACCCGACGACAGATACCCCAGTGTGTCTCAGCCTGTACTGACTTCACTGAATCGTCGTCGTCGTCGTCGTCAACTTAACACGGGGGATTCTTTTCTGTGTAACTACAAGAGTAGGAATCATTGAACCTTATACGGAAATAAACTTTTACATAACAACACATATATTAATAAATTCTACAGCACCATCCCATGGAACCCGGGGACTAAATTATAGTGAAAAGAAAAAGACTTTGCCCAAACAAATAAGTTATTGTTTCTCAACTTTTCAGAGGCCAGGGATTTCCTTGTCTTGGGCTGGATTCTGGATACTACATAGAAATGGGGCGTCTCCACTCCCGACCCGGTTCATCCCGACTTCCGTCGTGTGTACCCTCATTCTGCTCGATACCCTGTACTGCGACACACTTCTGGCGCAACGTCTCGGACAAGTCCAGAACAATTCACAGGTCTCGTCTAGGTCTTCCGACTCCCCCAACAGTCATCCGGTCCGTCGGGTGTGTGAGACGGGTAATACCCAGACGTCTTTCAAGTATCCTCCCGTCCACTTCTGTGTCTCCGTGTGTCTCTCTTCCGGTACTTTTGTCTCTCTGGTTCTAACCTCAATGCGTCGACGTTTGATTCCTTGTGGTTTCCAACAGTCGTTGGGGAGTCTTCGATCTTTGTCTGTTCGTCCGTGGGGGAACGTCCAAAGTCTTCCTCGGACCGGGACGACTGTGACATAAAAGGGAGAAGACCGGAAGTTTAGACACTCTGTTATATAAGGACAAACTTTGTGGACCGAACACCACGAAACACTGTCGTGGAATTCTTTGATTATGTCCTCCACTTAGACCCATTTCCCAAATCTCCATTTCTTATGGAGATTTAAGAACTTTGAACGTCATAAAAACTTTAATGACTTTCAATTTTCTACATTTGTGTCTTTATGTGCATGTGAACATGCATGTTGTGTGAGACTTTATCTTTCAGGAAATCGTGGAAGCGAAAGTAATGGAAGACGACAACCAACCAACCAACCAAATCAGTGATTCAGCACAGGTTGAGAACACTGGGGTACCCGACATCGGACGGTCCGAGGAAACAGGGCCCCTAAGAGACTCAGTGATAGTAGAGATATCTGGTCACCAGGGGTTGGAAAAACCGTCGTCCCAGACTAAAGTACCTTCTGTCAAAAAGACGGATGACACCCCCCTACCACAGCCCTACTAAGTCCACGTAACGTAAATAAAACGTGAAATGAATATAATAGTAACGTAGTTGAAGTGGAGTCTAGTAGTCCGTAATCTAGGATCTCCAACCCCTGGGGACGATATCGGAGCAGTATCAAGAGGACGAAGCTACAAATGGGGTGAACGGATTAGTGGTAACAGATCAAAGTCGTTTCACACTACATAAATTTAACACACAGTTTAGTACCGTAAGGAATCGACTTTCAAAACGTAAGTGGGAGGTAAAGTGAGACTCATATTCGACCTCGGGAGTGTTACTGGATACCCCAAAATGTCCCATATCGAGGAGTTAAAATAGAAGATGACGAAAAGAGAGTAAGACGAAGTCGGTGTTGCTGGAACTTGTATGATACGTGTCTGGATGCAAAATTGAAACCAAGAGAGACTTAGAAGAATGACTGAATGAGAAAATAGAGAGATTAATAAAATACAAAAATGAGTTTAATGTAAGGGAATGTAAGTACACTTGTGGAGATAAATTGTGACGTAGGAAAGGAAGGGGGTCTTAGAGAGCTTATCAGAGTGGAGGGGATAATACGAGACATTGGAAGATAGTATGACAAGAGGAACGAATAAATGAGAATGTCTAATAACATACTGACGGAGGTGACATAATTTTCGAAGAGTTCTTATTTCCAGACAAAAGAAACATAAAATGACATAGAGTTTACGGACCGTGTATCACCCATACACCATTTTAGACAACTTACTTACCGTAAAATTTACGTCAACTGAATTTAGTATGATAATGTAACTAGTAACAACAGAGAGTCATTACAGACTGAGAAACACTGAGATACCTGACGTCGTACGGTCCGAAGGGACAGGAAAAGGTAGAGGACCTCTAACGAGTCTGAATACAGGTAACTCAGCCACTACGGTAGGTTGGTAGAGCAGGAGACAGCAGGGGATGAGAAGGACGGAAATTAGAAAGGGTCGTACTTCCAGAAAAGATTACTCAGTCAAGAAGGTAGTCCACCGGTCCCATGAACCTCGAAGTCGAAGTCGTAGTCAGGAAGGTCACTCATAAGTCATATCTAAAGGAAATCCTAACTGACCAAACTAGAAAGAACGTCAGGTTCCCTGAGAGTTCTCAGAAGAGGTTGTGGTCTCAAGTTTTCGTAGTTAAAAAGCTACGAGTCGGAAAAATACCAGGTCGAGAGTGTAGGTATGTATTGATGACCTTTTTGGTATCGAAACTGATATGTCTGTAGACAACCGTTTCATTACGGAGACGAAAAATTATACGACAGATCCAAACAGTATTGAAACGAAGGTTCCTCGTTCGCAGAAAATTAAAGTACCTACGTCAGTGGTAGACGTCACTAAACCTCGGGTTCTTTTTATAATTTCATTACATTTAAATCATTACAGAAGGAGGGGTTCAATGGACTCTTTATTAGACAGCAAAATAAGTTTTTATGTATCGATAGGATTGCTGAGACACCATTACTTAATAACCATTCATCGAGATTAATGAATGGTATCTTAAAAATATTCACGTCATTCATATGTTAAGAGAGCCAAGACATCTTTCGTCACACCCAGAAGGTAGTAAGAGTGTTATGATAGAATAATATTTTTATCTTCCAGGAAAGTCTCCTCGATAAAGGAATCGGATAAGTGTAGAAAAGAGGACAGAGAGGGGCCGGTCAGTAAAGAGACTGTAAGGTACTAGACTCTTATAATAATCCTTCGACAACCGACGTCCACTTTCATTCACGATTGAGTCGTCCGGATGTTTACTCATAGAAATAATAAAATGGATTTTTCTTCGAGACCCTATTCGTCCATGTCTGTATAGAGGGTCCACTATTGAGTTGACCATTTCTCGGGTGAACGGTCACGTCCTCTCTGTTCTCTGTACCCAATCTAGGGAGCCAACCCTTCTAGGGGACCTCTTCCAGTACCGTTGGACGAGGTCATAAGAACGGACCCTTCAGGGTACCTGTCTCCCCGGACCGTCAGATGTCAGGTACCCCAGCGTTACTCAGCCCGTACTGACTTGTGTCTGAGTATGTCCGTATAGTTGTCACTTTTCTTCTTTCCCTAATAAGGAAACACACACAAAGAGAACTAATCATTCCTTCGAGAGAGTCTTCAGAAGTAACCGAAAAGAGAAATGGAATGACCAATCCTAACACAGTATACGCAACTAAGTTTGGTCAGTGACCACTCACCTTCCTCTACTAATCCTAATCGAATTGGTCACCCATCGTATGAAAAGACATTTCCCGGTCTATTACTTATGAAGTCCGAAACGTCCGTTTTATCAGAAACGACGTCAGTGAGTTAAGACGGTTACGTCACTTGTTTGTTGGTCTCTATATACATTTCCTTACCGTACTTAATAAGGTTATTTTGAAATAAATATGTTGTCTACCGGGCGAAACGAAGGGACCTAATCTGTTTAGACCCAAATAGGTAAGAAGTGTAGGAGTTCAAACTTTTCTTTCTCTATTTAAGAGTTTGTTTTGGGTACGAGAAGGAGATTCATTCTTTTCCTATTACAGACCATCTAATCGTTGATTATACGGTACGTGTTCCTGGAAGTAGAATTTAAACGGAAAAAAGAACAATAATTTTATCTATATACATTTTTCAGAAAATTTTTCTGTAATTCCTTGGACACCAAGTGAAGACTCTTGACTCTACGCCATCAAAGGATGGGATACATTCAATCTCTACCTATCAGTGTCTCCATCAATAGATCAAAATGAGGAAAATTAAAAAAAAGGTCTGATATCTACAGGGGAATTTTAGTTGGGATTTAAAGAGTGATTTAGTACTCAGTCTTTTCCCCTCCTGATCAAAGTAACCCCCACAACAAATTACTAAGTCTTCTGTACACTGTTTTGTTTACCCATGTCTAACGACTCTATTCTGTTATATTTCTAATAGTGACTTTTGTTTTGTCTCTGGTACTCCCTCGTATATACAATTCTTTATAACTCGTCTAAGAGAAATATAAAAGAACTTGTGTTAGAAAAAGTAAGTACTACCGTAATATTATTTTTACAATAAACAGTCCTTTAACTGAAAGAACATTTTCAATTTCAAAAAAAGTATATAATCTTAAACTTTTATTAATGATAAGCTACGTTATATATTACAATTACGGATGTTCTTTTTTTACGACATCCTTTTAATAGTACACAAAAACTCATAATCAATGAATATTTCTTCTTCTTGACTGAGGAAAATATACGAATTATCAAGACTTAGGTATTATAGTCCATTCGAGAGGTGACTAGAACCTTAGTACACTAACAGGTTAAGTACCCGTCAACGGAAGCTTTTGTTCCCATCCATCAAAGCATTATCAAGGTCCATTATGAATTTCACTGTCAGTGGATCAAACCGAACTTTGTCAGACCTAGAAGAAATTTGGTTTACTAAAGACCTCTTTTTATTAGTGTCAGAACTTCTGTATAGGAAATTATCAGTTCCTTATTTTATTCAGTTGAAAGAGTCACTTGACAACCATTCTTAACACCGAAATAGACTATATAATAATTCGAAAATTACTCACGAGTATACACAAACAAATTAAAGAAAAACTCATATTTAAAAAAGGTCAATAATCTCCACCGTACACTTATTCATTCGAAGACATACATCCGGGACATTAGTTATCACAACCACAGACTGGGTCGAAATCTTCTGTGACTGAAGACATCTCGTTATAGTAGACATTCAATATAGGACGTTTCTTTTGTCCGACCTTAATTGTGGTGACACGGTGAAACATCTACGAATCGAGAATAGAGAATGAACCTTTCTCTATAAGACTCCACACACAGACTTTCCCGACTTCTACCTCTCTTGTTTTTACCACGGTGTCATCAAAGACTTTACCGGTTGAACTATAAGAACGAAAGGACGTTTCGGATGGTACTTAGGACTAAAAACAGTACCTGAAGTTTAATAAAGGGACCATCCGCAATACCTTGTACGCACAAGAAAATGAACAACGAACCATCTGAGTTTCCTTGGAAAAAATAAACAAGTAAAGAAATAACATAGTAAACAAGAAGTGAAGTAAACAAGGTACGTTTTTATAAAATAACTCGTAGATGAATTCGTGAACTAGAGACGAAAGAAAGTTTGATGAAAACAACCACAGTACGTGAGTAGTAAGTTGTTTATGATCACGTACGACACACGGTCCGTGTTACCCTATACCAGTTCACTATGGGAAGAACACTGCGGGGACCGAATCAACTCACACCATAGAAGAGACACTTAGTGAGGATAGACCAGACACAAGACTCGTCACTAGGTGAACACTAGACCACTCTCTCGGTGACCTGGAGAAGGTGAACATTTGACTTCGTGTCGGAAAGAACTTCAATATCGATGAATATTCCTTAGAAGTGTTAAACCGTAGCGAAGGGATCAAGAAGAGTGAAGACTCGCCGAGGGTCCGAAGAGGACGAAAAATATCTACAGGTACCTACGATAAATGTACGTAAGTAGAACACATATCACCTCCCATTGAAGGGTAAATTTTTGAGTTTCACGACAGTAAGGGAAAAGTAAGGAAGAACCAAACGATCGAATTTAACTAACTAGAAGAAAATACTTTCTTCTTAGTTCTTTTTTGTGTAGACTCAATCAGATGTAAATTGTAAATAACTCACTTATAGTACACGGTCCTACGACGACGACGTAAAGGGTCATTAGGAGTTTTATTATGAAATCCCGTCCCCAATTAAAGAAGTAAAATATCTACTCCTCAGACTCTGAGGTTGTAAACCAGAGGATAATCATATATAGTAGTTACCAGTCTAGACCTAAACTGGAGTTCTAAAAGACCGTATTTGAAAGGTAAGAAAAGTACCCGAAGGGGTCACCGAGTACCCATTTCTTAGGTAGACGTCACTTCCTCTGAGTCCTCTACGACCAAGCTAGGGACCCAACTAGGGGACCTCCTTCCGGATTGTTGGATGAGATTATAAGAACGGACCTCTTAAGTTACCTGTCTCCTCGGACCGTCCGATGTCAGGTACCCCAACGTTTCTCAATCTGTACTGACTTCACTGACTCGTACGTGTGATAGGACTCTTTTTTCACAGTCAGAACACTTTTTCTACTTTCGACTATCCACGTATGAAAAATTATATCACCCAAAAGTTATTATTCATTTAAGAGAACTCCCTTATTACGTCGTCCATAAAATCAAAGGGTGTACCCCAAGAACTGATCACTGTTTAAGGATGATTTGGTATTTAGACATGAGGACAGTATGTTCCTCTTTCTACATAAACAGGAATATTGTTACCAGAAAAATCGAAACCTTTTTATAACCGAAAAGGACAATTGAACCAACAAGAGTCAAAATAATGTTACACTATATGTATAAAAGAGTGTAGTGTCGTTTTCTTTTATCACGGAAACCTACTGAGTTAAAATTATAAGTTTCTCTCATTGCGTATCTTAAGCTCGACCACAGTCAAAAGGTCAACTATACTACGATAAAAAATCTACGTCTTATGGTTTGACAAATGTAATACATCTAAAATGGTTGAGACATTATTAAATTGAATACCAACACTTTAGTATATCGCCTATATAGGATAGTGTTAGTTATATACGAACAAGATTAATTTTAGGGGGGTTTGGAAATAAAGATTTATAGGTCTAAATATTTATTGAAACCTGGAGACTTAGTCGTACGTCAATCAGTTCTTCTTTTTTTTCTTCATGTCAGTCTCTTTATTTTGTGAGGAGGAGGAGGGAGGTGAGGTGTGTTAGTAGTCCCTGAACGTATCTTATATGAACTCTGAATTAAACGAAGTAAAACTCAAAGTAAAATCTTCGATAAAGAAAAGGTCCGAAGGGTAATGTGAAATAAACTTTTGGTCGAGAATAGTAAAATCAGTAATAACGGTGTCTAAGGTTCAAGAATTTAATACGACTAGTGTTTTCTATGGTCAAAATACAAGAGTAGAGTAAGTCACCAACAAGGTTATAGGGCCGGCTCCCGGTGTGACCACTACAAGTCGAGTCTACTGTCGAAAACAAGACTCTCTCGTGTGTTTCCGTACCGACCCCTTCGACTTAGTGCAAAGCGAATGTACTCTTTCCTTGCAGAGAGACCCAGTACTTCGGGTACCAGTCCTCTACAGTCTTATGGATGTTGTTTGCATATTCGTCACATTATCGAAGCTCAGAGATTGACCACCATAGGGAGTGAACCGTTATAATTAGATCCATAGGATTTTCGGTTTCACAACTGTCGGACGTCAACAGACTTTATGTATGACTGGATACGACATAAGTCCTATGTCGAATTCGAGTGGAGAATTTAAGTCTGACGGTACTAGGGTGGGTGGGAGATGCAGAAAGGGTGGTAAGGAACAGGTATGGTAACAAAACCGTAAAGTGAATACACGAAAAATTTTTACACACACACACACACATACACACACACACTCTCTCTCTTTCTCTCTATGAGAGGGCATCTGACACTCGAAAAGGTAACGTCCAGAGGGGGAAATAAGTGGATGAAAAGTGGTACAGGGATGGAATAAAGACAGTATTTATAAAAATACTTAACTAACGAAACTTTACTGTACAAAAATTATCATATTACCTTTCTCAGTAGACCTAAGGACAAGACTGAGGTACTGAAGAATCACTAATTAATTATGAAAATAAGTTGTACGTAATTAACTCACTACACAGTATAACAAGGGCCGGGGTCCTCATATCCACACTGATGTTGTCAGTTCGATATCTGACCTGTAGGGACGACAAGACCCTAAACGTGAAATACCTTTTCTGTCGACTATTTATTGTGTACTTTTATTAGTTCCGTTTATAGTTTTCTTACCATACGTCCCTCAATTTTATCCTTTGTACATTTAATAATACCGAGTCTGTTATTTCTTATACGGATGCTACGTCCTCTGGGTCCAAGTTAGGAATCCAACCCTTCTAAGAAACTTGATCCCTTCCCGATGGGTGAGGTCATAAGAACGGACCCTTTAAGGTACCTGTCTCCTCGGACCACCTAATGTCAGGAACCCCAGTGTTTCTCAGCCTGTACTGACTCAATGACTGTGTGTGTGTGAGTGTCAATTAATTCTATACTGTCTTAGTTGGTACTTCCAGTCTCTTTCCCGTAAGAACTGTCTCCCTTGTCAAATACATCTCTGAGGTTCTTATGAACAGTATAAGATTCTTTCACTTCTACTGACACTGGTCACCCGACTCACTCTACGGTCTCTCTATTCTTTCTACTTCAAATCCTAAAATACGTAATCTTATCGTAGAATCCAAAGTTTGACGTATCACAACCATCAGATAAACAAAATTTTAATAATGACTACGTCATACACCCCTTACCTAAACTCTTGACCCTCTTTATAAACCCAGGGATCTAACCTGTAATGACGTTGTCGGATTCGTTTTCTACCACAGTATCCAGATCGACCACCATTATCTCAACTTCTACCCACCGATCTAAACTCCTATACAAACTCCAGTTTAATAATCTAACCACGTTGTCATTGACGCCAAAACCTTGGAACTTAAAATTTAGTAATATTGAGTCGAGTTTGTGTAGAAGTAATTAGTTTTATCTTTGGTAATGTTATTTCTGTGAAAACGGTTACTCTTTATTCAAACAAATAAGGATATCGTATTTTTATACACGAAACCTTAAGCTACTTGAGAACCTTTCTTAAAAGACGTAGGACGACCAACACCTTCGTAAAAGGGACGTTTTTCAACAGATCTACGAATTTCTTCACCATCAGTCAACCGCTCTCCAGTCCACTTAGACCTTCTACTTCGTTTTGAACTACCAGGTCAAACAAGTTGAAAACTTCGTAACCAACACTCTACACCAGTCCGTAACAGTACCTCTTCTTACCCCGGGAAAGACAACTGGTGACGTCTGAAGTCCGTGTCCACAACTTCAAAAGTCACGTAGAGTAGCTAAACGACTCGTACGAAGAGTCTACATTACCCAAACGATTCTAACTCTTTCGACATCACCTAGTCTAACCTTCGTCTGGTGGTTTATCACTGGTACTAGAAAAAACCACGTTCAAACCGAAACCGTTCACGAAACCTCGAAAAAAAACTAGGTTGGGGACTCGACCAGTAGTGTCAACAGTACATGTTAGGTGAAAAGTAACTTACAGTATAAGTTAGTTCTTTACTAAGTAACAACACATGTTATTCTCTGCTACTGTGAAGTATTACTGTTAAAAAAAAAGTAAACGTCAGTCGAGTCCTCCGTAGGTGAATAAATCGAAACATTGGAAAGGTTAAACGAAGTTTACGGTTTACTGACGACTTACCAACTGTACCTCAAGAAGTTCAAGAGTACTTCAACATTCTCCTAACCGAATCTACTACCAAGAGTCAACCAGTAATAGTTGAATACTACCGTTCGGTGATACCCGAAGAGGAGAAGTTCTGAGAGTAGAAGAAACGTTTTGAAGAACTTGGTGGTTACGTGACATGTAAGTAATCGTCAAGGACCCGGTTTACCCAACAACTACATCGTTCAACAAAGACGACGAAATAGTGGGTAAAACTTAAACTTATTCTTTTAACGAGTTTAAAAGAAAAACAGATTGTAGTCAAGGTTTCAAATTTTATGTATATTTTATTTATCGTTCATTATTTAGTAATCGTTTTGTTATTTCACTCTTGAATGTAATTTCACTACATATTGTATTAGTGTAAATAAATTACTATAAAAGGTTATATTTTACCGTTTAAAGTTGTTACGTTTTGGTTTTAATGACAACATAGTAGAATCATTTCTAAATGACTATCAAACACCTCCTTCACTTCTCTCCTGAGTTTCAGAAACATTTGTACCTATTCAGTGAACTTAAAGATCACTACCTAGGAAGTATTTTTAGGTTTAATATCTATACAGTGACCAAGATGTCTCTTCCGTTACCGTGGGGTGAGGTCATGAGAACGGACCTTTTAGGGTACCTGTCTCCTCGGACCATCCGACGTCAGGTACCCCAGACTGTACTGACTCGTCGAAGTGAAAGTGAAAAGTGAAAGTACGTGACCTCTTCCTTCACCGTTGGGTGAGGTCACAAGAACGGACCTCTTAGGGTCCCTGTCTCCTCGGACCACCCGACGGCAGAGACGTCAGTGTGTCTCAACCTGTACTGACTTCTCTGAATCGTCGTCGTCGTCGTCGTCGTCGTGACCAAAATTGACCCCAATTAAACGATAGTAAGGGAGGAGGGGTCTAGGACCTCTGTAAACCGTGATAGACCTCTGTTAAAATTAACAGTGTTGACACAGACCTCAACTACGAGGATCGTAGTTCAACCATCTCAGGTCCCCGGTTCGACATGTAGGATGTTACGTATCCTGTCGACGGAGACGTTTCTTTAGGAGACAGGAGTGTACAGTTAGTACGGTTCCAATTCTTTGTGACGATATGCAAATGGGTGGAGTATCCCACCAACACTCCTAAATGAAATTTATTATACAACATTTCAGGCTACCTTCGAAATTTAAGATACTTCAAAATAACTACGGTGTTAAAATGTCATAGACAACTTCGTTTCTGTTATTTAAGAACGTCAGTTCACTAATGTTGTTAGAGAAGAGAAGACTTACTTACTTACACCACGTAAAACTTATACCATGAAACACATCATCAGGGGTCGTCGGAAGTCATCTCATCGTCTTTTCTTTACTTTTTTTTTTTTTTTAACGAAGGTCCAAATAAGACTGAGGTGTTATCGGTGGTAAAATTTAACAAAACGTCTTTCCGACTAATATTTTAAGTGACTTTTACTCAACGTTTCATATGAAAATAAAAATTTTCTTTTACCATCCACCCTCTTGTACTTCGAACTCCCCCGTAACATTCTGGAAAGGGGGACTCTTTACAGTTCCCTTAATTTCTTCGACCTATCACTCTGGTTTCCGTCGTCGTACAAGAGGTTCGGAAGGAAGAGGTCGGCACTCGTAGGTGGGGTGCGAAACGACACATGGTTCGAGAACAATCATTGGAGGGTGTCCTGTCCCGTCGAGGGAGGGTCTTTAATACGGAATTTTACTCCCTTTGTTCGTCGATAAGGACACTAATTCTTGTGAGGGATGTTACTTTCTTTCCAAATTTTTTTTTTGGACGGAGTTACTCAAGAATTAACCCATATTCTATTACAACCATTTTCGAACTTTATAAATTGATCGCTATTTATAAGTTCCGTCAGTAAACTTCATTAGTTACCGATCCACTTACGTATGTAATCGACCGTCTCGTAGTGAATTAGTTGTTAAGTTTATTTGTTCTCCTATTAATTTTTACGTTTTGAAGTTTATATCTCTTAATTAATCGTTTCAACGATTAATGGAGGTCCAAGAAAGAAGGAGATGGGTAACTGATGAATTTGAAAACAGTCTCGTAAAGATTTTTATTGGTCAACAGTTCTCTAAGTAAAGAAAAGTCTTCCGGACCAATGAGTCTTACTACCGGTCCAGTTCGTCTGTCGAATCTTTATGGGTTCTAAATTCACAATCCTTCACTAGAGTCTTACATTTCGGACTCTTAGGAAGTCGACTGTATATGACGACCGTTCTTTTCCTGTAAGGTAGGGGGGTATAAATCAGAAATAGTGAATTTTCGAGATCTGAAAATAGAGACGTAGGCTTATAACATACTCTCTTAGATAGTCCATCTCTCTTTGTAAACACTATCAAATGACTATGACTTTTTAATGTACTAAAAGAAGTAAACTGTTTAAGAATCATGGAAGGACAAAGTTAGGAGAGTTCAATAACATGTGGGACGATATATATATTCAATATAATTTCACCAAATTTATAATATCTCCTCCGATGAAAGTCACAGAAGTTGATCTTCTTGTTTCGAGAATTCGAGAAGCCGAGTAAACAATTTTACTCTGAAATAGTATGTCCGTAAAAAGAAAACGAAAAACTCCCTCCATACTGAAAAAAAGGGAAACTTCTCGTGGAAACCAAAGAAGGAGATCGAAGTCATGGATAATTCGTCAAGAAACAAAACTTCTTATATATAGTCAGGGTTCTACAAAAGACCAACCTCTTTTTGTCACGTAAAAAAGATTCCAACGAACTACAACTCCGAGGATCAAGAATAAATTTCAACACTAATTACACAAGAACGTGTATGAAAAGAACCTTTTTAAAACCTTTACCCTCAATCTTCATACACAAGATTAAAGTAGTAGTAACGAAGAATGGAGACACTGGCACACGTTCAGTAAATGGAAATCAAAGTTGAATGTAAGGTCCTGCAATTTCTTATTTCCCAGTTAAACAATTCACCTAAACTTTGGATTACCTCCCATTCTTGGGATGGATTTACTTATACTTTGGACTCCCCCGAAAATCTTGGGTGATTCCAGTCCAAAAAGGTTTTAGATTCCTCTATTGTAAGAAAATGTGGTAAGACGACCACAAATGAGTAGTAACTTTTAAGTAAAGGAAGTTAAAAGTCCGTTATTTTTACATGTTAAGTTTCTTTGCTTTATTTAACGAATTCCAGTGTATCAACCGATTACTATCGTGAACCTGAAGTTTACATTAGGAGACTGGACTTTTTGACGAATAAATGGTTAAATAATCAACGAATAAGTTAGACCCCTACTGGTATGGAAACCCCTATTGTTAGTGTTAAGTTATATTTTTTATGTACGTGCGTGAGTATGTAATTCACTTGACCCATCTCTCCTTTATATATATTGTATTATTTCTGGTATGTACTGTTCGGGTGTCGATTGTAGTATGAGTCACCACTTTTCGATTTACGAAAGAAGACTCTAGTCGTTGTTCTGTTCCTTTGGGTGTGAGTGGTAAGGAAAGTTATATCATGATCCTCGAGATCGATCTCGTCAATCCGTTCTTTTTCTTTATTTTCTGTATGTTCAGTCTTTCCTTCTTCATTTTGACAAAGATAAACGTCTTCTGTACTATAATATATATCTTTAAAGATTCTGAGGTGGTTCTTTGACAATCTTGATTATTTGTTAAAGTTATTTTAACGTTCCATACGTCAGTTATAGGTCCCTTAAGGGACCGACAGATCACCAATTCTGAGACACGAAGGTGACATACCTCAGTTCCGAGTTAGGGACTAGTTCCTTGATTCTAGGGAGTTCGACACACTACGTCGGTTTTTTATTTTATTTAGTTATATGTTTTTATTCAACGTAAAGATCTGTGATTATTGTTTGATAGTCTTTCTTAAAAAAAAATTTTGGAGTCAATGTTGAGTTAATTTTTCTCATTTATGAATCCTTATTTAAAGGGGCCCTCTACTTTCTAGACACGTGACTCTTGACATCCTATAACTAATTTTTTTAACTTCTGTGTTTATTTATCTTTCTATAGGACACAGGTACTCAACCTTATTAATTATATAACAATTTTATCGGTATGATACGTTTCACTAGATGTCTCATATACGTTAGGGATAGTTTCAAGGTTATTGTAAAAAAAGTGTCTTTATCCTTTCTTTAAGGATTTGACATTTACCTTACCGTTTTACTGTTTACTGTTATCCGTTTCGTAAGAATTCTTCTTATTTCGTTATCCATATCGTGAAGGGATAAAGTTCGATATAGAATTTGGATATCATTAGTTTTGTTTGTCATACCATAACCGTATTTTCATCTATGTATTTAGTTACTTGGTTTGATTCGGGTCTTTTCTTGAGTACCTATATACCCGTTAATCAAATAAATATGTTGTTTTCTCGGTTCTTATATGTCACCTCTTCCCTATTAGAGAGGTAAATTACGACATCCTGTTGGCGTACATCTTCTTACTTTGACCTGGGGGATAATACGTGTTTTGTCAGTTGAGTTTTAATTAATCTGAACTAGTATTTTGAGTACTTTCTTTTGTATTCGTTCATTCAAGGAACTCTAACCAGAAAGGTTACTAAGAAGACTAAACTGTGGTTTTCGGTTCCGTAACTTATCCTCTCTTATAAACGTTCAGTATATAAGTTATTCTCAGTTTTCATATATTTCTGTAATTTGAGTCATCCTTTTTCTGTTGAGTCAATTGTTACCAGTCCCCTTGATTTATCTGTAAAAAATCTCCTTCCGTATACTTCCTGGTTACTTGTGTATTTTTACACGATTTATAGTGACTAGTAGTCCCTTTACGTTTAACTTCTATGTTACTCTACAAGGGACCGTAGAGAATCTTACCGATAATAGTTTTTCTGTTCTTTACTGTTTATAATCACTCCTACATCTCTTTTACCTTGGGATTATGTGGCAGCTACCGTTACATTTCACCAAGTCAAAGACACCTTTTATTATGCCTTCAAGCAGTGTTTTCTTTTCTTTTTTATATATCGATAGTACACTTGGTCGTTAAAGTGAAGACCCATATACAGGTTCCCATTACTTTTGTCTTAGAACTTATCTATAGATATAAAGGTACAAGTAAAGTTGTAAAAAGATGTTATCGGTTCTGTACTTACGTATTACTTTAACACATACTCCCAAAAATGAAGGGGTCGGTCGTAACCTCAGAATTGGTCACCTGGTGGTCCCTTCAGGTACGAGTCTAAACACGAATACGTACATAATAGATGGTACGTACCTCCATCCCCCTAACACGACTCAGTCGAGTAATAGGGTCTGTCAGTATAACTCTCTTTCTTTTCTCTTTTTTACTCTTGTAATATCCAAGGGATTGGAAGGTTCGGGAAAGTTTCGAGATGAGTCTCCTCTACACTGGGTCAATTACAAGATGTCAACAGGTCGAGTCTAGTTAATATCGGGAAATTTTATGACCCGTTTTGGAGAAATGTGTCTATTTTGATTGTATATACAAATTTAATGTTTGGATCTCAACAAATTGGTCATTCCCGTCTTAATCTTACACCTGGTCCTATACATCAATTATATGTTTTGTCCGAAAGAAGTTCAAAGAAAAGAAGAGAACGTTTCTACAGTATTTGAATACGTACACTTGCCATAGACATTTAACATTTAGATATATCAGTTTCCAAGTCGGAATATTTACATTCTTGACATTAAAGATTTAATAATTTAAAGTATCTTTTAATTTAAAATATTAAACATAAGTAAGTAACAAAATTAGGTGCTCCTCATGAACACTTATGAATCTTTACGTCTATTCACCAATTGAAAATTCTAGCAACTACATGTCTTGAATTACTTATCCAAGTCATTTTAAGCATAAAGAACTACATAAGTAATGAGTCCTTTTTTACGTATGTAGAGAAAATTAATAAGTGTTTCAATGTCACGGAATTTTAGAATTGTTACCTAATTACGGAAACTACAATGATATGTGTAATTTATTTCAATATAAATTATGTTGATGTGTCTTTATTATATACTCAGAAAGAAAACTAGGATTTTTATCCTTTATTTTGATAAAGAAACCGTTAATATCTTAAACAAGTGTCTAAGAAGGACTTCAAAACGTGAAAAGACGAAAAGACGAACGACCAAATAACCCATTCACTTCATTTCAAACACCCACCGAAAATTTTGATATTGTGGTTATGTCATATGATTGTGTATATATACCTTAAATCTTTCTACCATTACTATTGGGACATACACTCTGTCGTTTTCTCTGTGTCTACATATCTTACCCGGAAACCTGAGACTCCCTCTCCCTCTCCCACCCTACTAAACCCTCTTACCGTGACTTTGTACATATAATAGTACATTCTTTGCTTAGCGGTCAGATACAAACTATGTCCTATGTCCTACGAACCCCGACCACGTGCCCCTACTAGGTCTCTCTACTATACCCCACCCTCCACCCTCCCCCAAGTCCTAACCCTTGAGTACATGTGGGCACCGCCTAAGTACAGTTACATACCGTTTTGGTTACGTCATAACATTTCATTTTATTTCATTTTTATTTTTTAATTTTTTTTTTTTGGAATTAAAGAAAAAGATGAAAGAGTAATAATCACATATCCTTACGTTCCCTAAAGACACACAACTAAAACATAGGACGTTGAAATGATATAAGTAACTACTCGAGATCATTAAAAGACCACCTCAGAAATCCCAAAAGGTACATCTCCTAGTACAGTAGACGTTTGTCACTCTCAAAATGAAGAAGAAAAGGTTAAACCTAAGGAAAATAAAGAAAAAGACGAGACTAACGACACCGGTTTTGAAGGTCTTGATACAACTTATCATCGCCACTTTCACCTGTGGGAACAGAACAAGGACTGAAATCCCCTTTACGAAAGTTAAAAAGTGGTAACTCCTATTACAAACGACACCCAAACAGTATATATCGAAAGTAATATAACTCCATACAAGGAAGATAAGGACGAAAGACCTCTCAAAAATAGTATTTACCTACAACTTAAAACAGTTTCCGGAAGAGACGTAGATAACTCTATTAGTATACCAAAAATAAAAAGTTAAACAATTACACCACTTAATGTAACTAACTAAACGCCTATAACTTCTTAGGAACGTAGGGACCCTATTTCGGATGAACCAGTACCACATACTAGAAAAATTACACAACAACCTATGACTAACGATCTTAAAACAACTCCTAAAAACGTAGATACAAGCAGTCACCATAACCGGACATCAAAAGAAAAAAAACACTGTAGAAACAGTCCAAAACCATAATCCCACTACCACCGGAGTATCTTACTCAAACCTTCAAATGGAAGGAGACGTTAAAAGACCTTCTCAAACTCCTCCTATCCACAATCGAGAAGAGCTTTAAAAACCATCTTAAGTCGACACTTCGGCAGACCTGGACCCGAAAACAAACGACCTTCTAAAGACTAATG
>SJYO01050590.1:18969899-18985074 GCA_006410555.1 Capra ibex | reverse complement strand
TGGGTTAGTTTTTTACCCGGTTTCTTGATTTATCTGTAAAGAGGTTTCTTCTGTATGCCTACCGATTGTTTGTGTACTTTTCTACGAGTTGTAGTGAGTAATAATCTCTTTACGTTTAGTTTTGGTGTTACTCCATGGTGAAGTGTGGTCAGTCTTACCGACGCTAGGTTTTTAGACGTTCGTTATTTACGACCTCTCCCACACCTCTTTTCCCTTGGGAGGATGTGACAACCACCCTTACGTTTGATCATGTCGGTGATACCTCTTGTCACACCTCTAAGGAATTTTTTAACGTTTATCTTGATGGAATACTGGGTCGCTAGGGTGACGACCCGTATGTGTGGCTCCTTTGGTCTTAAATTTCTCTGTGTACATGGGGCTACAAGTAGCGTCGTGACAAATATTATCGGTCCTGTACCTTTGTTGGATCTACAGGTAGTCGTCTACTTGCCTATTCTTTCGAAACCATGTATATGTGTTACCTCATAATGAGTCGGCAATTTTTCTTAAGTAAACTTAGTCAAGACTACTCTACCTACTTTGACCTCGGCTAATATGTCTCACTTCATTCGGTCTTTCTTTTTGTGGTTATGTCATATGATTGTGTATATATACCTTAAATCTTTCTATCGTTACTGCTGGGACATACGTTCTGTCCTTTTTTCTGTGTCGACACATATTGCCTGAAAACCTGAGTCTCCCTCTCCCTCTCCCACCCTAGTAAACCCTCTTACCGTAAGATTGTACATATGATAGTACATTCTTAACTTAGCGGTCAGATGCAGACTACGTCCTATGTCGTACGAACCTCGACCACGTACCCCTACTGGGTCTCTCTACAATACCCCTCCCTCCACCCTCCCCCCAAGTACAAACCCTTGTGTACATTCTTAATTTCTAAAATTTTAATTTAAATCTTTAGAAATTATGACGTTTGTTTTGTTTTGTTTTGTTTTGTTTTGTTTGGACATATGTACAAAGTTTCAATTATTTGGACCAAAAATTTGTTTACAATATAATTCTTTCTTGTGAATAAAAAATTTGAAAAAGAGAGGTCAATCTGATCAAGGACAAGTAGCCGATTCAGTACAGACTGAGAAACACTGAGATACCTGACGTCGTACGGTCCGAAGGGACAGGAAGTGATAAAGGGTCCCAAACGAGTTTCAGTACACGTAACTCAACCACTACCTTGGGAAGAGGAGGACGGGAGTCAGAAAGGGTCGTAGTTCCACAAAAGGTCACTCAACCGAAAAGGGTAGTCCACCGGTCTTATAACTGACCTGGAAGTCAAAGTCGAAGCCAGGAAGGTTACTGATAAGGTGCCAACTAAAGGAAATACTAACTGGCTAAACTAGAGAAACGACAGTTCCCAGATAGTCCTCAGAAAATATCGTGGTGTCAACCTTTCGTAGTTTAGAAACCGGAGTCGGAAGAAATACCAGGTTGAGAGTGTAGTCATGTATTGATGATCTTTCTGGTATTGAAACTGAGACACCCGAAAACATCCGGTTCACTACAGATACGAAAAATTATACGACAGATCCAAACTGTATCGAACAGAAGATTCCTTCAGAAAATTAAAGCACTGATATTAGTAGTAGGTGTCACTAAAAGTCAAGTCAAGTCAGTGGGCCAGTACAAGCTGAGAAGTTTTGGGGTAGTTCATGTCGTGCGGTCCGAAGTGGCAGGTAGTGGTTGAGGGCCTCGAATGAGTTTGATTACAGGTAGCTCAACCACTACGGTAGGTTGGTAGAGTAGGAGACATTAGGAGAAGAGAAGGACGGAAGTCAGAAAGGGTCATAATTCCAAAAAAGGTTACTCAGTCCACCGGTTTCATACCCTCAAAGTCGAAGTCGTAGTCAGGAAGGTTACTTGTAAGTCCTGACTAAAGGAAATCCTACTTGACCAAACTAGAACGTCAGGTACCCTGAGAGTTCTCAGAAGAGGTTGTGGTGTCAAATTTTCGTAGTTAAGAAGACACGAGTGAAAGAAGTATCAGGTTGAGAGTGTGGGTAAGTACTGGTGACCCTTTTGGTATCCAAACTGATCTACCTGTAAACAACCGTTTCATTACAAAGACGAAAAATTATACGACAGATCTAATCAGTGTTGAAAAGAAGGTTCCTCGTTCGTAGAAAATTTTTGTACCGACGTTAGTGGTAGACGTCACCGAAACCTAGGGTCCTTTTATTTCAGACAGTGACAAAGGTAACAAAGGGGTAGATAAACGGTACTTCACTACTATGGTCTACGGTACTAGAATCAAAAGATTTACAACTCCAAATTCACTTGAAAAAGTGAAAGGAGAAAGTGAAAGTATTCCTCCAAGAAATCAAGAAGTTAAAAACGGTCTTCCCACCACAGTAGACGTATAGACTCCAATAACTATAAAGAGGATCTTTAGTACTAAGGTCGAACACGAAGGAGGTCGGGTCGTAAATCGTACTACATGAGACATATATTCAATTTATTCGTCCTACTGTCATATGTTGGAAGTGTATGAGGAAAGGGTTAAACCTTGGTCAGACAACAAGGTACAGGTCAAGATTGACAATGAAGAACTGGACGTATGTCTAAAGAGTCTTCCGTCCTCCTTCCATCCCAACAGACCATTAGGGTCTGTTAAGAAGTTTAGAGAACTTCTTAAAAGGTGTCAAAAAACACTAGGTATGTCAGTTTCCGAAACCGTATCAGTTATTTCGTCTTTGTCTACAAAAAGACCTTGAGAGAACGGAAAAGTTATTATTTTGCCTACAACCGATAAACTAGAGATCAAGGAGAGGAAAAAGATTTAAGTCGAACTTGAAGACCTATAAGTACCAAGTACATAACAACTTCGGACCGAACCTCTTAAAACTCGTAATGAAACGATCACACACTCTACTCACGTTAACAAACCATTAAAGATGTAAGAAACCGTAACGGGAAGAAACTTTAACCTTACTTTTGACTGGAAAAGGTCAGCACACCGGTGACGACTCAAAAGATTTAAACGACCGTATAACTCACGTTGTGAAAGTGTCGTAGGAGAAAATCTTAAACTTTATCGAGTTGACCTTAAGGTAGTGGTAGTGATCGAAATAAGTATCACTACGAAGGATTCCGGGTGAACTGAAACGTAAGGTCCTACAGACCAAGATCCACTCACTAGTGTGGTAACACCAATAGACCCAGTACTTCTAGGAAAAACATATCAAGAAGACACATAAGAACGATGGAGAAGAATTATAGAAGACGAGACAATCCAGGTATGGTAAAGACAGGAAATAACACGGGTAGAAACGTACTTTACAAGGGAACCGTAGAGATTAAAAGAACTTCTTTAAAGATCAGAAAGGGTAAGATAAAAGAAAATAAAGCAACGTAACTAATAACTCCTTCCGAAAGAATAGAAAGGAACGATATAAAAACCTTGAGACGAGAGTTTACCTATATAAAAAGGAAAAGAGGAAACGGCAACTGAAGAGAAGAAAAGTGTCGATAAACATTCCGGAGAAGTCTGTTGGTAAAACGAAAAAAACGTAAAGAAAAAGAACATCCACCAGAACTAGTGGTGGAGGACATGTCACAGTGTTTGGAGGTAAGTATCAAGAAGTCCGTGAGACACATAGTATAACTTAGGGAACTTAGACAAACAGTGAAGGTGACATATTAGTATTCCCTAAAATAAATCCAGTATGCACTTACCAGATCACCAAAAGGGATAAAAGGAGTTAAATTTAGACTTAAAACGTTATTTCTCAAGTACTAGATTCTGTGTTAGTCGAGGGTCAGAACGAAAATGACTGACATATCTCAAAGAGGTAGAAGACGACGTTTATTATATTAGTTAGACTAAAGCCATAACTGGTACACCACTACAGGTACACATCTCAGAAGAGAACACAACAACCTTCTTCCACAAACGTTACTGGTCACGTAAGAGAACCGTTTTGAGACAATCAGAAACGGGACGAAGTAAGACATGAGGTTCCGGTTAAGGATTTTAACGACTAAGGACTTTACGACTACAAGTGAGAACGGTAGAGGACCAACTGGGAAAGGTTAAATGGAACTAAGTACCTGGAATGTAAGGTCCAAGGATACGCTATAACGAGAAATGTCGTAGTCTGAAAAATGAAGGTAGTGGTCAGTGTAGGTGTTGACCCACAATAAAAACGAAACCGAGGTTGAGAAGTAAGAAAGAGTTCAATAAAGAGGTGACAAGGAGTCATCGTATAACCCGTGGATGGTTGAACCCCTCAAGTAGAAAGTCAAAGGATAGAAAAACGGAAAATTATGACAAGTACCCCAAGTCTTCCGTTCTTATGACTTCACCAAACGGTAAGGGAAGAGGTCTCCTGGTGCAAAACAGTCTTGAGAGGTGGTACTGGACAGACAGATCCCACCGGGATGTGCCATACCGAGTAACAGAGCAACTGAATCTGTTTCGACACCAGGTACACTAGTCGGACTAACCAAAAGACACTATCACCAAAAGTAAAACAGACGGGAGACTACCTATTCCTATTCTCCGAATACCTTCGAAGGACTACCCCCTCGGACTGACTCCCCCTTTGACCCAGAACAAGTCACTCAAAATCTCGGGTTCTTTTATTTTAGACGGTGAGAAAGATGAAAACGGGACAGACAAAAGGTACTTCATTACCCTGGCCTACGGTACTAGAAGTAAAAAAAAGTACAACTTAAAATTCGGTTGGAGAAGTGATAGGAGAAAGTGGGAACAGTTCTCCAAGAAATCAAGGACAAGTGAAAGATGGTAATCTCACTTAGTGGACGTATAGACTCCAACAACGATAAAAAGGGTCGTCAGAACTAAGAACACTAAGACCATGGAGTCGTAACACGTACTACATGAGACGTGTCTTCAATTTATTCGTAACACTATTATATGTCGGAACTGTATGAGGAAAACGTTAAAACTTGGTCAGGTAACAAGGTACAGACCAAGATTGACAACGAAGAACTAAACGTATGTTCAAAGAGTCCTCTGTCCTTTCCACTAGACCATAAAGGTAGAAAGATTCTTAAAAGGTCAAACAAAACTAGGTGTTTCAGAATTCAGTACAGACTGAGAAATGTTGGGATACTTGACATCAAGTGTTCCGAGGAGATTCACCCAACGTTAAACAAAGAGGTCCCCTAGAGGACTGGGTCCCCAACTTGAGTATAAAGGACGTAACACCCGTCTAGGAAATAGTGAACCCGGTATCCTCTCGAACAGGTAAATCTGAATCCCGTGTAAATTTTTTTTTTTTTGCAAGAACATGATTAGAACAAAATCTTAGGAACCTCCTCCACTCTGTGGTGAAACTTATTTAAACTACACCGGTCTCTTTATCGTTGGGACAGTTAAGAATTTCATTGTGAACCCTAAACTTTATCGTTAAACGACTCACCTACTAACTCTTTCGACTCATTCCTGTCGTAAAGACCTCGACATAAAAAAATCTTTACAGTGCACCGTACGTCCTAGAGTCAAGGTCGGTCCCTAACTTGTAAACGGGACGTGTCACCCTCGTGTCGTAGTATTGCTGACCTACAGATCCCTTCAGGTCCTGTCGTAAAGTACAGACTTATTGTAGTTTTAGAGTATTGACAGTTAAATCTTAATATACTTTATACAAATGAAACTTTGAGTGATTTCTATAATAAGACAAATTCACAAATAAACGTCGACTACCTACATCTCACCCTATATCAATCCTAAAGGAATGTTGTCAGTGAAAAAAGTTTAGTACTCAATAATAATAATTTTTTTCTACTTCTTTTATGTGTATTTTTACTTAACAGAAATTGTACTCAAATCTTAACGGAAAAGGATACTTGACAACTGAAAGTTTTTTGAAAAATCGGAATAATGATATGAAAAATAATAAACTTACTAAAAGACAGTATAGATCACATAGTAAATCATTATAAATTTATCATTTTATAAATTTTAATGATTTATGGTGATAAATTGAAAAGAAGACTAATACTTTATGAGACTTTTAATTTTTACACCAGTAACTAAATTCACCCTACGTGGTTGAATTAAAACGAGAATAAACTTGTAAAATTCTTGGTGTATCAAAAAGACGTTGACTTTGAAGGTGGTCCATGAACTCTAAACTAGACATCATTGAACATATAAGGACTTCGGTCAAACCCGGAGTCTACGTTGAGTCAGTTCAAGAATGAATTAATGTTCAAGAGTTTCTCGCCCCTAGTATAGAAAAAATAAAAAATTTCTCGGATTACGTATAGTCCGTTTATCTACCCCTTTGTCACCGACTGAAATATAAAAACCCGAGACTTTAGTGACGTCTACCACTGACGTCGGTACTTTAATTTTCTGTGAATGAGGAACCTTCCTTTCAATACTGGTTGGATCTGTCGTATAATTTTTCATTTTTGTAATGAAACGGGTTTTTACAGGCAGATCAGTTCCGAGACCAAAAAGGGTAGTCAGTACATACCTACACTCTCAACCTGACATCTCTTTTTACTCGTGACTTCTGGACTAAAAAAACTTGACACACCACAACCTTTTCTGAGAACTCTCAGGGAACCTGACGTTCCTCTAGGTTGATCAGGTAGGATTTCCTCTAGTCAGGACCCACAAGTAACCTTCCTGACTGCAACTTCAACTTTGAGGTTATGAAACCTATGGACTACACTTCTGGACTGAGTAAACTTTTCTGGGACTACGACCCTTTCTAACTCCCGTCCTCCTCTTCCCCTGCTTTCTCCTACTTTACCAACCTACCGTAGTGACTGAGTTACCTGGACTCAAACCGTTCTGAGACCCTCAACTACTACCTGTCCCTCCGGACCATACGACATCAGGTACCTCAGTGTTTCTCAGTCTGTACTGACTCTCTGACTTGACTTGACTTGACTTACGTATAGTCCGTGAATAATCGACAGGTCATTACTTAATTCGTTAATCTACCCCTTTGTCACCTTTGTCACCGACCGAAATAAAACCCCCTCGAGGGTTTAATGACATCTACCACTAACGTCGGTACTTTAATTTTCTGTGAATGAGGAACTTTCCTTTCAATACTGGTTGGATCTGTCGTATAATTTTTCGTCTCTGTAATGAAACAGTTGTTTTCAGGTAGATCAGTTCCGATACAAAATAGGTCATCAGTACATACCTACACTCTCAACCTGATATTTCTTTCGACTCGCGGTTTCTTAACTACGAAAACTTGGTACCACAACCTCTTCTGAAAACTCTCAGGGAACCTGACGTTCCTCTAGGTTGGTCAGGTAGGATTTCCTCTAATCAGGACCCACAAGTAACCTTCCTAACTACAACTTCAACTTTGAGGTTATAAAACCGGTGGACTATGCTTCTCGACTGAGTAAACTTTTCTGGGACCACAACCCTTTCTAACTCCCGGCCTCCTCTTCCCCTTCTGTCTCCTACCCTACCAAACTACCGTATGAATTACCTGTACTGAAACCCATTTGAGGACCTCAACCACTACCTGTCCCTCCGGACCGCACGACGTAAAGTACCTCAGCGTTACTCAGTCTGTGTTGACTCACTGACTTGACTTACTTACTTCTAACACGAACACGTCAAAATTGTCAAGAAAGGGAGACTTCCAGTTTGTTATTTTGATCTTTGTGTCTTAGGTTGCCTTCATTATAAACAGAGTCGTTCACTGTACATATGTCAAGAGTCTTTTGACCGACAAAGAGGGAAACATCAACACATTNACCTCTCACTTTTTCAACCGAATTTCGAGTTGCAAGTCTTTTGCTTCTAGTACCGTAGACCAGGGTAGTGAAGTACCCTTTATCTACCCCTTTGCCCTTTGTCTGAAATAACAAAAACCCGAGGCTTTAGTGACGTCTACCACTGACGTCGGTACTTTAATTTTCTGTGAATGAGGAACCTTCTTTTCAATACTGACTGGATCTATCGTATAACTTTTCGTCTCTGTAATGAAACGGCTGATTCCAGGCAGATCAGTTCCGATACCAAAAAGGACACCAGTATATACCTACACTCTCAACCTGACACTTCTTCCGACTCGCGGTTTCTTAACTACGAAAACTTGACACCACAACCTCTTCTGAGAACTCTCAGGGNGACGTTCCTCTAGGTTGATCAGGTAGGATTTCCTCTAGTCAGGACCCACAAGTAACCTTCCTGACTACAACTTCGACTTTGAGGTTATGAAACCTATGGACTACACTTCTGGACTGAGTAAACTTTTCTGGGACTACGACCCTTTCTAACTCCCGTCCTCCTCTTCCCCTGCTTTCTCCTACTTTACCAACCTACCGTAGTGACTGAGTTACCTGGACTCAAACCGTTCTGAGACCCTCAACTACTACCTGTCCCTCCGGACCATACGACATCAGGTACCTCAGTGTTTCTCAGTCTGTACTGACTCTCTGACTTGACTTGACTTGACTTACGTATAGTCCGTGAATAATCGACAGGTCATTACTTACTTCACTAATCTACCCCTTTGTGACCTTTGTCACCGACCGAAATAAAACCCCCTCGAGGGTTTAGTGACGTCTACCACTAACGTCGGTACTTTAGTTTTCTGTGAATGAGGAACTTTCCTTTCAATACTGGTTGGATCTGTCGTATAAGTTTTCGTCTCTGTAATGAAACAGTTGTTTTCAGGTAGATCAGTTCCGATACAAAATAGGTCATCAGTACATACCTACACTCTCAACCTGATATTTCTTTCGACTCGCGGCTTCTTAACTACGAAAACTTGGTACCACAACCTCCTCTTAAAACTCTCAGGGAACCTGACGTTCCTCTAGGTTGGTCAGGTAGGATTTCCTCTAATCAGGACCCACAAGTAACCTTCCTAACTACAACTTCAACTTTGAGGTTATAAAACCGGTGGACTATGCTTCTCGACTGAGTAAACTTTTCTGGGACCACAACCCTTTCTAACTCCCGGCCTCCTCTTCCCCTTCTGTCTCCTACCCTACCAAACTACCGTATGAATTACCTGTACTGAAACCCATTTGAGGACCTCAACCACTACCTGTCCCTCCGGACCGCACGACGTAAAGTACCTCAGCGTTACTCAGTCTGTGTTGACTCACTGACTTGACTTACTTACTTCTAACACGAACACGTCAAAATTGTCAAGAAAGGGAGACTTCCAGTTTGTTATTTTGATCTTTGTGTCTTAGGTTGCCTTCATTATAAACAGAGTCGTTCACTGTACATATGTCAAGAGTCTTTTGACCGACAAAGAGGGAAACATCAACACATTCTAAAAATTTATTTGAAGACATGTCTCAATTATTCTACCACATAGGATACGTCTATTGGTGTCTTCGTGAATTAGTCGTTAACACTCTCTACTTTAAGAGTAAAACTCCTTTACGTTTTATCAACTTATGTAAAGTTATGAAACGGGTTCATAAAATCGAGAAGACCAGAAAAAAAAAAAAAAAAAACATCCGTCAATACAAATGACTGTCCACTCTTACAAAGTGGACATAAACAAACCATCTACATTTGAGAATGTTACACGAAAAAGGAAGGTACCCCGGAGAGGGGAGGAAGAAGAGTTCATTCAAGAACTTTGTCTTAATATAACTTCATTTCACTCCTTCTTCTCTTCATTAACAAAAGACGGACGAGAAAGATTTGGTATGCCTTTCTAGTTTCAATCCTAGTTGCGATTATAACAGTTGGATATTTTCTCGGGCAAGTAGTACAGATTGAAAGGAACTGTCATAGATGTTTCCGAAGACATAGATTCCTACTAAAATAACAGTTATACGTTAGTCCGTCCAGTTACAAGTAAAGTAAACACTTCTTTTGGTGTAGTTCGTTTAAAGTAATATTTTGGATCTTTAGTTATATGCAAGCACGGTCACACGAAATTTATTACTTACACTCAAGAGGAAATGGCACTTTATTGTAAAAATTCGTAACTTAAAAATGACTTTCTTCCTTTTTCGACATGAACAAAGAAGAACCTGTCATAAACCTAAACAATCAGTCATTATAATTCTTACTGAAACTCTCAGATAAAAGAAAATTTATACACACAACCAGTGAATGCCACAGACGTTAAACTGTAACTGATTTCACTTTTTTTATATGTCTACACAGTTGACTATTTATAGTCTTTCCACTATTTTTCAATATCAATCGTCCCCAAATTATACGGAACAAAGACTTACGACACTATTCTTAAAAGTCAACTTAAAACGTACATTACAAAACAATTCAATTACATAGTAAACCTACGTAACACAGAATCAACGTAGTATGTCCTGGAAAGTGTCTATCATCAACACCACGTTCCCGAATCTACGGTGTGTCGTACACCCTAGAATCAAGGGAGCATAATAAAAGGGAGGGAGGAACAGGAGACGTAACTTCTAGTCTAAGAATTGGTAACCCGGTGGTTTTTTAAGGGACGCATATTATACATATTGACGGTATCATGTCCTCGTGTATCAACCCAATGGGGTACGACATTCGGTGTTCGTGGTGTCTTATCTACAAAAATAAAGTGGATTGGTAAATTATATGTACACAGGAAGGTTAACACTAGATAGGAAAGTGTCTCAAAGACTTTGGAAACGACCTAAGACACAAGGTAGACTGTGTTCTTCCCTCTTTATTCCACTCCTATCGTTCTTACCACAATGTATCTTTTCCAAAGACAGGAAAATAGGTGCACGGTAACCACTCTTGAGTCAGTGCACCAATGTGGATTAACGTTCCCTCAGACCCTTTACATTAGGTCGGTACCCACGTCATCCCTTTCCTTTATTGGAACGATTTGTTCCTCGATCAGAGAGGGTGTTCCCCCACAATAAGGAGAAAATATTTATTCGGCGACTCCAAATGCATACCACTGTGGTCCAGACGGATGGTTAGGTACAAACATACGTGACGGACCCGACTCCTACACGTGGAATGACCCTAAATGGGACCTCTGTGAACGATAGAACACTACCTTTCTAGTCGGTCTCGTTACGTACCGATCTTAAAACTACAAACCTCGACGAATCCTTCGGTCTAAGGTGTAAACGACACCACTAAGGATACTTAGACTTTAATAGTCCCCACCGTCTCTAAAATCCCACACACAGTCAACCGACAGTCCTCCGTCTTAGAACACACGAAAGTACTTAAACCTGTCGTCGGTATGTCCGACTCCACCTTGTTTTACCGTTTCCCAGGTTATTACCCCCTTCGTCTGTTTGTAACTCCGCCATGTACACTATACTACTTACGTCAACTAGTATCAAACCTGGGGTCCAGGACCGAGTGAGTCCATACTTGTACAATCGGGAGAAGACGAAAGGGGTAGGGATAACTGATTTAAAATGATTAGATAAATCCCGAAGTTGAAACAAAGGAAGAAGATACACTACTCTGAGAAGTAGAAAGAGAAAATTAACGGGGAAGAAACCAGAGTAACCAAATAGTAAAAATTAACAGATAAACTTAGAGGGGTAAAGGAAGTGGTAGAGTTTTTAAGTGACCTTCGGGTCCCAAAAATAGTAATTGATAAAAAATTTGGTTTCGTTTATGTCGTCTTTTCGTTTATTCTTACTTAACTTACTATTATTGATTACAAATAATAATCAGTATAAAATCCGGTATTTTGTTAAAGGTACTATGACCCAAAAGTCTCCTCAGAACTCAATCATTTACAACGAAGAAAAAAAAGAAAAACACACCCGAGACTCTTATAATACGTCAGTATAAGTACACATTAAAATACAGTTAGATGTAAGATACATCTAAAAATAGAAAAAGTCATTACGGTATGTGTATCAACAGATACACATACAAGAGAGTCCACCTAATGTTAGTTAGGAGTAAGAATGAAGGACATAATTTTCGTAAGGTTTTAAATAAAGTATTGTTAAAACAGAACATTGTTGATAGTAAGTACACCTCAAATTTTCTTACCAAATCAATAAGAAGAATAACTTAAATTTTTAGAAAAAAAAGAACCAACAATCAATTTTTATAACTTCGTATAAACTCTATCATACTAAATATTCGTTTAATATACAAGTCAGTAAGTCAACTAGTTTATACATAAAGAGTGAAGAGTATATATAAACCAGAAGTAGGTATCAAGGACTGAGTGTTGAGACGGTTTGGGAACTTTAAAGGATTCATGACTCGTACTGGTCCACAAAGAATAATCCAAGTACTCCAATTAAAACCTGGGGTCGATTCCTACTCTTGCCCAACGGTCCTCTTGGTTGGTCCACTAATCTTCCAACCTCGAGAGTCAGGGTGGGGACCTGAAGACCCCTTCCACGACCTCCAAATCAGATAACGGTAACCGGGTCACGAAATTAGTTAGTACTAATAAATTACTTCGGAGGTAGCTTGGGGTCGAAAGACAAACCTCCCAAACCTCTCGAAGACCCAATAACTTTGGAACTCCACAACCTTTTCACCACACGGACCTCCTATACCTTCAAGGTGCAGGAAAGGGGTAAGAAACGAGATACGTAGAACTCATAGACTATTGAGTACCCAAGATTAGAACCATAGGTTTTACAAAGAGACTTAAGATCATCTTATTAATTTGGACTCGTCCCTCAACACCCTTTAAGATCAAATAAGAAGACTGTTTAAAAGCATGTCCATTGTTGGATCCGAACTTTAACCGTGGGACTCAACCTCCCTCAGAACTTTAGAGCGTAAACATCGGACAATCAGTCTACGGAGTCATTGTTGGACCCAAACACTGACCGTAGACTCTACCCCTTCCTCCGTCAGAACAAACTGTCTGGAGAATCGGAACCATTCAATTATGATAGAGACACATGTCATCAGAGTTCTAACTTAACTTAACACCCTGTGGATCAACTATCTGACTCTTTACGAACACCCACACCTCTGAAGGGGGAGGGGTAGGGTGACGGTAAAGTCAACCGGGGTCTGAGTAAATGTAAAGACATTGAAAGTGTATCAGTCAGAACTTACTCGGAAACATGAGTAACTAAGTCATCTCATGGGTGAAACCCACCTGAATACCCGTCTTTATAGTTATTCGAGTCTATACGTCTACTGTGGTGGGAATACCGTCTTTCACTTCTCCTTGATTTTTCGGAGAACTACTTTCACTTTCTCCTCTCACTTGTTCAACCGAATTTCGAGTTGTAAGTCTTTTACTTCTAGTACCGTAGACCAGGGTAGTGAAGTACCCTTTATCTACCCCTTTGTTACAGTCTGAAATAAAAAGACCCGAGGTTTTAGTCACGTCTACCACTAACGTCGGTACTTTAATTTTCTACGAATGAGGAACCTTCTTTTCAATACTGGTTGGATCTATCGTATAAGTTTTCGTCTCTGTAATGAAACGGCTGATTCCAGGCAGATCAGTTCCGATACCAAAAGGGTCACCTGTACATACCTACACTCTCAACCTGACACTTCTTCCGACTCGAGACTTCTTAACTACGAAAACTTGACACCACAACCTCTTCTGAGAACTCTCAGGGAACCCGACGTTCCTCTAGGTTGGTCAGGTAAGACTTCCTCTAGTCGGGACCCTAAAGAAACCTTCCTTACTACGATTTCGACTTTGAGGTCATGAAACCGGTGGAGTACGCTTCTTAACTGAGTAACCTCTTCTGAGACTACCACCCTCCCTAACCCCTATCCTCTTCCCCTGCTGTCTCCTACTCTACCGACCTACCGTAGTGACTGAGCTACCTGCACTCAGACTCACTTAAGACTCTCAACCACTACCTGTCCCTCTGGACCACACGACATTAAGTACCCCAGTGTTTCTCAGCCTGTGCTGACTCGCTGACTTGACTTGACTTGACTACCCATCTTATTTCGGTCGAAAAAGTGGAAGACAAATTAATATAGTAATATTTTTTTGGGTGTAAGTATTAAAGTCAACTGTAAAAATGTAGAGTAATATCCGTAAAACTACGAAATTTTTACAAGGAAAACAAAACAACTTGGAGAAAAACTTATGGGTATCTCACGGTGGGAATTAAAGAGTAATTAAAATTGAACCAAATTTATCCCGAAAGTTCAGGCTTGTAACCTTAACCGACCCCTTACAATTTTTTATTGTTACTGTGGGGGGTGGGGGTCGTATATCTCTAAGAAAAGATTAAATACACTCCACCCACGATTCTCTCTCTCTTACAGTTTTTAAATGGGGTACACAAAGGACATTCATTGAGTCCGACTTTTAAAAACTGTCTTCTCAAAGAATTCTACCCTAGACTTGAAAGAGTCAAGTCAAGTCTAGTCAGTGGGTCAGTACAGGCTGAGAAACACTGGGGTACTTGACGTCGTACGGTCCGGAGGGACAGGTAGCAGTTGAGGTCCTCAGAAGGGTTTGGGTACAGGTAACTCATTGGTAGAGTTGGAGACAACAGGGGAAGAGGAGAACGGGAGTTAGAAAGGGTCGTAGTCCCAGAAACGTTTACTCAATCGAGAAACATAGTCCACCGGTTTCATAACCTCAAAGTCGAAGTTGTAGTCAGGAAGGTTACTTGTGGGTCCTGAGTAGAGGAACTCCTACCTGATCAACCTAGAGGAACGTCAGATTCCCTGAGAGTTCTCAGAAAAGGTTGTGGTGTCAAGTTTTCGTAGTTAAGAAACCATGAGTCGAAAGTGTGTCAGGTTGAGAGTGTAGGTATGTACTGATGACCTTTTTAGTATCGGAACTGATCTGTCTGGAAACAACTGTTTCATTACAGAGACGAAAAATTATAAGACAGATCAAACCAGTATTGAAAAGAAGGTTCCTCATTCGCAGAAAATTAAAGTACAAAGTCAGTGGTAGACGTGACTAAAACCTCGAGGGGGTTTTAATTCAGTCGGTGACAAAGGTGACAAAGGGTAGATAGATAAAGGGTACTTCACTACCCTGGTCTACGGTACTAGAAGCAAAAGACTTACAACTCGAAATTCGGTTGAAAAAGTGAGGAGAAAGTGAAAGTAATTCTCCGAGAAATCAAGAAGTGAAACACGGTATTCCCACTACAGTAGACGTATAGACTCCAATAACTATAAAGAGGGCCGTTAGAACTAAGGTCGAACACAAAGGAGGTCGGGTCGTAAAGAGTACTACATAAGACGTATATTCAATTTATTCGTCCCACTGTTATATGTCGGAACTGCATGAGGAAAAGGATAAACCTTGGTCAGACAACAAGGTACAGGTCAAGA